>VZRJ01006268.1:182963-277621 GCA_013397565.1 Ptilonorhynchus violaceus
ACCAGAAAGAATTGTACACAAATGGGTTATGACATATTTTTTGTGAGAGCATGGAGAAAAATTATTACTGAACTTAAACCCAGCTGTTCCACTAGGAAATAAAAATAAAAATATATTAAAAAACTAAAAAAAAAAAAAAAGGAAAAAAGAAAGAAATAAAGAAGCAGGAAATGAAACCCAAAGATGAATAAATCTCAGTGGAGAAAATGCTGTTGGGTTTCACTAAAAGCACAAGACAGGACTGCAAAACACAGATTTAGACTGGGTTTCACAAGACCCCTTCTGAGTAGTCTTCTCTCTAAAACTGGCACAATTGTTCAGTACAAACAGCATTTTTTTTCCTCATTCTGATCTGGTGTCTGTACAAATCTGGCTTGTTCTTTGGTTTGGTTTGATTACTTTTGTTGCTTGTTCCCACCTATTTCTATTTTTTATGGTGTAGTATTTTGTCTATCTGGAATGAAATACAGGTGTGTTCATGAAGTTGTATAGCAGATGGAATTACAGGTTGGAGTCGAATTGGAAAAAGAAATAATCTAACAATGAGAAAAATATCTCTATGAAAAGTATGCTTCCAAAGTGTGTGTTTGAATTTGGGCATTTTGTAATTCTACTGAGCTTTTTGAAAGGTTTATTTTGAGATTCTATGAAGTTTGAGAGGGACTTGGGATAGCAAAAAGCACAATTTATTGTTAAATGGTTATAATTTGATTGAAGGCCCTTTATGGTAGTTCAATCTTTGCCTATCTGACGATTATAATCCCCGAATTTTGACATGAAATACATAATCCTTTCAATCTGTTCATTAATCATCCTGCATTAGGCAGAAGGGAGAGATGCAGCTGTTTCATTTCTGCCCAGAAATCATACAGAATTCCTGATCTTATTTGTTCTTTATTTGCTTCAAAGATAGGGTTGGAGTCTGTACTTTGTGGTTATTGTTTTCAGTTCCAGCTGTGAAGTCAAAAAGGTCTCATTTTAACTGAGTGGCAAAGAGTCTGTCCCATAAACGGAAGAGACAGCCTGGGTTTTATCTCATCTGCAGTGAAATGTGCTCTGGGAAGGACCAGGTCATGGAATCACTGCTGGATCTGATTGGGTCACACTGATTAATGTTAATGAGGGGCCTGGTGGATCCTCTCTGCCCTCCATCAGCAGGTGCTGGATGAACTTCATGTCTGAAGCAGAATGAAGTGTCCTCAGATGTTCACAGGGCTGGTGGTGGTTTGATGAACTGGGAAACCCTTCAGCATTTCTTTTTTCTTCATCTCTTTGCAGGGAGCTCAGATTTTCTGCCCTTACTCCCACAAGTATTTCTGCTGGTGCTAATGGGATGCCTTTGGTTTTGGTTGTGGAAGCATTTTCTTGTCACATCTGCTTGGTTTGTTGCTGTGGTCAATGTTGCAATATTTGCCAGTGCTGGCTCTGAGGTTTTAAGTCCTTCTGTAGCATCAGCTCTGCTTTACTGAGAAACTCCGTGTGTCTCCTCCACCTCTGTGGAGGAAAGAGAGGTTGTCCCACCTTCACGCCCACTGCTGTGCTACCTGCTCCTCTCCAGCTCTCAGGACTGTTCATTTCTATAAAGATCCCTGTTATTTTGGAAGCTCTCTCACAAGGAAAATTTTCCTCTTATTCCATCTTGCTAAAAATGGGAAATCTTTACCAGCTTCCATGGAGCTGACCCAGCTTTCATCCTGGCCTAGAGCAGGGCATCCATCGATGAGCAGGGGGTGCTGTTTGAGCAGGGGTTGCCTCTCTGTTGCCTGTGGCACCACAGATGGGATGTAACAAGTGGATGTCACAGCACTGGGAAGGTCTTCTGCTGTCTCACCTACTAAAGAGAAGATTTGGGTAAGAGGCTGAGCAGGTTCTGATGATGGAGCTTTTACAGAAACCAAGACTCATTTGATTTGCCTCAAGGGTTTCCTGAGAACCTTGAGGCAGCAGAGCATTGACAGAGGATTGCAGGACTCTGTTTTATTTTCTCTCTGTCATTCCTGAAGTTTGGAGGCACAAAGCCCTGCACAGAGTCAGATTTGGCTCACTCACTCCTCAGCTCAAGCCAAGAAGCAAACTTGTGTCCAAGGCATGATGGTGGAACCACGGTTTGAGGGCTTTTGGGACTGTTGATGGCTGTAGGGTTGGGCATCAGGACATGCCCAGGCTCCCATGAGGAAGGAGAGACCAGTGCACCATCAGAAGATCCTACAAAAGATACCAGAGCTTAAAATACATAGAAAAAGTGCTGCAATTTTAGCCCATTGAGATTCTCCTCTGAAATATGGACTCACTCAGCAAAGGGGGCTGAGGACACAACGCCTGATGGGGCAGCTGTGAATTATGTCTGTCCTGCTGTCTGTCAGGAAAAGATACTTGTTCAAACAAATGTTGGATCATCTTAAACCTGAGCAGAATTAGCCTGGACTCACCAAAGCAGTCAAGCCATCCACGCACAGTCCTGCCTGACCGGAACTAGATATGCCAGGAGGAGATGTAAGGCTGGAAGAAGCTGAAAGGATGATCCTCCCCCTCCTCAGGGGGCCTGTCCCATCTCCCAGGCTGGCTTGAGCATCAAATATGCCCCTTGAGTTACTTTTCTGAAGTGTTAATGGCATTGGCTGTGAGCACACTCAGCTCTTCCCGCTGCCAGTCCCTCTTTGGATCATTAGCTCAGCACCGATGACATCACTTGGCAGGGAATTTGGTACAGCTCTTCCTGAGCACCAGATGAGCCTTTCACTGCCCAGCCAAGTTCAGTCTTCAAGATGAGCAGCCAAACTCCTTTGCTGGTGGAACTGCTTGGGGTCCCTTCACCACCATCCCGGAGATGCAGGATGAGGGGCTGAGTAACATTTGGATGTGCTCCGAAGAAGCAAAAGCTCCAAACTGAATAAGACAAACAGATCATTATCCCAGTCCTGTTGGTTCCTTGCCTCCATCCACGCTAATAAGTTAAACAGAGCAGGATCTGGCACTCAGTTGTCAAAAGTTTTTCAGTCCTAAGCAAGAAGCTGGCGCAGTTTGGGCTGCGGACAGTGAATGTTGACCCAGAGTTCCCCCCATGTGAGGGTTTAGCAGTGGGTCTGGGGACAACTTTGGTTGTGGGCACCCTGTCGTGGGGGCTCCGGGAGACTGTCACAGGGACAAAGAACCACTGTCACAGTGGTTTTTTAATTTATTATAGATAAAGTCACCATGAACCTTGTCAGCTGCTAGTCCAATGCCATGACAAGCGACGGTGCGATAGTCGAGAGGAGGTGATATCAGACTGAGACTTGAAAACAAGTCCCTGCTTAATAAGAGAGAGCCAAGGTTTGGGGGAGAGGTCATATCTTTTACAAGAAATATATATTTTATTATTAAAATACCTCCCCCTTCGAACCATGCCTCTTGTATTACCTTAGACTGCTCCCAAAATGCGACTAGAAAGTGCTCGGAAATGTCTAAAAATGGATTTTTATCTCAGAGTTCTCATTCCAGCGTTAACAAACTTTTGTGGCCCTTTCGATCCTTCTGACTTGCACCCTGTTCTTAGTCCCAGGGTACACACCAAAGCAAGAGGCTTCAACTTTGCAAGGTGCCAAAGGTTTCTTATTAAATCCAAAAATACCATCCCTGCTTTCCGTGGGAGCTGAGGGGATCAGTGTGTTCCAGGAAGAGCCCGGAATTTTTTTGCTCCATGCCTTGCCTTTGTTATGCTGCCAGCAGAGCCTCAAGGACAGCATATGGCCTTGTTGCGCTTGATTTTGAAAAAAATAACGACTCCACAGCGCTGCCTGAGTGTTAATAGTGCTGTGTTTATGTGCATTTCCCTTCCATAAGCAAGATATTTCTGCAGGATTCAGCACCTTCTGAGCTGGCTGCATATTCCTGCAATAATTCCCCATTTTTCAGGTTAGGGGGGAGTCATTCTGGCTGGTTTTTTCCGGCTTCCCCTCAGTCCAAGACTGATTTAAAATGTAATTCTTTGTTTTTTTCCCAAAATCTTTCCCCAGCTCTGATGATCCCTAGGAATTCAGCCTTGGGCTTTCTTAAAACTCACAGCCAGGAGCACTGAAGGAATTTGCATCAAGTGAGGCCTGGGGAGGTGTTTGCAACTTGAGATTGGGTTAAAATTCCACAGATCTGGCAAATCAGATTCGGCTGCACGACTCTCTGGATCACTCCTGTGCTCGCTCCATCAGGTCCTCTATTCAGTGCATCAGATGCTTTTGCATTATTACTTTTTTTTCTCTAAATTTTTTCACATTTTAATGGGAAAAAAAATGCATTTGCATCTTCTCATATCACGACAAAAGCAACCTCCATCCATATCAGCCAAATGTTGGTAATTCAAACAGCAGGGATCACCTGTAACCCTTTATTTGAGCAGCTCAGTTCCTTTCTCAGGAAAAGAAGCGCCTGGTTTACATGAAACAAAAAGAGTTGAAATTAATCTGGTATTAAAATTATACCAGGTAATTCAAGAAACTATTCTGTGCTCGTTTCTCACTTGGTCTAGTCCGAAAATATTCAAGCAATTATTGAAATCTGGTTGTTTTCACGTCCCATGGCTACATCTATAATTTATTTAGCTATTTCAGAAGGTCCAGGAGATAAATCCTTTAAACCTGCAGGTTTTAGCAGCCAGATGTGCTTCCCCAGGTGTGTCCAGGCTGGATTATCATGGTAGGATTTTGGGATCGTTGCTTTTGCAGGTGCTAAGGAGAACCCTGTGAGATTACCCAGCCATTTCTGTCCTTTGAAAATTCACCTTAGCAGCAATAAGTTTTTTACAAATTTTTAGCACATGGCCTGTTTTCTGTCCTTTATTAAGATATCTTTCATCTACAACCCCATGACATTTTGTCACCCCTGTATATCTTAGATGGGTGTTGTGAGGCAAGATAATAATACCTTGTCATTTTTCTGGGGCAATTTTATTTCTTCCTCTTGCTCCTTATCCAGAAAAGGTCTCCCACAGAGCTCCAGTAGGAATCTCTCAAGTTTTAGGGGTTTTGACTATCCCCCTAGAAATAGGATTGGTCCTTGAGGTTTCTGTTTGCTCCATAACATCCTGGCCACTTTGGGAGGGAAAAAAAGATGTGAAAATGAATAACTTTGCAGTGAAGGTGAGATTTGACTCACCCAGTTTCAGACATTCACACTGTGGATGTCCCACTTGTGTAGATTAATGAATGGGTGCCACGTTTAGAAAGGAATGTGCCTTTCTGGGATGCAATTCCTGTCATTGTGAAGCAGCTGCCTGCACTTTGTCAGGTGAATCATGGCCTAGAAATGTCTGTGTCTGTCTTGACTTTAGAAGGAGTCTGAGGTACCAACTCAAACACAGGCATCAATCTCTGTTTGTTCAGATAATGAGGCTCCCAGTGTCCCAAGATCAAATCCATTTTTAAAGTGTGCCCTGCAGACTGCTCACCTGTCAAGGTGATCTTCTGTTTCTTCCAGTCTTTATGGAAGGGAAAGAACTTGTCAGGTTTAACATTATGACTCAAGTTGATGACTTTTAAAATTCTGATTTCTGCAAAACATCTTGTTGGAACCTTAATGGCCACTTCACACTTTATTTGTACATCAGCACTGTCAAACAATCTGCTTTTCATCCCAAACAATCTCATTTTCATCTTCTTCCCCAGCTCAGGGTTTCAGTAGAGAAGTGTCACCTGCTGAAAATCTCGAGTTGCTTTCAGCCTTGGTCTTTGGTCCAGATTTGGTCAATTGTGCTCAGCTTGGTAATCAATTCAGATAAACTTGAACAACCAAGATCAGTTTGCTGAGCCCCTCCAAAGGGACACTGCAAGGTCCTGCAGCTCCTCTTCCACATTTATTAAAAACAATTCAAAGGCTTGAACTGCAACATCTGGCACCTTGTTTTTGAAGAAGGAATCCTTCCATGTACCCATATCTCTTGCACAAAATTGACACTTCTTCTCTGGCAGAAGAAATGGCATCATTTGTTTTCACCTTCCTAAGAGATTTTAGAGGATTAATGTCACTGATCCGGTGCTGAGACATCCCCTGTGTTCCAAAAAGCACAGATCCTGCTGATTTCTTTGTGAACATCTCGCTGGAATCTGGACTCTCTGGGATGCTCCAGCCATCAGTGTCTTTGCATGACCCACTGAACAAGAGGTGTTCAGCCCCTAAAACCACTGGCCAAGGCTGCACGTGGGAGTTCCAACTGGGAAAACAAACCCCAGCTGCCCTGGGATGAGAGGAACTGTGCTGGCAACACTGGGAAAAAGCAGCTGTGCTGCCTTGGCGTGAAATGAAGGAACAAAAATTTAAGATAGCTGTTACTCCAAGATGGATTCATAAACTCGGGATGGAATAAACCAGCACTGAAATGTGTCGGCACTTTAAAAAATCCAAACCCCCACAAATGTTTAAGACTGAATATTGCTGGTGAGATTCACTTTCTCTGACTTAGATAACTCAAAGTTAACTCTCCAAACTCAAACTAGTGCTGCTCAACTTTCTCTTTGATCCCTGGAGAAGATCACTCACCCCTCCTAGCAGACATATCTAAAGCAAGAGAGATCAATCAGCCTCTGGAAATGCCAATTTCCTTCCCCTGACTACAAAAGGAGCCAGGGGTGATCCTCTAACACAATGTGGAGATCACAGGTTTGCACCAGCCATGCAGCACATTCCTTTGTGTAGGAATGAGGCAACATTCCTGCTGTCCTTCTTCCATCGGCAATTCATCCGAGAAGTTCAGACATTGACATCCAAGGGGCAAAATCACTGGGAAAAGTAGAGATCTTCATTGTCTCCTGGAATAACAAAGCCTACCCCTCTCAAGAAGCCTCACAGTCTCATAAGCCCAAAGCTTGGCATAGTTTGATAGAAGGAACTTGCCTCATCCAACTTTCACCACTTCTTTTCTAGCCTGAAATCTTGTGCTTTAAAAGTCTGAGTACTTTCTGGGTAGGCAATAAGATTTTCATGGAATTCCTTACATTTCAGCCTTTTTGGGGTGAGGCTTGTGGTTCACTGTGGTGTTGTTGCTTAGGGTTTGGGAGGAGTGGTGCTTTTCCTTGGACAAGGGTTTTTTTGCTGTTGAATTAGTCTGTTAAAGTGATTTTGCAGTAGAATAATGATCATAGCTAAAGAAGCGCCTCCTGCAGTGGGGCACCACACCCAGCACAGGCCTCCATGCTTGGATTGCTTTTCCACTGGCTCATCGAGCTTCCAGGGGAATGTCTTGTTAATTAAAGCCCAGGGAAGAGGAGCACTGTGACGAAAATGTTTCTAATCCTTGATCCTTTCCTCTTTAAAGTGATGAATTCTTCCTGACCAGCGATTTTGTCCAGCTTTTTACCTTTCCATGAGCCAGATTGTTGCAAGCTCCCTCAGTGCTGGGTGGATTCCACCATCAGAGCCAGGCTTTTCTCAAAAAACAGGTAGTTTAAAAAAAATAAAGTAATCCAGGGGCAGGTTTGCCATGGGGAGAAGCTCCCTGGGACATGATGCTGTGGGAGAGGAGGGATTCCTACATGGAGAGGCTTGGCAATGAGGGGCAGTGGTGGAGCTGACTGCAGGAATCTGCTGGGAGGATGTAGTGTCTGACAGAACAAACGTAGTGACTGATAAAACCAAGTGCATCCCACCCTTGTGTTGGACTCCTGCTGCTTACTTAAGTCCCTCAAGTGTCCAGAATAAAATCTAAAGGGAGGCAGAGATGGAAGAACTTTGATAAAACATTTGCCCTTATCTCCCTTGAGCTCGTAATGTTCATCAAACCTCCTCCAGCCTCTCGCATTTCGCTGTTAGGACGGCAGATGTATTTTCAAAATATATTTTTTTTTAGTATGAAATATTCCTTTTAAATAATTCCGCAGCCTTTCCCACCTGAGCACTGCTTGTTTACTTACCCACCCATCTGGGGTGGGGAGAGAAGTTGAAAGAGGGATTAATCCCACGTAACTTTCTCTCTCTTAAACTGGTCTGGCCTCTTTGCATCTGCTTCCTCTACCACCAGTGGAAGGAGATGTGCACCTTTGGAGAGGAATTCCACAGCACTTTTTTGGGTCTAACTTTCAATAACTCGAACTCAGGCAACAGCCATACTATTTACCTGAGTAAAGGCAGCTTGAGAAGGTTGAGAAGGCAAAATCATGCCCTAAATAAATTCCTGAAATACTGTTGAGGGACGGGAACATTTCTGCTGGAAGCCTGTGTTTTTGGTGGTTTTGGAGTCAGCTGGATCCCTCTTCTTGGAGCTGGGATTGAAACTGAAGCATCAGATTTTCCTGGCTGTTTTCTGATGACTGTTTTCTTGCTTTGATAAAAGTTGAGTGGTTATCAATGAAAATCAATGTGTTTGGCTAAATTAGCAAGTGACCATTGATGCTTCAGGCACAGGGCAAGCTACTTGGGGCTGGAGCTAGGAGTTGAACTTTGATGATCCCTGTGGGTCCCTCCCAGCTCGGGATATTCTAGGATTCTACTCTTCCAAAGCTTCTTTAACTCAGAAAAGTCAAAGCTGGGTGCAGTGAGACAGGAGTGGATGTGGCACTTGAGGCCATGGTTTAAAGGTGAACATGGTGCTGGGTTGGTGGTTGGACTTGATGACCGAAGAGGTGTTTTCCAACCAATTTCCAAGGATTATAGCAGGGCTGCGGCCATTTGCATCTCATCCTGATCATTTCAAAAAAGAGCCCCTTCCAAATGAACCTG
Organism: Ptilonorhynchus violaceus; assembly: GCA_013397565.1. Classification (NCBI taxonomy): domain Eukaryota; kingdom Metazoa; phylum Chordata; class Aves; order Passeriformes; family Ptilonorhynchidae; genus Ptilonorhynchus; species Ptilonorhynchus violaceus. The sequence continues at coordinate 191,646 of VZRJ01006268.1, forward strand.
TGGCTTGGAGTCGCAGACCCTCCGTGGATGATCCTTCTTTGGGGAACTCGTCCACCCCAAAAAATAGATCGTTGATAACGTTAAATGCACAAACTCAAATCCCAGCTGTGGGAAGCTGAACCCCAGTTGGCCTGGCCAAAACAAAACTGGTGGGTGAGCAAGAAGCAGCAGTTTGGACAGCACAGACTCACCCAGGAGCTCAGTGGGGTGGCAGAAAGCCGGGACTCAAACACACGCTCGCGTCCCTCATTGAACGGTTTTTACATTTCTTTAAACGTCGGGGTTTCGACAAAGTTTTCATGCTTTTTATTAAGGCAAAAGTCCGTGCTCGTGAAATTGTGAACTTGATGTGTTATTTTGTATCTGTTTAAAAAAAAAAAAAGAGAAATGTATTTAAAGCTAAAGAGCCGTTATTGTGCGGGGTTTTCTCTCAAACTGGTGCATACACTTTACATCAGGGACCTACTATACATAACAAAAATCAGTGCTACAGTTACTGTAAAACCAGATACACACCTTTTACTGTAATAATATCTTTTAAAACCTTGCACTGTAATGGTTGCTATTAAAAAAAAAAAAAACCTACAAAAAAAACAAACTCTTGTCAGAACTGATTTTGTATCTTTGATTATATCTGAAATTTTAGCATTTTTGTATACTTGCCATGTCAACCACAGCATCCTCCATGGTTGATTTCCAGGTTCCGTTTTTCCTTTCCGTCTAACCCAACACATGCATTGCTCCGTGTGGATGGGCAGGGTGTGGCCGTGGGGGGCCGAGGAGGTCCCACCCCCGCTCTTGTTCAGGGCCGAGTAGAAGGCAAAGCAAAGACCCCAAACCATTTGGGTGGTTTCAGATCCTGTTCCGAGTTCCAGCTGCCCCGACAGACCCCAACGGCGAGCGATTCCCGAGTCGTTCTCTTATCCTGGCATTGCTCCGGCCGCGGTGGCCGTCCAGCCCCATCCCACGGCAATGCATCGCGAGTAGGTAGGAAATCCAAACCAACGAGATAACTTTGCAATCACTGAGTTTATCGATTAATTATTTTTTTTTCCTTCCCCTTTTGAACATTTTTTTGGAATAAGGTGTATTTGGAATCACAGCATGGTGTTGCAATTCTTTCTATTTTTAAATACTGATACATTCTGTGTGTAAAGTCTTGTTTCTTAGCTAAGAGAATCTTAAATGTGGAGCTGAGTTCGAACCATTTTTTTTTCCTCGTTGTACTGTGATTTGGGAATTATTTTGATATAATCCTTTAATTTGGTAGAAGATTTCCCACACCTTCTCCCTCCTTCCTATCACCATTTCATATTTTTTACAAAACTGAAAAAAACAAACAAACAAAGGAACAAATAATCTTTTTTTCTCTATTTAGGCTGTGTAATGTTGTGTTGTCCAGATTCTGTATAAAAATATGTATATGATGTATCTGATATTTGGCAGTGAACGGCTGCAAACTTTAACCAATATAATTAACAAAGAAATGCATAATGTTGGTGTTTTAAAAAGTAAAAAAAAAAAAAAATCCTAGTTAAGATGTTTGTGTAAACTTGCATGGTTTAAAATGTACTTAGTGCATTGAGAAATGTTGTTAGGGTCCTAAGTGAAAGGCTGGTTTACTTTTTGATTCTAATGGTGATCGGTTTGTTGATCAGAATATCCCCTATACTGTATGTCTTAGTTTATTTAGCATATTGATTTCTTTCCTTTCCTCCAGACCTAGCATAGTGTATCTATCTCTGTGTGATACTGTTCCTTAAAACCAGGTTGTGGAAACTGCGTTTCGTCCGGCCAAACGATGTTTTGCATCGCGCCCGCGGTTCAGTTGCGTTCCATTTGATTTGCTGTGAAGTCCAGGTTCGACTTTCCCTCGGGATCTTACGGCGGGGAGATGCTCCAGGCCGGGCTGCGGGTGCCACTGGGACCAGGAGGATCTGAGGGTGTGGCTCTGGTGGGACGCCGGTGCCGGGCCTGGCGGTCTCTGACCACGGAGGGGTTGGAGGGCAGGATTTGGTCCATCCTTAACCAACAGAGGCTGGGTTTTTCCTCTCGGCAGCGTGTGTTTTATCAGGATCACAGCAGGCATCCCCTGGGCTTTCCCCCAGCTCCCTAATGGATGAATTTGGCTTTTGTGGCAGCCGTTCCACACTGCTGAAGTCACAGGGTGCTGGCAGCAGCGGAGTGTGGACGGACCAGCACTTGCCACCATGAGAAACACAAAGAACCTTCAGCACCCGCAATAAGCTCCATGTTCCCTTCCAGAAGCACAAATTCCGTGTTCCAGAGGAGCCGGCTCTGGGTCCTGCAGAGCTGATGGATATCGTGAGAGTCAGGACCAAACGGCCAAGAGGCGACCACGCGGGCAATGGTCATGGGTCATTTTCACATCTCCTGCCACCACCACACCTCTCCCAGTTTTCTCCAAGCTTTGCTACTGCTCAACCATGAGAACGGGGACATTTCCAAGCCTCCAGCAGGAACCATCAAAATTTTTTGTGTTTATTGACCATTAGTGGCTCATGGGATTGCCCTCCCTATGCTGGTCAATGCCAATTCACAAGTTCTTGTCTCTCAATGCCTGAGAAATCTCCAGTGGCCTTTCCCAAAAATAAGACAGAGCTAGATCTAGATACATAGACCTGTCCAACTTCTTCAAGTCCTTCATCCCACAGGGTCTCCAAGGGCTTTTCCAACATAACACGATCTTACTCGTGCAGCCTGTAAAGTGGCAGAACACTGTTAGCGACCTGCAGCCACCTCTGGGGTGATCTCACCAGATCACAGCAACTCTATGCAACAGTCTGGTGCAAGAGGTGTGGATCACACCGTTGGGGAAACCTGGAAAACGTACAAATCCCAGCTAAATCCATGCTGAGACCGGAGAGGACAGGTTGATTCATTTAATTTTCCTTTTCCGGGCAGCCCCCCTCTTCTTTTCCATCCTCACACCACAAGCGGTCCAAGTAACCTAAACTTTTCCAGTTTGCTTTCATCAGCGTTTTCCTTCCTGAAAGCTTTTAAAATATTCTTTTCACACAGGAGAATAGGGAACAAATCTTTCCTTCTCAGCTCCAGAAATAGAACACCTCCATACCCCTCTCTTTGCTTGCCTTCCTTCTAGTCACTGACCAATTAACTTCCAGTCTTCCCTGATCTCCACCACGTCTTTTAAAGGACAGTCGTGCTCTGATTTTGCTGCTTGATGTTCTAACTGGTTTTGATCCAGACAGAAATAAACAGCCTGACATTAGGCACTGGCAGGAATCCCTGCTTGGCATGCAGATATAGGCACTGTCCCGTGGCCAAACCATGGAGCTCAATGGATGCCGGCTTTTGGCCTTGCTGCTGACCGCAAATCCTGTGATTTGTTGCAGGATTGGCTGCATCTCTGAAAAGCTGCCCGTGGCGCTCGTCTCCCCAGCTTGGTAAGCTTTGTTCTTCCTTTGTTCCAGGTCCAGAGTTACTCCAGGGAAACAGTGGAAGTGCCCAAGCACTGGCGCTCTGGCGAGAGGAGGAGATCTCCTGGTTGATGTTTCCTGGTGTGGTGCTCGGTGGATCTTTCTCCTCCAAAAGGATTCAGTTGATCCTGAGTCCGAGGTCTTTATATAGAAAAGCTGGTGCTGGAATTGAGTTTTGCTTTCAAGCTGTGAGCCCAGTTACTCCAGACCCCTCAGGGCCATGGAGTATTCTCAGATGGAGACCATCAGTACCCAATCCCTTACAAGAGCTTTTCCCATCAGTTTTGTTCCTGCAGAGCTGGCTTCTGTACCTCCAGCACATCTGGGAGAAGAAGCTGTGCCCTGCTAGGAAAGAGTTTATTCCTTGAGAGATGCAATCTGGATTTGTGGACATGGAGTGTCCCCTTGCCCTTGGTCCATCTGCCTCTTCGTGGCCCCACAGACATCAAGAGGAATTGGCTTTTTGAGCAGCCTCCTGCAGAGTCAATCTCCAACAGTTCATCCTCTTCTCCCATCCCAAGGCCAACATGAAAATGCTTCCATTTGATTAATTAACCATAGACCTGATGGAAATTACCTGAATCCCACAGAAATAACTCACAGCACAGCTCTCCACCAGATGTTCATCTTCTAATTGTCCACCAAGCTTCGGTTTGCTCAATGGGAACATGTTCTGGGACACGATAAAAACCCTCTTAAAAAATACGATCCTGGATTACAAGCTGGGCACCCTGCTTTGCTCACCCTTGCTAGGAACACATCAGAAAAATCTCTTTGTACAGAGAAACTTTCCCCTTCCTGCCCTCAGAAGAACAAATCCCACGTCCAGCTTTAATTTCCATCCTTGAAACCAAATAAAATAAAAACCCCCTCAAGCCCTAAACCCTGAAAATATTCAGCAAAGTCAAGGCAAGGCAGAGATTTTGCAGGTCATGGCTGTGGATTTATGCAGGACTTTCCATGACTGTTTTATTTCCAACGCAATAAAGAATAACCAACTTATTGTAGCAAACCTTGTGCCAGGTGCTATCTCCCAAAACCTTCTGCATGGGACAGTCTGCCTGTTTTTTCTCCGCCTCGCAGCACTTTGCGGAATGTTGGAAGGGAAAACATCCCCTTGGCCTCTGTCCCAGCAGGGGCAGATTGAAAATAGAGAAAACTGTGGCTTTACATGTGGTTTTTCTTTCTTTTTCTTTGTCTTTCTCTTTCCTTTTTTCTTCCCTTTCTCTTTCCTTTTCTTTCTTTCTTTCTTTCTTTCTTTCTTTCTTTCTTTTTCTTTCTTTTCCTTCTTTCTTTTTCTTTCTTTCTTTCTCTTTCTTTCTCTCTTTCTTTCTTTCTTTTTCTCTCGTTCTTTCTTTCTCTTTCTCTTTTCTTCTCTTTCTTTCTTTATTTCTCTCTTTCTCTCTTTCTTTTTTCTCTCTCTCTATTTCTTTTTCTCTTTGTCTCTCTCCTTTATTTCTCATTTTTCTCTATTTCTCTTTTCTTCTTGCTTTTATTTCTCTTTCTCTTCCTTTTTTATAATATCTTCCTCAATGTCTCTCTCTCTCTCTCAATCCGTTTCTTTGCCTTTCTCCATTTCTTTCTTTCCTTCTTTCCCTTAAAACCTTGTGAGATGAGGAGAAAGAAACTTCACTGGAAGCCACTGGAATCTGTGAAAGCAAATCCCTTTGGTCTTTCCACATAGTTCCAAAGTTCCCTTGAGGGTGTGCTTGGGAAGAGCCCACAGATGTCCCTTTGGAGCAGCCTTTTGGAAGTGCATTTCTGCATGTCCTCCCTCCATACTTGACTTCCCAAATCTTCTGGATTCTCTCTTTCACTGGTTTCCCAGTGTATCTTTTTAACCTTCAACAAGCCAAACCCTGGACTTCAAACAGGAAAACGAACCTGTTATCCCAGGAGCTCCTTGGTGTCTCTCCCACCTTCCAGCAGACAGCCGTGTGTCCTCTTCTCCAGAGAGGAAATGCTCTCTGGAGCAGCCGGCTGGCATCCAGGATCCCTGGATCCTTGCCGTAGCTTTTCCTCGCCCTTGCTCTCTCCTTCATCTCCATGTGACTCCATTTGCCCACCCAGGTTTGATATCTACCTCACAGGGCTGTTGGGAGACCCTTGTCTGGGAGGTGGGGTAGGAGTACCCACCATTCATGGATCAGCTCCTCAGCATTCCCAAACTCTGTCTTGGCACATCTGTGTTGGAAGAAGTCAGGAGTTTTATTCATTCCTTTCATCTGATGCCAAAATTTGGGGCATTTATATCAAAATCCCAGGGGCAAGGCTGGGTGTGAGATGTGGAGGAGATCAGATATGGGAATTTCTGCTCTTATTCCTGAAATACATGAAATTTCTGACACAACCATGGACAAACGGGTTCTGTCCCATTGTCCCAAGCCAACACCAACCACTTAAATCAACTTTTCCACCACAAACTCAGCCTTTGGATTGCAAAATTCATCAGAGAATGGTGCAAGGGCACATTTTGGCTGCATAGGAGATTCCAGTGCTGCCTGTGCCACAGTCCAGGCTGTCCTACAGCACCGCAGGAACATACCAGGAAAGGGATGTTTGAAAGGATGTGCAGGCAAAAGTAATTTTAAAGTAATTTCTCAGCTTTGACAGGAGTTTAGCACCCTCAGCCAGCCTCTCCTTGTCTGTGCATACTTCAGTCAATGGATCTGGGCTCAAGCAGACAGGATTTAGGACATGAATCCCAGCAACTGGCACTGGAGAGGAAAACTTTATCACAAGCTTAGCCTACCCCATAGTCAGCAAAAAATGCTATTTTATCCCAAGTGTTATCTCAATCAGAATTAATGATTAGCAGGATAAAAATCATTCTGTTCAAGTGCAGGAATTTCTGCTTGGAATTTCTGCTACATCCTTCAAGAGTTCCATCGAGGTGGACTTTTGAAGGCTGCAAGAAAATTGGATTAGGGAACAAAATGGTAAAAAAGAAAATAAAAAAGAGCAAAATATCGTCTCAGAGGTGGAAAAGGAGCGCACAAAAGACCGTTCTTGTGCACCCTGTGAATTTGGTTCAGGGAAAGCAGTAGGATAAGTGACCTCCTTTCACCCACACTGGCTCACGGGAATTCTTGGAGCAGCTTCAAGTGGGTCCCTCCACTCAGAGAGGAGGACTCAGAGAACTTCTGCTTTGTTTGCCTTTGAAAACTTAGTCACAATCTCAAAAACAGGGGAGGGGAGAGCTTTAGCTAAGGTGAATCAAGTTTTCTGCACAGGGGAGTTGGATAGGAAAGAACTGCTCCATCCCATAAGAATTTATGTGAATTTATTTTTCCCACCCACATGGAAACCTCAAGGCTAACAGCAAACATGAAACAAAAATATGCAAAACAATGCACATGCCAACAAAAACAGTTTGGGTAGCGTGGAGGGAGATTGTTTTGATCTCTCCCTGTTTGCATCCCCCCTTTTTTTTTTAATATATAAATTATCTTGCATTTTGAAACAAAAGCTGTTCTGAAATGAGAACAAAAACAAACTGAAGGAAAATGTCAAAGAAGACCTCCAAGAGCTTCAAATCACGTCATTCATTTCCCAGCGGATGTGGCATTTTCCAACAGGAAACGGCCTGGAGTTGGCGTTTCCCGAGAAGTTTTCACTGTGACGCACTGGCTTTTTGTGGAGGGAGAGAAAACAATTTTCCTTCCCAAATCTTGGCCTTCTATCCCATCTTTGCAGGGCTCTCTTTGCAATGGGATTCCCTTTGATATGGGAGCCCGCAGCAACATTCAGAGCATTGCAAACAGCTCGTGCTATGAGATCCTTCCTCGAAGGATGGGAACAGCCAGGTTTCCAAGAGGATTTAGTCCCCATCAGACTGTGGAGCACCACCTCAGGTCCTGCCTGCCCTTCCACGGAGCCAGGACGGGGCTGTCCTTCCTTTCTGAGGTGGTGGAGTCTTCTACTGCCTTCAAACCGAGCAAACAAAGAAAATCCACCCTTTGCTTCGTGTGGTTTCACTTCCTGGCAGCAAAACAACCCAAGCTTCGAGAAGGTTCATCCAGGGGCTGGCAGGAAGATTCTCTTTAATGGTATTTTAATGGAACCATGGTTCTTTTTTCCCCTTTTGAGCGAAACTTGAAGAGTTCTTGGAATGCTGAAATTTGGAAGAAGTCACCGTTATCCATCAGGGAAGCCCGTTCTCCCACATCCGGCCCCCAGCAGGACCCTGCCCATTGCCCGGAACGATAAGCACATGGTAGAGGTTAGAGGGACCACGACAGCCCCTGGCTGCAGTGACAAAGACAAAAGCACACTTGAGATTAAAGCACAGCTCCAAGCCTGCTCCAGGATCCTGGTAAAACCCGCTGCCCAGGAGGGAATCCCCCACTGCCTCTCCTCGAAGGTCCCACACCCACGCTGCCCCCTCCGCCCCTCTTGCTCTGCGATTCCTCATCTTGACGTCACCCCCCTCTCCCAGGCCAGGCTTACTCCAGGATATTCCACCGAGCTCGGCTCTTGCTTCACCACCAGCGAGGAAGGAGTCTCTGCAGAAGGTTCCTGTGTGCCAAGGGGGGATTCTCCCGGGATCACAAACACCCCTGGGAGCCCAAAACACCCTGTGTCACCAGGCTGGTCTCCCAGCCTGCGTTCCCCTTTGGAGAAGAAGCTTATCCTGGCCAAAGCTGGTTCGTTAGACCTGGCCTAGAGCTTTGCATCAGATCTGGGCTTGTGCACTTGCCTCTTCCTTGTCCCATTCGTAGGCTTTGGTTTCTGAGCTGTTTTTCTTTTTTTTGCACTGTCAGGGATTTTTTTTTTTGACCCGTGTTTAATTGTCGTCAGCTGCAAAATGTTTGTTAAGCCTCTCCACCAAGCTCTTTAAATGAACGTCAGTGGCTGTCTTCCCTTGGACAATAATGAATGTATATATCGTAAGTGCAGACTATACAGAAAAGTGGCTAAGTCAAGGATCAGAGGGTTTTGTAAAGCCTGTTTATTTTTTTAAATAAGTTTGAGCATTTATATTTTACCACCATTTACGTGGTTTTGGGGAACCCAGATTGTGTCAAGATCTCATGCCAAAACAAGCCAAAAGTTGTTTGAGTTCAACCTTTTTCTTCCATGAACCATATTTTAAATGATACTTTGTCATTTTAAATGTTTTATTGAAACATGTACTGATGAAAAAAAAAAGAAAAAAAAAAACGAACAAAATGTCATCTTGACAAAAGATTTATACATGAATCAGAAAGTATTTATTTCAATTTTGTACCTTTCCATTTTAATACATTATAATGTATTGACTCAACTGAGATAATATAAACAGTTCATTTTAATAACATGTTTGCAGTGTGCTGTGTCTTCTTATTCTTTCCCTTCTACTCCACATTGAACACAGAGATTATGAAACCAAAGATAGGTCTGAAATATTTCAGATCCTGGCAATCCTGCGTTTCTTTTAAACCACATCATGAGTGTGTTTTGAGCAGGATGCTCCAGGAAAACAAAATGGGAGCTGGGTCAGACCACGGGATGAGGTCTTCTGAGAGAAGAGAGGACCTGGGGGTAGGGATGGTCCACGGTGAGAGTAACCCTGCAGATGCAGCTGCAAATCCAATTGCCTGCTGCTGGCTCTGGGTGATGTGACACCCTGTGGAGCCCCCAGATAGGGAATGGCACCACCACCACCCCACGTGTCCCATTTCCATCCTCTGGCACAGGTGTGGTCCCGGCATTCAGACCCCCGGGTGAGCCACTCCCACAGGGACCGTCCTGGCCCTCCTCATCCCCACTCACTCAATCCCTAAGTAAGGATTGACTCTCCCCTCCACCAAATCCAACGCCTATTCCTGATTTTCTTCATTCACCTCCTTTGTCACCCCCTGCTCCTCCAGCCCCTGCCCAGGGTGGTGCATAAACCCCTCCCACACACGGGGGGGACACATCCCTGCTGCCCATGGGCTGTGCTTTGGCTTCTCTGCCTTGTCCTTTGTCGGGGCAATCCCAGACATGAGCACAGAATGGGAGAGGAACTCACTGAGGGCAGCCCTGGGGGAAGGATTTGGGGGTGCTGGTGGGTGAGAGCTGGACATGATCCAGCCCTGAAACCCTCCCTGTGCTGGGCTGATCCCCCACTGTGGGCAGCAGGGCAGGGGGGGATTCTGCCCCTCTGCCCTGCTTGGGTGAGATCCCACCTGCAGAGCTGCCCCAGCCCTGGGGTCTCCAACATCAGAAGGATGTGGAGCTGCTGGAGAGAGTCCAGAGGAGGCCACAGAGCTGCTCCGAGGGCTGGAGCCCCTCTGCTCTGGAGCCAGGCTGGGAGAGCTGGGCATGTTCACCTGGAGAAGAGAAAGATCCAGGGAGACTCCACTGTGGTCTTCTGGTGATTAAAGGGGGTTTGTTAAAAAGAGGGAGAGCAACTTTTTACACAGACAGATAGTGATAGGACAAGCAGGAATGGTTTTAAACCAAAAGAGGAGAGATTTAGGTTAGATGGCATATTGGGAAGGAATTCTTGGCTGTGAGAGTGGTGAGGCCCTGGCACAGGTTGCCCAGAGAAGCTGTGGCTGCCCCATCCCTGGAAGTGTCCAAGGCCAGGTTGGAGGGGGCTTGGAGCAACATGGGATAGTGGAAGGTGTCTGGCAGGGGGTGGAACTGGATGACCTTTAAGGTTCCTTCCAACTGAAACTATTCTGTGATTCTCTGCTCCAGTTTTCTGGCCTCAACTCCTGTTGAGTCCCTCTCCCAACCCAATCCTGACCCCAAATACACATCTGAACCTCTCAATCCATCACTCCACAGGGAAAGCCCAAGCATTAGGCAGGCTGTGCAAGCTGTCCTCCCTCAGACCTGGGTCTGCCTGGTGTCCACAGGCACCCAGGACATGCTGCTTGTGGGGACAGAAACCTGCCCGTGAGGGCTCTGTGTTGGTGCTGGAAGTTGGCACCACATGGAGAGCAAATCTTTTTGTGACCACGAGGAAAATGCTGATTCCATCCTGGGATGTGAGACACCTCTGCCCAGGTCCATGCCCCCAAACTCCAGGGGAGGGGCGTCACACCCAAACCACCTATTGGGAATGGTCTGTCCTAACTCCTGAGGCAAGTCCAAGGATTATTTGGGACATTTCCCGCTGACCTGGTCCAAAACTGTGCTCAGGAGTGCACTTGGAAACCTGTCCAGCACTTGATTTATTTACTGCTAGAAATAAAAGCAGTGAGGACCAAAGCACACAACAACAAGGGAGGGGGGACACTCAAGAGCCCAACTGGGTGCTGATTTCTGGTGGCAGTTTTTCGGTATTATCAGGAAAAACAGATATTCCCCATGACTGAAATACAAACCTGTTCCCCTCAGCAAATCACTGCTCTCTTCCCTCTGGAGAGGGAGACTCCAGGAAGGTTCCTCGCCAAATCTGCCAGTTTGGTACCAGTTCTGTTGTCAAATACCTGAATCCTGGGAGGTGTTGGGGAAAGAGGACTTCTGGTACAGTGATGTCCCCAAATCTTGGTGATTTCCTCCCAAAGTTACCAGCTTCATCTTAAGGAACTCCCTACAAGACAGACACTTTTTGTGCCACGTCTCTCCCATTTTGCTGCTGGCAGGACCCCAGTCTTTGAGGCTGGGATGTGGAAGAAAAGGGAGAGAAGAGGAATAGGATGTAGGGATGAGGCTGCAGAAGTTTCGGGATGTGGGAGAAGCAGTGAGGGAACCTAAGGAAATAAAGAAACAGCTCCTTGAGGGTGGGAAGGGAGGCAGAAATAAACGCTAAGGGAAGAATTCCAAGGGATTTTAAGCCCCACCACGGCCAGAGCAGAGCAGCAAGCCCAGTAAAACCATCTTTCTCCTATTAGGGTGGGGGAAAACCAAGGGAAGAAATTACACAGCAATTACTTCTCTCCTCCTAACACCCATCCCAGGAAAACCTTCTGACAAAAGAGGCTCCCTGTTCCCTTTCATCAATCTGCCAACTTTCATTTTAGCACTTTCCCTAGTAATTTCCCCTGGTTTTCTGCTAACAAACAACTTCTGGAGAGGACAACTTCAGCTCAGTCCGCAACCTGCCTGGGTTTTGTGCCACCCCTCCCTCCTGCCACCTTACAGCACAAGGTAGGTAGCAGCTGCCTCCACCTGGACCAGATATCCAATGGGAATTTCCTGGAGACTTTCCCAACCTCTGGTTCTGTAGGAAAGGCCACGGAGAGGGCCAGCATGGCCACCCCCAAGCTGCCTGTTGGGACTAGAAAAGAAAGCAGTCAGGGCAAAGAAATGGGTTGAAAAGGAGCGTGAGGTGAGACAGCAGGAGCAGCTTTTTCCTGGTAGGATAAGTGGACACTGGGGAGGTTCTGGGGATGGGAGCTGAGCGTTCCCAAGTGGAGATGGAGAAGGGGTTGGATGTGATTCAGCAGGGCTGGCGTGGGTGGCACTGTCCTGCCCTGTGGCAGCAGCCGCTTCCAAAGCACTACTGGAAGTGGCAGCCTCTGCTCCAGGGTTTGCTAGAGGTAAACCCCAATAGATTAAACTGATTTTTCCAATTTGCTGCCTACAACTTAACAAAACCAAACCTCTGGCCACATGTGCATGTGCATTTCACCTGTTTGTGAATCTCTCTCTCTCCCTAGAACAAGCTGGGACCCGAGTGCCGCAGTAAAGTGAAGATTTTCTTCCCAAGCCGAGTGATTTCCCGAGTGCCCCAGAGAACCTTAAGCAAACAGTGGTGTTTACAAGCCCTGTTAGTGCTGCTGCTCCCTTCAGCTGGGGATTTGGAAGTGTCTGTGGGATAAGTGTGCCACGATACATTCCCTGGCTCATTGACTCCACCATGGGTGAGCAAAGGAAAGCTCCAGCTCAGCTCCTCTTTACACAGGGAAGAATTCCTTCCCAGTATCCCATCTATCCCTGCCCTCTGGCACTGGGAAGCCATTCCCCCTTGTCCTGTCACTCCAGACTCTTGTCTAAAGTCCCTCTCCAGCTCTCCTGGAGCCCCTTTAGGCACTGGAAGGGGCACTAAGGTCGCCCTGCAGGTTTCTCTTCTCCAGCATGAACAGTTCCAACTCTCAGCATCATTTCTTGATGCTTGTGCTACCTTGAACTTCATGGGGGAATCCTGCCCTTCCAATCTGTGGAAAAGGGAAGGACAGGGACACGGAGTGGCGGTGAATCACAGGGGTGTCCCCAGACCTGGCGTTCCCCAGTCAGTGTCAGTGGGGAGCTCACAGGACGAAGTGTAGACGAGAGAAAGGAAAACCAACGAGTAATTAAAGAGCTAATGAGCCCGTGCTGGCTATTTTTAGCGCCCTTTTATTTTCCAGTGGTTGCTCAAACAGCCCCAAAATGACAGTACTGGGTCAGTCTTGAAAGTGCAGCTCCACTTTGAAAAGCGAGCAATGTCCTTGTGGGTTTCCCTCTTTCTTTCCCTTCAAAAGCCCTAAATCTAATCTGCTGTGTTTACAAAGCCGAGCCCTGCTGAGACTGCGAGCAGGGCTGGTTCTGAAATCTTCAGAAGAAACCTCCATCCTGCCACGAGGACATCCCAGACATCCAGGGCTAATGGATAAAACGGGCTGGAAATGGGATGCATTAAAACAGTTTAAAACCCGTTGCAGGTCTGTTTGCTTTTTTTCCACTGGTGACCTCTGTTTGCTGCTGCTGCTGGATCCTGACGAGTCTTCAGCACATAATTCCTTATGAATAATATATCAAACACGCTCTGCTGGGCCTGGCATTTCCTCCTGCTCTTGGAGAGCGATGAACTTTCCTTGCAACCATTTGCAAATCCAAAAAAAAATTTGATATCTGGGACAGGGATGTTTTGTTTCATTTCAGCAGTTTCCTCCTGGTATTTTTTGTGGGTCCTGTTGAACTGAGCCAATGACTTTGCTTTTGTGCTGCTCAACTGCTCCTTTTCTTGCTTCGTGACCAGAGGAGTGATTCCTGTATCGACAAAAGTACCATTTTCTCCTTATCTCACGTGTGTGGTAAACAACACTTGGACCCCTGGCAACAAATGTCTCATGGAAATGAAATTTGCTGCCCAGTTGCTTCTCAGAAAAAGAACGCGGCGATGGTGGAAGGGGATTGATTTTGAAATCTGAACCAGCATGTGCAGGAAATTCTTTTTTTTTCCCCTTTCCCATCTTTGAGCAAAGCAAGTGAGTGTTTCATGGGATTAAATGGGACACTTTATCTTGCAGAGTGAGCTGCACTTTACAGAGGAGTGACTAGCACAGGGTTGGGTTTGCGGTTAAGTCATTGCATCAGGAGGGAAGACGCCTCCTCAGAGGACTTCATTGATTCATAAAGTGATAAGATCTGGAGAACTGGATGAGCTGGAGGAGCCTTTGGGAAGGCGCCCATCTCCTTTGCCCATTCTGTGGTCAGGTCAAACAGTCCACCCATGACAAATGCGACACCAAAAAAGACAATCCCGCACCCCTTGGCCATTCCCAGGTGTTCTGTACCCTGCATGTTCTTCCACACGCTCAGTGATGTTGATTCCTGCTTTTCCAGGTACCAGTAGACAAGGAAACCAATCCATCCCTAGCTGCCTGCCCTGTAGTTCCCGTGTGCTTTTCATTTCTGGACCAAACAAGTCCAGTTCCTCCAAGCTCTTCCTCAGACTGTTTTTCTCATCACTTGTTTGTGTCCCTTCCTCTCCTCTCTGCTCCATATCTGGTTCATCCCTGATTTCCTGAAGAGCAGTGGCCAGATTTGGGCACGTTGTTACAGCTCTGGGGCTTTTCCATCTCAGACACAAGGAGCAATTATCCCCTTCCACCACAGGTAATGGGTCCAGGAAGAAACTGGTCCTTTTGAACCATTTTTTACTACAGGTTCTCATTTCACTTTTTTATTTCCCCCCAGTGTTGGTGCCTCCTGGTCATTCCCACTTTCCCAACATGGCTGGTGCCCAGATGAAAAGTGTTGCTCCTTTAGTCACCAAAGCCAGGTCAGAGAGAAGAATTGGGTTGGTTTGTGGAGAATCATCCCCAGTGAGTTATTCAGGTGGTTTTCCATCACTCTGTTGTCCTCCAGTGCACAAATATGGAAGCAGTTATGGAAAAACTTCTGCAGGGTTTTCCCAGGGACTGCAAGCAGAGTAACTCATCCATGATTCCCTGACTCCACCACTCTCCTCTTCCTCCCAGTAAAATCATTACTGATTCAAAGGCTGTTATGTGACATTTCTCAGAATTTCCAGGCTGAGTTTTCCCTGAGTTACAAATCTCCAAGCAGAGGTAGAGCTCTCTCTTCCTACTCCCAAATCTGCACCATTAAATTGTGCTGAACATTCCCTCAGGATTTTGGGAAAGATGGAAAACAGGAAACCTGCAAAGCCTTCAGTTCCTGCCAGCGCTTCTTATGGGCTTGTCCCCACCTCACCTACATCCAGGTGAGATCAAGGCTGGGTTGGATGGGGCTTGGAGCAACCTGGGATAGTGGAAAGTGTCCCTGCCCATGGCAGGAGGTGGAACAAGCTGAGCTTTAAGGTCCTTCCCAGTCCAAACCATTCTACTATTCCATGATCCCACAAAGCCCAGGCTGATGAAATAACAACCACAAGAGCAATAAGAATTATAAAAACACACTGCACTTATGGAATAGAAAGAAAATCATCAAAATTCCTATCTGCTGCCTCTTTTGCCACGCTCCCTCTGGCATTTCCAGCCAGCCACTGCCCAGCTCCACCGCTGGCAGCATTTCCAGGAACAGCAACCCCTTTCCTTGAGCCTGTTCCTGCTCCTCAGTGCCCCAGCAGCTGTTCTTTGAACCCCCCCCCGTCTCCTGGCTGCGGGATGTCACTCCTTGTGACATCCTTTGCTCCGTGGGTCACGCGTTGTTAATCCCTGGCTCCCTGCCTGGCTCTGGATGGAGCGGCTTCCCTGCTCTGCTCCTACCAGAGCTCCCCCCCAATCCGTGTGCTCCCTCGAATCAGCGTCCCAAATCAGAGCTGTCTCGTCGTTTTAAGGTCTCCAGGCAGCCCTTGTCCCCAGTGCTTCCATCACACCTCTCCCAGGACTCCCTCAATAAGCGTTTCTAGCCTGGCCTCGGGGCGTTTGTCACACAACAGAGGCTGATTTGCCTCACCAAGGACTTGTTGCACAGCCGGGACTCACATCCTATTTCTTTACTCGTTTTTCTCCTCCTTTTTTTCCCCCACTTTTAATTTCCCGGCCGCCTCTCCTGTCCCTCCTCACATCTCCCTGGTTTATGGGGCATTTTAATGGGGCCCTTCCGCAGGGCACGGGGCTGCTCCTGCGCTGGGAATTGTAATTCACTCCCTCCTCACTTCCAAGGGTCTCCTCCAGGTGGGATGGGGTCGGCAAGGTGAGTATCCGGCTTCCAACCCTCCTCCACTTACCTGCTCTTTCAAATTCCCGTGTTGTTGGCTCTGTTCATCCCAGCTGGATCCCTCCCTGAGACCCCAGCTCAACCTGGGAGTGGCACCAAAGGAATTCCCCAAAGCCTGAGGGGACCCTGGAGCTGACGCTGACAGCGCAGGGATCGATAAGGACGTGCCAGGAGGAGAATTCCCTGCTCAGACTCCGAGCCCGGGGTGATCCTTTTGGGGCTGGCTCCGCCAAGAAACACCTCTTTCCAAGTAAGACCCTTGGGAGGAATCGCTGGAGAACTCTGACTGGAATGCCCACCAGGCATATTTATCCCTTTATTTTTAGAGCAGAGCTACTTTTCCACCTCCCCAAGCACACTGGAAAAGGGATTTCTAGGCTATTTTCTTACAGGGCTGGAATCACCCAGGGCGGCTGTTATTTCTCCTGACAGAAAATATATATTCAAACATTCATCTGTTTTTTTCTTTCCTGCGACACCAGCTTTTAGTCAGGAATGTAATCGGGAAACGCAATAATTGCCCCTGGATGGAACCTTTTCTCTGCCTAATTTCACTGCCCCGGTGCATATTCATGGACTTAATTGTTTTACAAACTCCTCATTTGCAAGAACTGTGTCGAGTAATTTGGATCTTGACCTCAAGCCTCCTGTTAGGCAAATATTAAATAATAATTAAATCAGGTACGATCTCCTTTGTGTTCTGAGTTGTGACTCTTTGCCAGCCGGGAGTGAGAGCTCTGGAGGTGGGAGTGCTCTGATGCAGCCGAATGTTAAGTTTCAAAACCAAACAAGAGAAAGATCTCAACCTCGAGGCATCCTTTAACAGAAATTACTTCACATTTTCCGCCTCCAGCGATGTCTTTATAGCACGGCGAAGCTGTTCCAAACGTGGGGAATGCTGCTCCCTATTGGAGCGATCAAATACGACACTCGGCTCTCAGCTGGAGGACTTCAACCTCTCCAAAATTAAAAACGGGGCAGAATTTGGCTCGTGAGAAATGGTTCACACAAGTGACCATCCAAATATTCTACACATGGGTGACAATGGAATTTAGTTGATGTAAAAGGGATAATTGGAGGGATAATTCACGGAAATGGCTGCTACTGCCAGGAGAGGCACTTGGATCTGGGAATACAGGCAGAAGGATGAGGGAGGGGAGGATCCATCGCCTTTTATTTCAGGTCCAGATGACAGCAAAGAGTGGCCACTACAGAGAGTCCCTGGGTGGTGGTGAAAGGGGAGGAGGAGGCTCCCTACAACTCCCTGACAGGAGGGGGCAGCCAGGGGGGATCGGGCTCTGCTCCCAGGGAACAAGGGACAGGATGAGAGGGAACGGCCTCAAGCTGTGCCAGGTGAGGTTCAGGTTGGACATCAGGAGGAATTTCTTCTTGGAAAGGGTTTTCAAGCATTGGGAAGGGCCAGCCAGGGAGGTGTTGGAGTTCCCATCCCTGGAGGTGTCCAAGGACTGCATGTGGCACTCAGAGCTCTGGGCTGGGTGACGAGGTGGGGATCAGTCACAGGTTGGACTTGACGACCTTGGAAGTCTTTTCCAGCCTCGGTGATCCTGTGATTCTGTGTGACTCTATGAAGACAGAAGGAAGGCTCTTCTGTGGCTGATTCTGATCTCCAGGGATTTGCTCGTGGAAGAAAGCATTAAGTGAAACTTCTGAAGGAAAAATCTCCCACGTAGTGAGGGACTGGGAATTATTTATTTGTTTTCAGATCAGTCGAGCCTGATGAATGTGACCTGAAAGTGCAGAGAGCTGGCAATAAAGTCTGGGGAGAACAAACCCTGTGAGGATTCCTGACAGTGGGATATGGCCTTAGAAAAGTATAAAAGGACCCATTTGACACCCTTCTTTAAAGGAGGAAGTGGGGCAGCCAGAGCAGCCAGTTTAATAGGAACTGAATATGAGCTATTAAAAATAAATCATCAAACTATTTATAAGTTTAGAGATTTGCCAAGAACAAGCTTTACTGACAGACAGATGGGGTCTTAGAGAGGAAAAGACACAGCTATAAAGTCTGGTTTCTTTGTCCATGAAAAAAAGACAAAACCCCTCTATAAAAGCTGTCTTGTACAGTGTTCCCAAAAGCAATCAGGGAACTGTAAATGTAAATCCAAAGGTACAGAGGCAAAGCAGCGGGAAAGCTGAGTCAGGGGAGCTGTAACCCAGCTGCCATCCAGATGGAAGGATGGATGAAGAAAGAGCAGTGGGCAACCTGTCGTGATCCTCTCCTACAAGGAACGGCTGAGGGAATTGGGATTGTTCAGCCTGGAGAAGGGAAGCCTTGGGATGATCTAATTGCAGCCTTCCAGTGCCAAAGGGGCTGACAAGAAAAATGGAGAGAGACTTTAGACAAGGGCCTGGAGGGACAGCACAAGGGGGAATGGCTTCCCACTGCCATTCCCAGGGCAGGGTTAGATGGGATATTGGGAAAGAAATCCTTCCCTGTGAATGTGGGGAGGCCCTGGCACAGGTTGCCCAGAAAAGCTGTGGCTGTCCCATCCCTGGAAGTGTCCAAGGCCAGGCTGGACAGGGATCTGAGCACCCTGATATAGGGAGAGGTGTCCCTGCCCATAGCAGGGGTGGAACTGGATGAGCTTTAAGGTCCCTTCCAACCCAAACCAGTCTGGGATTCTGTGATCCTGGAAGGACTCCAGTCTGCTGGAGCAGTTCTGCAAGAGGAACCTTGGGATCCTGGTGGACAACGAGCTGTTCCTGAGCCAGCAGAGTGTCCTGAGGGCAAAGAGGCCAATGGTGTCCTGGGGTGCATCAGGAAGAGCATTCCCAGCAGGTCAGGGAGTGACCCTGCCCCTCTGCCCAGCCCTGTGAGGCACATCTGGAGTGCTGTGTCCAGCTCTGGACCCTCCGGACAGGAGGGACAGGGAGCTCCTGGAGCAGGTCCAGCAACGAAGATGATGAAGGGACTGGAGCATCTCCCTGGTGAGGAAAGGCTGAGGGAGCTGGGGCTGTTCAGCCTCGGGAGGAGATGCTGAGAGGGGATCCCGTCCCTGTGTGTCCCTGTGTGCAGGGAGGGCTCGGAGCAGGGCCCAGGCTCTGCTCCATGGGGCCCAGCAGTGGGACAAGAGGAACGGGCAGGAACTGATGCCCAGGAAATTCCACCTGGACATGAGGCAGAACTTCTTCCCTGTGCAGTGACCGAGCCCTGAACAGATTGTCCAGAGAGGGTGTGGAGTGTCCCTCACTGGGGATATTCCAGAGCCCTCTGGACACGATCCTGTGCCCTGTGCTCTGGGATGGCCCTGCTGGAGCAGGGATTTGAACCAGGTGGGTCACTGTGGTCCCTTCCAGCCTGACCCATCCTGGGATTCTGAGCTAAATCCTCATATTTATCAACTTGACTCAGGGTACCGAGGACACTTCCAGGTGACTCCAGCTGGGAAAGAGAAGGAGAAACACCAAAGATCCGCAATTCAGAACAACACAAGACCACGGAAAGGCACAAGTACTGATTCAGTAAAGGGTAAAAGAATTATCACACCCCAGGAACACAGAATATAAACCCCCTACTATATAGTACTTCTATAAAAGGGATATTAAAGAACAAAATATTGCGCTCAGGTGCAAAATGCAGCCAGGGAGAAAACAGAGGAAGCTGCCTGAAGGACTCAGTCATATTTTGGGTGCTGTTCTCCAAATAAAACAACTCAAGAGTGGCTAAAACCCCAGAAAACATGAATGTCCAAGGGCTCAAAAACACAGCTACAAGAAAAGATTCCTGAATAGCAGCAGTTTCATTCAGCAACTCATCGGAGAGGGGTTGCTTCAGTCTCTAAATACAACTTGTGGCAGGAAGGAAAAAAATACCCTTTTTCCACACTTCACAAGAGGGGATGCTGAACGAAGTGTCTCTGTGTCCCCCTCCCCATCCCTCCCACCACAGGGGGAAATCCACGGCCACCCATACCCGCAGTTCCCTGGAATATTCACCCTGCCCGTGTCCCTTATTCCCAACCACACAGAGCGAGCTCTGCTCATCCCCCTCCCCCGGCGCGGGAACAGCCGATACAAACCCGAAACGTGTTTTTGGAGATTTATTAGAATTTTAGCGAGTTTACGTACTTTATTTTCAGTTTTATTTCCATTTGGGTGGCCGCCGCGCTCTCCTGTTTTAAAACATTTTTAATCAGGCGTTGCTCCGGCCGCCCTTTTGGATGCGCCGGAGGTCACGAAAGTCCCTGTGAGGGAGGAAGGCCCCCAAGATGGCGATGCTGGCGGAACGTGAGTGCCCATCCTGGGGGGAATGCCGAGGGAATACCGCGGGAATGGGGGTGAACGGGTGCTTGGGAGCGGCTCCAGACGCTTCCCACAGCTCTGCTTGAGGGGGCCGGGCCGCGCCGCCCTCCCCGAGGGGGGCGGGGGGGTCCCAGAGCGGGAAAAGGGGGTTCGGGGCGTACCGGTGCTGGGGAAGGGGGATCAAGGGAGTTTCAGAGTCAAACAAAGGGGAGTGCAGGGAATGGGAGAGGTGGGTTGGGGGGAGGTCCCTGTGTCCAGGAAATGGGATCCGGGGGTACCCTGTGTCAGAGGACAGGCGGGTCATGGGGTGGGGAGATCCCGGGATGGGCGGGAAAGGGACTCAGGGGGTCCCCGGCGTTGAAGAATGGGGAGGATCGGGGTGCAGTTTCAGGGAAAATGGGATTCTGGGGTCTGGGGAAGGCGGGATGGCCGGGAAAGGGGTTCAGGAGATCCCTGACGTTGAAGAATGGGGAGAATCAGGGTGCAGGGCGTCGCTTGGTCAAGGAAAAGGCGGGGGCTGGGGTCTGGAAGAGGCGAGATGGCCGGGAAAGGGCTCGAAGGGTGTTCCCGGTGTTGAAGAACAGGAATGGGGTGCAGAGCATCCCAGGGTCGAGGAGAAGCTGGGGTCTGGGAAACTTGAGAATGGCTGGGAAGAGAGTTCAGGGGCTCCCTGGTGTTGAAGCACAGGGGATCTGGGAGAAGCAGGAATGGGGGTTCAGGGGGTCCCAGGTTTAAGGAAGAAGGGGGGGCTGGGAGACTTGGAATGGCTGGGGCCAGAAAAGGGGTTCAAGGGGTCCCTGATGTTTAAGAACAAGGGGCTTTGGGTCTGGGAAAGGGAGGAATGGGGTGTAAGGGGTCCCAGAGTTAAGAAAGAGGGGGAGGCTGGAAGCTGGGAGAGGCGAGAGGGCCGGGAAAGGGGCTGCAGGGTGGGATTGATGCAGGATAAGGAGGTGCAGGGGTTCCTTTGTGGGCTCCATCATGTCCTGGACAGGGCGGGAACATTGGGAACCTTTAGGGCCCTTTAGGGCTTTGGACACCTTTAGGGCCAGCTTGTTCTGTCAGTGGCTCGGTGCCATCTCTGGCCATGTGTTTGAGGGGAAACCCCTCCAGCCCAGGGGTGTCGGGTGCTGGGGTCACCTGGGGACATGGCAGGGCCGTGTGTGTGTGTGTTGGGTTTGGTGTTCAGATCCCTCCCGGGGGCAGCTTGAGCTGAGCTTAACCTGCCAATCCACAGCTTTTAGAGACCCTCCAGAGGAGCCTGCGGAGATGGGAAAGGGTCTGGAGGAGCCAAACGAGGAGTGACTGAGGGTGCTGGGATCAGACCTCACTGGGGCTGCAGCTCCTCCTGAGGGGAGCTCCGATCTCTTCTCCCTGGAACCGGGGACAGGACCCAGGGAACGGCTGGAGCTGTGTCAGGGGAGGGTCAGGGTAAATATCAGGAAAAGGTTCTTCCCCCAGGGGGCGTTGGGGCACTGAACAGGCTCCCCAGGGAATGGTCACGGCCCCAAGGCTGCCAGAGCTCCAGGAGCGTTTGGACAACGCTCTCAGGCACAGGGTGGGATTATTGGGGTGTCTGTGCAGGGATTTAAGCTGGACTGGGTGATCCTTGTGGGTCCTTTCCAGCTCAGGAGATTCTGTGATTCCATGAACTTTGTTTAGCCTTTCCCTGATACTGGAAACAAGCAGAGCTTCACTTTTGCCTCTGAGGTGATTGAAAACTTGGGCTCCCCATATCAGACAGAACTTACTGAGAGCTCAGGGTCTGGTGAATTTGTGTGTTGGATTGCAGGAAATGTGGACTATACAGACGAATAACAAATTTGGTTTCCAGTGGAAAATAAAGATGTGAATTGAGTAAAACAAATTTGCATTTGCATCTGGAATTTTCTAGGTATTTTTGGTGTAACTGTCAGTGCCCTTTTTTTCAGATTTTGTAAATGATTTTAATTGGACATGTCAATAACCATAGAATCATTTGGGGTGGAAGGGACCCTAAAGCTTATCCTGTTCCCCCCCCTGCCATGGGCAGGGACACCTTCCACTAGCCCACGTTGCTCCAAGCCCCATCCAGCCTGGCCTTGGACGCTTCCAGAGATGGGGCAGCCACAGCTTCTCTGGGAAACCTGTGCCAGGGCCTCCCCACATTCACAGGGAAGAATTTCTTCCCAATATCCCATCTAACCCTGCCCTCTGGCAGTGGGAGGCCATTCATCCTTGTCCTGTCCATCCAGACTCTTGTCCCAGGTCCCTCTCCAGCTCTCTTGAAGCCCCTTTAGGGACTAGAAGGGGCTCTAAGGTCTCCCTGGATCCTTCTCCAGGTGAACACTCCCAGCTCTCCCAGCCTGGCTCCAGAGCCTTGTCCTTCCTGTGCCGCCAGACCATCTCTGGGCACACAGCAGGGATTTGGATGGGAACTTTCAGAATTACGATTAAAAACACGTTCCAGGCACAGAATTAATCTTGGTAAAAGGGATTAGTAATGGATCTTTTTCAGACTTTAGAGTATCTGAGTTGAGAAGTTGAGTTGTCCAGCCCTGGCACAGCTGCCCAGGGCGGTGCTGGAGTCCCCATCCCTGGGGGGGATTTAAAAGCCGTGTGGATGTGGCACTTGGGGACAGGGGTCAGTGGTGGCCTTGGCAGTGCTGGGGGATGGTTGGACTCGATGATCTTAGAGGGCTTTTGTAACCTCAGTGTTCCTGTGATTCCCTAAAGAAATTAGGATTTTCTCCACTGGGTGGTGCTGCTCTCCCAGAGTTCCATCACTGTAACATCATTTTCCAAGCAGCCCAGAAGATGGGTGTTAAATGAGGAGCTGAATCCTGTACCTGGTTTCCTCTCTCACTGTGAAGACATCAGTGAACAAACATTTCTGATCAATTATTGACCAAACCGTGGGGTTTGTTGCTTCTTTGGAAAATGATGATTTTTTGTTTCCTGTAGGTGGCATGAAGCTGTTCCTGGCTTGCTTAAATACTTCTCTAATAGATGAAAACAAGTTCGTTTGGGTTTTTTCCCTGCATTTAACTCGCCCTATTTAAAAACCAGAGTATGTTCACCTGGCAGAAATGTGAGGATTAATCCCACAGTGGTAGCTGAGAAGCTTGAAATGCTTGGATTGCAAGTGCTGGGACAAGGAAGGTCTCCTAATTTCAAGATTAAGAAATATTCCTGTCCAGTGACCTTGGGATACCAAGGGATGCCAAGATCCTCCTGGGAGCAAAAATCTGAAGGGGCTTCTCCACAGGGAGATACTCAGGAAAAATGATAAAAAATACCTTTTGAAGTTGTGGTCGAAAAGAAGGGCAGCTGCTCAACTGGGCAGCATAAACCGTTGGAATCCTTGAATCAGAATCACTGAGGTTGGAAAAGTCCTCTGAGACCATCAAGTCCAACCATTCCCCAGCACTGCCAAGGCCACCACTGACCCATGTCCCCAAGTGTCACATCCACATGGATTTTAAATCCCTGCAGGAATGGGGATTCCACCACTGCCTTGGGCAGCCTGTGTCAATGTCTGACCACCTTTTCCATGAAGAATTTTTTTCCTAATATCCAACCTATTTCCAGGGAGTTTCATTCTTAAAAGCACAAGTCCCCTGGCACAGCCTGAGGCCGTTTCCCCTTGTCCTGTCCCTTTATTCCCTGGGAGCAGAGCCCAATCTCCCCCTGGCTGCCCCCTCCTGTCAGGGAGTTGTGGAGAGCCGGGTCCCTCCCGAGCCTACTTTTCCTGAATTCCCAGCTGGATGTGTGGGTGAAATGAGCCACTTTTCTAAGGCAGCCAGACCCTTTTTCCGTGGGGCAGCAGGGAACCCCAATTTGTTTGGAAGTTTAAAACCACAGATCACAGGTTTGCTTCCCCACCTTCTGTTGGCAGCACAGGCAGGGCAGGGAGAAGATGCTCTCAAGGCTTCCTGGTGGGAATAATCATAGAATCCCAGGATGGTTTGAGGTGGAAGGGGCCTTAAAGCTCATCCAGTTCCACCCCCTGCCATGAGCAGGAACACCTTCCTCTATCCCAGGTTGCTCCAAGCCCCATCCAGCCTGTCCTTGAGTGCTTCCAGGGATGGGGCAGCCAAAGCCTCTGAGGTTAATAAGTTGTTTCCTGTGGAGAAGTGAACCAGGCAAGGGTTGGATTCCCCTCACAGCCCTCGGGCATTTAACCTGCTGTAAAATCTTTTTTTTTGAACTGTTTTGAGCTTCAAAGCTTCGGAAGTGTGTTCAAAAAAGCCCCCACCTTGCATTCTGACAAATGTTCTTCAAAAATGAAACAAAACTGGGCAAAAAATGATTCAAACATCTCTGTAATATTCAGTCCCTCTGGCCCAAATCCCAAATCTTGTCTTTTAGGGAACGATGACTTCCTGATTACATTGAAAACACCTCGGTGGATTTGGCTTCTCCCTGGCTTTGTGTGGCCTTGGGTTAACCGGTCATTTTTGATCCAGCATTTCCCATGGTGTTTAATGGAGTTTGTGATCTTCCTGTCTCCCATTCTTTGTTTGTCTTGTTTATTTAGGTTCTCTTCCTGCCTGGCCTTAGGTGCACACTTCAAGTGACTGGTTAACTGGGCTGGCTTCTCTTCCTTGATTTCAGGGAAGCTGTTCCTGGTGGGAAAGGCAACATGTGGGTCTGGGAGACTGTAATTTCTTTAGGAGTCTGCATAGGACAAAGGAGCCTTGATTTTTTCCTGTGGATCTCTCAACTCCTGCAATAATTCCTGGCAGTTTTTGAGTTTCCCCATAAACCATTTTGGCCAAATCCAAAAGCTGAAATCCCACGGGTTTGTGTTCTGTCATTCCCTTTCTCTGATCACTTATCTTGGATTTTTGATTTGGCTTTTGTTAGGAAGGCAAATATTAAAATTTTTGGTTAAAAGGGAGTCTAGAGAATGGATTTTATCCAGAACTGGGAAAGCAGCACCATGATTTCCTCCCCTGCGGATTCCATGTTGAAGCCAGATGTAAGACAAAATTGGAACAAATATGGAATTTACACCTAAGTGGTAATCCTTAAAGCCTTCCCTGAACTGCAGCCCATCCTGAGGGACAACAACTTCCGTAGCAATTTTACTTTGGCATCTTCCCATGAATAATTAATATTTTCACTGTTTTTTTGTTGGTGGTGTTGGGTTTTTTGCTGAGTAAAATTAACCCCCAAAAGATGTTCAGTCTGGCATAAGTTCTGGGATGGGGTTTTTTTGCAATGCAGAGCTTTAGTTGGACTGATTTAACACCAAGAACTCTTTGGGAATGCCAGTAGAGCCTGTTTGACTTTCCCCTTCCTGCTGCAGCCCGCAGGAAGCAGAAGTGGTCTGTGGATCCACGAAACAGCGCTTGGAGCAACGATGACTCCAAGTTTGGCCAGAAGATGCTGGAAAAGATGGGCTGGTCCAAAGGAAAGGTAGGATCTGAGGGAGGGTTGTGTAGCTTGAAGGGTCTAAAACTGCCAGGGCACTCTCATTGGATTTACTCTTTTAAGAGCACAGAGAATTTGAGCAGTGTTAGATTTCTGCTCTTTGTTATAGAGTCTTGTTTGTGTCTCTCCTGCTCTCCAGTTTTTCTCCATTCTTTGACAGTCTGACATTCCCAAGTAAGAGCAGGAGTTGGCCCATTAAATCAGGTGGTGGTTAAAGGCTTTAAGCTGTCTTTAAACCCTCAGTTCCCTCCCTGCTTTTGGTACTGTTTAAAGCAACTCCAGGACCTGCTTTAATCTCTCACCTGTTTTTAAAGTGATTTCTGATCTGTTCCTTGAAGCCCCAAATGCTGCACCCTGTGAGCTGTATCCCTTCCCAGCTCCAGCCAGGACCTGTGGGTGAGGTGACTGGTTTCTGGCACTAGGAATAACCTCCAGGTCAGCACAGACCCCTGCAAACTGCAGGTTTAATTCCACAGAGGTGCCTCAGCAAAGCTGAGATTTGGGGCTGTGCATCAGCGTGTTTAGTGATAAGAATCCACACAAAACGCCCCCTACCTTTATTTAATTATTCTTCTAGATTTCCTCTCCCAATTAACAGGAATAAAACGAGGATCATTCTCAATTCTATGAAAGCTTTAAAGCCTCTTTTTGGATTTAAACTGTTGCCTCAGTTGTCTCACAACAACGAGTTTCCCACTCGAGCTACTGAATCTTCCTTGCTAACAGTGGTACCAGAAGGATTTGTGTCTGCATTCCACTACAAACTTGGACAAATGGAATTTTCCCTCCATCAAATTACTGGGCAAAAGGCCATCTGGGCAGTGAAATTAAGCTGCTCACCCCAATCCTGTTATTGGTTGTACTGGAGTTGGGTCAGGGCAGGATGTGTAGCCGAGTGTCCTGCTTGCTTCCATAATTTTTGGTCAGCAGAAGTTTCAAGGCAAAACTTCCACCCCACTGACCAAGTCAGCTCTACTTTGTAATAGCAAGAACCTTTTCCAAGTATGCCTCATTCCTTCAAATAGATATCCCAGGATGTGTCTGCAGGGCTTCTCTCCACTGCAGCACCACATAGATATTTATTAAAGCCAACACACTTGGCTGATGATTAGTGGTAGGTGAGGCAAAAAGCAGGTAAATACCAGGAATAAATCACAGAATTCTGTTTAAAGTTTTAAACTAAAATCTTTGCCTTTTATTTTTGTAACTCTGATCGTACAGTTGAGAAAGATAATACTGGACCTGAATATTACTTCATATTAAACAACCCCAAAATTATTTGCTCCAATATTTTCATCCAATTAGGAGTGTGAGTGAGGTGGAAGGAGTTGTTAATGTCCTGCTGGCTCCAGTCTGATTCTCCCCTGCCCCTCCCTGCTTCCCTCCCATATAAATATGTTCTGGATTGCACATTCCATGTGGATCTGCCTTACTCCTAGTACCCTTCCCAGTGATGGAGGGATTTTTGGGGAGAGGCATGTTCTTATGTAGTGTCTTGTTTTGAAACTGTAAACACTTTGGGCTTGCTTAGGAATGTCAGGTGTCTTCCTGATTAATCTTGTTGCCATGTTAGTGTTTATAATGCTTTGCTGGAGGCTTAAGTAGTAAATTTTAAAAACTTTGTATCTCGTGTGTCATGTCTGTGAATGAATTAAGTTACAAGCAGGGAAATTAATACAAAGTTGTGATTTCTTGCTGTATTTTAAAAGCTCTGATTGCTGCTGTAGAATCCTTACATTTTTACCCTCAAATCCTCCTTAGGGTCTCGGGGCTCAGGAACAAGGAAACCCAGAACATATCAGGGTTAAGGTGAAAAACGACGTGCTGGGATTAGGAGCTACCATCAACCATGAGGTGAGCACCAGACCCAGGAAAGGGAATGGATCCCATTTCAGCTCAAGCACAATTACTTTAATGGAATATCAGTGAAATCTGTTGTCACATCTGGTGATAACATGTACTGAAATTTGAGGAATTTGCAACACAACCCTTTTATTTCATTTCACTTGGGGGTGACTGTAGGAGCTGTTGTTGGGGTTACCACCTGTGGAGCTTCCCAGGGTCCCTCCCACCAACAAGGATTGGATATATCCAATTAATTTCCTTCTAAGACTCTTAATATCTGTTTTAACAAAACTTATGTTAGTTCTGAAGACTTTTTCCATGTATTCACGTGGGTGATATTTACAGGACAACTGGATTGCTCATCAGGATGACTTCAACCAGCTTCTGGCTGAGCTGAATAATTGCCATGGACAGGGTGAAACAGGTAGGTTCATGCTTGGCTCAATCAGATGCTGGAAGCTCGGCAGAGTTTCCATTCTGTGTCTTAAAAGAGAAGCTGAGGCCAAATTAGGGCTGCAAATAATCTCTTTGATAAGGTTGACAACTATCTCCTCTCTCTCAAAATCAGTGGAAGCCAAAGGATGTGTTGCCATCCATGACCGTGCCTGGATTTGTAGATGTCAGTGGATCAATTCTGCTCTCAGGACTCAAATAAAGGTGTTTTTTGTTGAGGAAAGAAAACATAAAATGCTGAACTTGTTTATTTTCTCCAGGATCACAATATTTGGGATACTTTTCCTGTGCTGTACTTAGAGCAATGTTTATTTCTTTGTAAAGCAACGAGAGCCAGTCTGAAGTCTCACAATAATCCCTCAGCACTGCAATGCTTTGCCTTCCTTTTGCTAATGAACTGTCACACTTGGCTTCCATGCTCCAGTGGCTTCTTAAATACCTGCTTTCCCTGTCCTTGGAGAGCTGCTCCATAGCTTTTGCCTCAGAGTTCTGCATCTCTGCTTTGAGTGTGGCATAATGGGATTTTTGTAGCCCTGGTGTTGAGCACACAAGTGGGGAAACCACACAACTTTCCCAAAAGGGCTATTTATAAAGTCTTTTTATTTTTGAAACGCTTCATACAGCTTGACCTTGCTTTGTGAGAATGAAGTTAGGAAGTTGTGGTGGGTGTGAGCTTACAGAAAGAATTGGTTTATCAAGTGATTTATTATCTCTGCTTTAGTTAAACTCGGGTTTAAACTCTGATTGTGTATCTAAACACCTCTGGAGTGTTGTTAAACCAAGGGCTCCTGTTTGGACACAGCCTGTCCATGTGCATCTTCATTCATGACCCTCTGAGCACAGAAGGATTCCTAGGAGAAAAACTGTAGGAAGAAGAGGAGGAAAGTCAATTAGCAAGAAGATTTTCTAATCCTGGAGAACAAGGATTAAAATTCTGAGCCTGATGCCTTAAAACACCTTTTTTAATTGCTGTGCAAGTTGTCCCTGTGCAATCATGGTCTGAGGCCACCCAGGACTTGGTGCTGTCACTCAGCTCCTCGAGAGGTAGGCGAGCATTTCGTGGGGAAATTCCAAAAGTTCCTGTCTACCTTTGGAACTAAATCCTGCCCAAGTTCCAACTTGAGCCCTGGGAAGATCAGGGAGGTGTAACTGGTGGGAAGCCTGCAGACTGATGAGCAGGGAGCTGAAGTGACTTGCCCAGGGCCACGGTGAGTCAGCAGGGGCAGGTTCAGGGAGCAAGGCTTGGTCCTAAACTCTGCAGTCTTCCCTGGGTCACCTGCTCATGCAAAGTGACCCATGAAAATTCTCTTTCTCCCTGTTTTACTCAGTTCTTTTTGTCCTTTTAGGAGCTGGGACAAGTTTTCAATCACTGAGAGCAAATTTGGGTGCACATTGAAAATTCCTGGTCAGGGTCACAATTGGTGATTTCCAGAAAGGCATAGCTCTGAGACTTGTTTTTTTGGCAACTGTTTAAGCTGGCAAAACTGATCCAGAAAAAACTCTGCCTGCAGCTGTGCTGCAGGAGCAAATGTTACATTATTGGCCATCCTCCAGATTCAAACTGCATTAAAAGTCAGCTGAAAAACTTCATTGTTCTTAAAGAACCGGTGCAGTTGCCAGAGCTGGATTGCAATTAGAGGTTGGAAAGGAAGGGCCCCGTGGGGGTTGATGCCAACATTCAAACACCCTCGGTGGATGTCGTTTTAGCTGTCTTTTCCTTTTTTTCTAGCTGAGCACCCAGTGAGGGCAGCTTTAGATTAGATATTGGGAAGGAATTCTTCCCTATGAGGGTGGTGAGGCCCTGGCACAGGTTGCCCAGAGAAGCTGTGGCTGCCCCATCCCTGGAATGTCCAAGGCCAGGCTGGATGGGACTTGAAGCAAGCTGGCATAGTGGAAGGGGGTTGAGACTACATGGTCTTTTCCCACTCAAACCATTGTATAATTCCTGGCTTTTTTGCTGGGATTCTCAGTGATGATGACTTTCCCTTTCCCACTGATAAAATATGGGAACAACACTCTGAATGTGTCTTGGCACATCCCCCTGTCTCAGATTGGCTGCAGAAATGCCACTTTAGTGGCTTTATTGCCCTGCCTAAATTGCTTTAAAAAGCACATCAGTGTTCCTGCAGCACTTGCTCAGTTTGTCAGAGGATTTTCCAGTCCCTGGAAGACACAGGGATGTACTTCCCTGCCCACTGCAAGTGCCATCACGTTCCATAGTGAAATTCCTCCCTGCAGGCACGAGGCGGTGCTGCTGCCCCTTTCCCTGTAGGAATAACGCAGAGAAGGAAGCTCTGGAAACCCTTTTGCTGTGTAATGCTCCTTTTGCTACCAGGAGATTGGAGAACAGACTCAAAGTGCTGCACCTCTGGCAGGATATTTTAGTTGTGATCCTTATTTTCCCCACAGACCCTTTTGATTGAAGATTTTCTGTTAAAAACTGGGTTTGCTGGTCCTTCCTCTTCCCATTAGGACTTAGTGTGTGAGTGGGAGAGTGGATCTCAGCCTGCTGGCCCTCAGCTCTCCCACGGCAGGCTGAGGATTTCAGGTTGAGCTCAGGGATTCAATCATCAGGTGGCACTACCTATCAAACAGGGGAGTGCTGGAATTCCAGTGTCAGAAAAGCTTGGGCTGCAGAGCTTTCCAGGGTGGGATCATCTAAAAAAGGTGACTCAGCTTGGCCCTCGGGGTATGGGTTGATTTCCCTACCCATCCCACTGGGAGGAAAAAAAACCATCTCAGCAGAGTAACCTTTTCTGGAGTTCCAGCCTCCCTGTGGTGCCTCTTTTCAGGACTAGTAGGGCAGTAATTAACTGTCCACAGATTAATTCTCTCTTTATGACAATTTTTTTGTAAATTAACAGGCTCTGTGGGTGCAGAGAGAACGTTTGTACCCCTAAAACAACCTGCCACAGCACAGGCACATGATCTCTGTGCTGTTAAATAGTGAGGTTAATCCTTCACGTGGCTGTGACCTGCTCACGTTCTCCCAAACTCTTCCTGAGTGACTCTGGGACTTGGCCAGCCCCAGAGACCATTCCCAGAGGACAGTTTAGATGCAGTCCCTCTTCTGGGAGCGTGGAAAATGAGATAATATGGATGATGCAATTTGTTCTAGCTGGCCTTAGGGACAGAAAAGCTTTGTCACCGTTCAGTTTCCTTACACTGATGTATCAGCTCATGTCCAAATAAAGGTATTGTGTGTAGGGTTAGAAATGAAAATCCTGTGGGGTTTTATTTCCCCCCCTTTTTCTTTCTGCCCAGTCAGGTTCAGTATTTTATTTTGTACTATTTTTTACATCTTTTTCAGACTCTGGTGCTGGAGATATTCTATGAAAAAACAGCACAGTTATTCTTTTCTTACCACAGAGATGGATTTGCCTTTGACCTGGAGTGTCTGTCTTTGCCTTTTGACAGGACAGGATTCAAAATGGGAAGGGAAGGGGATGGGGCAAAAAAAAAATCAAGCATTGACATGTCTCAGACAAAATTTACCATGGTTCCTTCAGTAATCCATTGTGATATGTTGTTGGCTGGGTTTTGAGAGAGAAAGTTAAATAACTGATGTTTGAATTTTTGGTTAAAGTGTCTCTAACAGCTGGAACCTTTTTGCTTGGGGTTTTTCTTTTAGAGTCCTCAGTGAAAAAGCAGAAAAAGACATTCAGCCTTGAAGAAAAATCCAAATCTTCCAAGAAACGTGTCCATTACATGAAGTTTGCCAAAGGTAAGAGGAGTTTTGTTGTTTCATAAGCCCTGGCCAAGATTAGAACAAACCCTACGTCAAGGTGATCTGGGGCCTTGTGGAGTCTAAATTTGGCAAGTAAAACCTGGGTTTAGAAACACCCCCTGCAGCAACTTGCTTAAAGCTCTAATGCACTGTTCCTCTTTATTTTGGGCAATTTTGGATGGCCTCAGGCTGATGTTGTGGAATAACCCAGTCTCTGAGTGAAGGAGCCGAGTAAAGGAGCAGTGAATATTCCGAGCGGTCGCGGCGTGGGCAGGGATGGGAGCGGGAGGCAGAGGTGATGTGGGAGTGACTTAGGCATGTGCGTGGCACTATCCCCCGCAATCCCCAGTAACCCCTGCTAAGAGATCATGGGGATGAGATCAGGGATCAGATTAAAGCTGCACGAAGGAAGAGGAAAGCCCTCTTACATCGACCAGGTACTTTATGGGATAAATTAGGGCAGCGCTTGGTGGCCAGAAAAACTCTATCAAGAACTTGTGGAGTTTGGTAATTTCTTTCTTTCAGAGAGTGATGACATTATTTCAGTCATCCCTGGCTCTGGCCCTTGACAGTTGTTCAGTCCTTCCCCTGTTCCCCTGTTCCCCTTTCACACGGTGTGTGTACCTATTTCAGGGCATGGATAGGATCAGTTTCCACTAATGGCTGATTTATTAAACTGAAAGCTCTGTGTAATGTTTTCTGACAGCAAATGCCTCTGCTAAAACAGAGCTAATTGATGTCTGAATGGAAGTCAAAATTTCGTATTGGACTTTGAGGGTTTTGGTGAAATAATTCGACCTTGAAGTCCAAGTTGTTAACATGAGCCTGCCACTTTATGACATTAAACAATTAAATTGGTTCAGGGCTTGCAAGTACAGAAGCCATGGCCTGTTTGAGGCAGGAGCAAAGAGGATTTATTTTGATTTGGATTTAACCTTTTACTAAATATAGAGGAAAAAAGGAGTGTCTTTTGGGCATGTAAAATACAGCTCAAGACTTTCATAGTCACAATACCCCTGATTCGTTTGGTCACGGTTCCATAAGGCAGCCCCTGTTTGCTCTGTGGTCTGAAACAGGGAAATTGTCCTTTTTGAGGGAAAGAGGAAAAGTTATTTGAGAAAGGCTGGTGTTGTCGTGGCCCTTGTTGTTGAAGTCCAGTCCTGCTTCCTTTCAGACTAAACAAGACGAGCTCACACAAAAGCGGGAGAAGGGAGCAGCGGCGGCACAAACGCGGCTTCCGCTCCCGGGGCTGGTTTGGAGCCTCGCTGCTGGA
This sequence comes from Ptilonorhynchus violaceus, assembly GCA_013397565.1. Classification (NCBI taxonomy): domain Eukaryota; kingdom Metazoa; phylum Chordata; class Aves; order Passeriformes; family Ptilonorhynchidae; genus Ptilonorhynchus; species Ptilonorhynchus violaceus. The sequence goes on from VZRJ01006268.1 coordinate 224,392, forward strand.
GGAACGGCCACCCCTGGATCTGGGAAATACACCCCAACCTCAGATCAAAACACTGATTGCAGTTGCTGCTCCAGTAGCTGTTCCCCTGTGATGCTGCAGATTTGGGCTGTCAGCTGAGTTGGTTTTCTGTTAGGGAAGGAATGGGGGATACATCCAGGGAGAAGGCATGGAAAGGAGAAACAGGCTAAGAACAGGAGCAGGAGGATTTTAATAAGTTGACCTGTCTGGGCTAATTTTGTTTCTTCAGCTTTTGCTGATCTTTTTTAAAAGAGTTTTCTCAGAGCATCAGTGAACAACTCAACAACTCCTGCCCTGTGGTATTGGCTAAACTTTTGCCTGTATCTCTGAATATCCCATCACACCCTCCTGCTTCCCACTCCTTGCTCCATATCGGATATCCAGCTAGCCACACAATGATCAGATGGGAATAATGGCCCTCCTGGAAATCTTTGCTTCACCCTTGAAATTGTTTTGAGCTGGAATAATCCAGTGTGTGGCAGAGATGGAGGTTTTGCTTTTCAGAAGCAATATCAGAAATCAAAGAAAAGTTACCACTGACTTGATGGATATTTTTTCGTTGTGTGGAGGAGCTGTAACTCCCTAATTCTGTCAGAGATGGGGACTCCTCATGAGACTCCAAAGATCCCTGTGCATACACACATTTCCTCTTGTGTACCTTCATTTAGTGTCTTTATCATAGAATCCCAGAATGGTTTGGATGGGGAGGGACCTTAAAGCTCATCTCATTCCACCCCCTGCCATGGGCAGGGACACCTTCCACTATCCCAGGTTGCTCCAAGCCCCATCCAGCTTGGGCTTCCTGATTTTTATTCGCCTCCAAGACCAATTGCTCTCCCTCCATGGTCACAATTGAGTTACCAAAATGCAGCTGCCATCCTCAGATGTGAAGGTTTGGGGTTTTCTCTCTCTCTTTACCCTTTCCAGGTAAGGACCTCTCGTCACGCACGGAACATGACCTGTCCTGCATTTTTGGGAGAAGACAGAAGAGTGCCAAGGCCCAGGTAAACAAGAAGCTCCACCTTCCTCTTGTTTCCTTGTTTATTATCCTTTATAACAGAATATCCAAATGTTTTTCTGCTAATGTGTTTTTTCTACTTGAAAGTCTGTGCTCAAACTGTGAGAAAATAAGAGTAAATTTAATCCATATTTTTGTGAATTATTGTGATGTAACTTCTTTGGAATTAGGGAATTCGAGTATTTTAATTCTTTTTTTTAGGAAATGTACATCACAAAGGAGTATTTTGCTTGATCTGGAAGGTCTTAGGTTGGACTCAATGCTTAGAGGTATTTTCCAACCTAAATGATAATGGAAAGATCCATAAATATCCAGAATAAAATTGGACAAACAGTAGTGGGCAATCTCAACAAACTGCCCTTGTTTTCACAAAAATTGGGAAAGGCTGAGCAGCTGCAAAGGATTCAGAGGAGGCCTGAACACTGATAAATATTTAGTGAGAAGACCTTTCCCCTGACTTTATGTAATGACATCAAGGTTTGTGGCAGCTTTTATTTAATTTATGTGCTCATTAGCATTTTGCACTTGCAGAGAACAGACCTGATGTATCACAGACTTACACTGTGACATGACCAACATGTCCAGAAAAATTCACTGGAAAAAATAACATCTGGAAAAACACAAATGAATATGTTCCAAGAATTGCACTGTTGGTTCCAAGTTCTTGGAAATCTCTTGATTTAAGGGAAGGATGGGGCTTGAAATGGAGTGGAAATTTCTGGAATACCCTGGATGTGTCTGACACTTTGCTGCTGGTGCAGCACTCTTGGAAATTTTTCTGGGACTTCACTGCAGGTCTCTGGGAGCTGAAAAAAGGATCTGGGGACTTCCAGTCCTGGGGAGCTGTTGGAGCTCTCAAATGCTGTGGGTAAACTTGTACCAGGGAGCCCTGTTGGGTAACACTTCTGATCACCTAAATATTCCATGGATCCCTTGCTGTCAGATCAATGTGCAGGAGGAAAAACTGGGATTTCAAACAACTCAATACTTGCTGGGTTTGAGGGGGAAGGTTTTGCCCACCCAGGAATTGTCTCAAGTAGTTGGTCTTGTTTTCTCTGTATGTTCCACAGTTTTGGAAACTCAGGGTTGGAAAGTTGCTTCTTCTGGGACTTTTTCGTGTAGAACATTTGCTCTTTTGTGGATGAACATGCAGATCACACGGGTTTTATGAAATTTGTCTAAGTTTGTGCCTGTGTTTGCCAATCCCTTGACAGATGCAGTGGTTGGCTGATGGCTACTGTGCAGATTTCCTGAAATGGTTCAAGCTTCTGGCAAAAAAAGTCACAGACTGTTCCCTCCTAAGCACCCAGATTTCCACATGCAAATCCAGGCAGGAGGGAACATCATTTGGAGCTGCATTGTTGTCTTCTGGCTGCTGCTGAGCAGCCCCAGGGAGAGAAAGCCAGAGGCAGCACAATTGCTTCCCCGAGCTCCCCCTTCTCCTTCTCTTCATGGATCAGAGATCTGTGGAGTTTGCACAGAACAAAAGTGCATTGCTCAGGCCCTCCAGCTCTGAGCAATTTCATTTCACTGCACCCATGAACTCTTCTGATCCCTTTCCATCATATTCCAGAGCCTGGTCCTTAAGGTGGCACAAAGGGAAGTGCCCCAGGAGGCTTTGCAATAGTTCCCTGTGTTTGCATTTTGGTTTGAAATCCCCAAGCTCTGGGAATTTCCCTGCTGTGGCACGGAGCTCACTACAGGAGCAGGAAAGTGCTGCCATTCTCCTGGAAGTGAGTTGTTCCTGTCTGTTCCTGTGTGGAGATGATGTAGGAAAAGTCCTGGTGTTCAGCAGAGCCCTGGGTTTGCCTCCAGGTAGGCTCCAGTTCCCTTCATATTTCGGCTCCTACAACCCTGTGCTGCTGTCCCTGTTCACAGGATAAGGAATTCCATAGGAGCCAGAACTGCTCCTATCAGTTAATCTGATGGAAGTACCTCTGTTAATCCTGGACAAGCTCCAGAAGTGGCCCATGGGAATCTCATGGATTTAACAAGACCAAGTGCTGGTGTTGCACCTGAGTTGGAGCAACCCCTGGGATCAGTCCAGGCTGGGGATGAGCAGATGGAGCAGCCCTTGGAGAAGGATTTGGGAGTGTTGGTGGGTGAGAGCTGGACATGACCCAGCCCAGAAACCCCCACTGTGCTGGGCTGATCCCCCAGCATGGGCAGCAGGGGAGGGGGGAATTCTGCACAGGGAGAGCATGGAGCTGTTGGAGTGAGTCTGGAGGAGGCACCAAGTTGATCAGAGGGATGGAGGAGCTCTGCTGTGAGGAAAGGCCAGGAGAATTAGGAATGTTCATCCTGCAGAAGAGAAAGCTTTGGGGTGACCTAATTGTGGCCTTCCACTGCCTGAAGGGAGCTACAAGAAAGACGGAGAGAGACCATGGACAAGGGCCTGGAGTGCCAGGACGAGGGGGAATGGCTTCCCACTGCCAGATGGTGGGGATAGATGAGATATTGGGAAGAAATTTTTGGCTGTGAAGTTGGTGAGGTTGTGCCTCTGGACACAGGTTTCCCAGAGAAAGCTGTGGCTGCCCCATCCCTGGAAGTGTCCAAGGCCAGGTTGGACGGGGCTTGGAGCAACCTGGGCTAGTGGAAGGTGTCCCTGCCCATGGCAGGGGGGTGAAACTGGATGATCTCTAAGGTCTCTTCCAACCCAGGCCATTCCATGATTCTATAGCTTCAAGTCCCATCTTTAAGGTTCTTTCCAAGGTATCTCTCTCCTGTTCTCAGAGGTGCAGTTTGAGAAGCATTCAGCACACATTTGATGTGGACTGAATGACCTGAATTACCAGCTCTCAATAGAGCATTCCACTCTTGACTTTTTGACAGAGATTTTCAGCTTAATTCCTTTTCCCTTATTTCTCTTTGTTTTGGTCCGGGATCAGAAAAACTTGGGTCTAACTCCATGGAAAGATGCAGGAGCTGCTTTTCATAGAATCCCAGAATTGCTGAGATTGGAGGAGACCTGGAGGTCTCCAGATTGGTCCCCCTGCTCAACACCACACCTCAGCTGTGGCAACTTCCTCAGGAGTTTGTCCACAGTTTTGATCATCAGCCTTCCTTAAAGCCTCCAGTTTAATCCTGTGACAAAATTCAGTGGATGGATAAGAGAGATCACTTAGGAAGCAGAAGAAATCACAGAATCATGGAATCGTTAAGGTTGGAAAAGACCTTTAAATCCTCCACTCCAAACCTGTTCACCACTAAAATATGTCCTCAGGTGCTATATCCACATGTTTCTTGAACACTTCAGGGATGGTGACTCCACCACTTCCCTGGGCAGCCTGTTCTAGTACTGGACAACCCTTTCCGTGAAGAAATTTTTCCTAGTATCCAATCTAAACCTCCCCACTGCTGTACTAGGTCTGGCTGGTGGGCTGGTGTCACACCAAACTGCTTTTAGGGGTTGGGAAAGGGGGGGAAAAAAGCAGAACACAGGGAATTCCATCTGTGCTTATGATCCAGGGGAAATCAGTGGAAGGACTCAAGGCTCAGTGATGGTCTCTGGACCAGCAAGATAATCCTGGCTCTTCTGAAGTGCTTGTCAAAAATCTGTCACCCCTGAACTGCTGCTGTGATGAACGGGGTCTCAAGAGATCAGATGTGTCACAGAGCCACTGTTCCAGTTAATGCTGTCCACTCTTTTCCAGTGTGGTCATCAGCAATCATTTCATGATCCTGACCTGTGCAGCAGCCTTTGGCAGGAGAAGCTCTGCACGAGCTTAATCTGAACTGTCTCAACTGTGGGGCTGATCTCAGACTCACTCTTTACCTGTCTCTGTGGCCAAGAACTGATCTGACAAATGGTTCCTTTCTCTTGTTTCACACCAGCTCCGCTGCAGTGTGTGGGGAATGTTGAAACTTGGATTATCTACCTTATCAAAGGAAGAGGGAGTTGGCCAGAGGATTGTAAAGATTGCAAAAGAGTGGAATTGCAAAGGATGTGGAAGGAAATGCTGTTTGCCCCTGAGGGTCGAAAGGAGTTTCTCTAGAAGTAATAAAAACCAAGATACTGTTGTTGTGATGGTTCTGGGATATGTGTTACTAATCACTTGCAACCTTTAATTCTCCTGAATGTTCAACATAACAGTCCTTTTTTTTTTTTTTAATTATTTTTGATAAATCTTGTGTCCAACCCAAACCTCCTTAATAAACTACACAGGGACCTTTGTGTAAAAAAAAAAACAAACCACAAGTCAAAAAAACGAGGTGGGGAAGAAAACAATGGCTGGGCTTCAGAGTGGCCCTAAATTGAAAACGTCTGCAGTTTTTCCCAGGGAGAGCAAGTGATCGAAAATATTGAATTGTAATTATGATGCTCTCTGGAGACCTGCAGCGAGGACCTGTTTTGCAGGGTAAGATCTGCCAGACTGTTTTTTGCCCCCACTTTCCCTGTGATTTTCTCACTTGCTTCAGAACACTGGGAGCTGGGGAGACAGAAAAACAAATTCCATTAGTTCCTATCTGGTTGAACTTCCTGGAACCCCCACGATTTTTTTTTTTTCGCTTCTCAGAATTTCCTTCCTCCATCCAGCTGTGTTTCCTGATGAAGCCTTATCACTGGAGAAAATGCTCCTGAGTGAGGCTGAGGATTTGGGAATGAGTTACAGACGGTCCCAACTTGGTTGCTGAACAACATGATTCTGGCACTGATTTCGCTCTGGGGGCTGGGGGAGTAGCTCTGATTTGCTCAAACCCTGCTGGAGATGCATAAAAAACCTGCATGTTTTGCATCCATCTCACATCCATGGCTCAGGCCATTCCATGAGTAATCTGCTTCCTCCAAATTTGTGTAACTTGGATGTAAACCTGCTTAAGTTCCCTTAAACCACCCAATCCAAGGGGCCTGAACGTCTCAGGCTTGCAGTGATTTCTTCCTTCTTAGTCATTAGAAATGGAACTGTCCACCCCATTGCTTTTTCACTCCTTTTTTTTTTTTTTTCTTTTTTAATCAGGAAATTGTCTTCTGACACATTTTGCAGAACTTCCTCAACTGACTTATATTTCCCAGCACTTATCAGAAAAGCATGTGGGCTAATCTTAAGGGACATGGCTGAAAATCCATTAAAGTCTGGCTGTGCCATGGACTGCCTGAAGTTAGGGGTGAACTGATCATTCCCTGCACCTCAACTTTCTCTCTGCAAAATACCCATCATGATCTTGATGTTTGTGGGTTCTCGAAGTTGTGACTTTTAGGCAAGTTGCAAGTTTAATCTTCAGGATTTTTTTTTACCTGTGACCCAATCTGTTGCAGGGGTAGCACATAAATTAATTTGCTGCTCCCTTTTTCAGCAATGCCGGGGAAGAAAAAAAAAATGCAGAAGAGAAAAAATGAGTTACAAATTAACACAGATTTTTCACCGTTCTGCTTTGGAGACCACAGTTAGCATGAGGTATTTGGGACTGAGAAGCAGAACAGAAAAAAAAAAAAAAGGAGACATCAAAAACCTGGAGAGAGTCCAAAAGGATTTAGTAAAATGGGAGACAGGGTTAGAGGGCATGTCCTAGAAGGAGAGAGTGGAGGAACTGGATACGTTCATCCCAGAAAAGAGGCAGAAAAAGGTGACCTCTCTGCCTATAAATATCTGGGGGTCACTGGGAGGGAGGAGCAGAGGAAGGGAAGGGACAGTAATCAGTGTAGGGAAAAGCCAGGAATGGGACTGGGGGGGTGAGAACCTCAATTAGAAAAAGGAAGACACAGACTTGCTCCTCAGCAGGCTTCCTCACAGTGATGTCAGCGGGGCACTGGAGGAGTCTCCTGAGGGAAATCCCAGCTCCTCGGTAAGTGACGCCAAGAAAAAAAGATGGATTGAACACTTTTGGACCCGTTGGAGTGGGCAGAGATGGATTAGTTTAAATTAAACATCTCCCAAAAGTCGTTCTGTGAGTGGCTCCAGTACTGAAGGTTGGATTCCTGAGCTTGTGTTGTGCTTGGATTCTGTGTGGCTAAAGGAGATGAGCTCGTGCTGGATTCCCTGTCCACGTGCACATGGATCTGTTGGCCTTCCCTGTTCAGTCATATTTTAGAGTCTTAATATCTTTGAAATCTCTGCTACTTTGACCAGCATGGTTTACTTATTACAAAATTTTAGTCTCATGATGTAGGAAATGGCAACGCTCAGGATGCAGTGGCTGATTTTTCCTTGGGAGCTCAGTGGGAGCTTCGATGGGAGCTCGCTGTGTTCTGCAGCATCACTGACAGAGATTTCATTAGATTTGTGTGGGTGTTCTTTCTGAAATGTATTAAAATTGTTATTGGAGAGGGACTTTTCACAAGAGCTTGGAGTGCTAGGACAAGGGGGATGGTCTTGAGATGAGGCAGGGGAGGTTGGGATGAGACATTGGCAAGGAATTCTTCCCAGTGAGGGTGGGGAGGCCCTGGCACAGGTTGCCCAGAGAAGCTGTGGCTGCCCCATCCCTGGAAGTGTTCAAGGCCAGGTTGGACAGGGCTTGGAACAACCTGAGCTTGGGTTGGTGCCCAGGTGCATGGGAAGGTGCCCCTGCCCATGGCAGGGGGTTGGGAATGAGATGATCTTTACGGTCCCATCCAACCCATCCATTCTGTGATTATTGCCCAGGGCTTTTTACAGCCTCTGTAGCATTGCAGGTACTTCTTTGGCTTCTCCAGTTCTGCTCTGCACCCCACCATGGGCTTCAACAGCCAGAAGGGTCAAAAAGAAGAGAAGAAACCAACCCAAACCCAGATTCTGCCAGCAGTGAGCGGTGCAAGGCCTTTGCCTGTGCCTGGGGAGCAGTCAGGACACGCTGGTGACACAAACTCACAAGGAGGACAATGCAGCTGAAGGGCAAAATCATAGAACCATAGAATGGTTTGGGTTGGAAGGGACCTTAAAGCTCATCCAGTTGCAGCTCCCTGCAGGGGTGGCATAGGTAGAGCAAATCTGGCAGCACAGACCAGTGGAAAGTGGATCCAAAGCCCTGTTGCTTGGGGCTGGTAACTTGCAACATCCTGTATAGCAAGTCAGAAAATTAATTAGGCTCAAGGTGTTAATTTGGGCCCTATTTTTAATATTTCTCCATGCAGATGAGATTGTTTCAGGCACACCAGGAAGAATTCCTTTACCAGCATTCTGTCCTAGTTGTGCTTTTGATAAAAGCAGGAAGAGCAAAGTATTGATGTTGTGTTGCCTGTTCTATAAGCACCTTGTTAATCAACTGGAGGATAAATTATTGCTGCTCAGATATCAGCAGAGAGGGAGAGGAGGCGACATCTCCCAGTCTGGAAGAAAAGGTGCTTTTTCTCCTCTCTTCATTGGACAAGGGTCTTTCCTCCACATTTGTTCCTTGGGGGGGTTGTTAAGGAACAGAAACAAAACTGGGGGGGAGCCCTTTTGATTTATCTTCTCTCCTTCCCTTTTGGTCACTTCCATGGGCTTAAAGAGCCGAGTTGGCTTTAATGTGGCACCATTAGAGACCAGGCATTAGCTGGAATAACCCATGTGCCTCCCAGTGAAAAATATCCCTTGATTGGCTAATTAATCAGTCAAAGGGGAATGACATGGCCCTCAGCTTGAGGGCCTCTGCTGCACAGGTAAACAGGTCATTGATAAATGGTTTACCCACAAATTCATATATCAAGAAAACTTAGTCATTTTTTAACTACACTTGGTGTGAAAGCTGCGCTGCGTTTCTGGAGGTGGAATTTTTGCTGCCTTTGCTTTTTTTTGCATTGTCGGGGCTTTTAGGCTGTGAAGAGTTTTCAAGAGGAAGAGGCCAATCAGAACTTGGTCACAATTGTAGTTCTTCTATTTTCAGAATTGGAAAAATAAAAACCCTCAAGAATTTTTTTTTTTGTCTCATCCCAAACAGTGGGAAATCATTGTCATGGCTTTGTGTTGAGTGAAATCCTGAAACAGTGAAACTGCTTTTGTCATAAAATACCCTGAGTCTGCTCAGTTGGTCCTGTGAGTCCTCAGGCACTGCATGGACCAAGCTGACATCCATAAATGGGTCTAATGGAATAACTTGGGAAAATCTATGGAGTAAGATGCGGGTTTAAGGTTTTAACTTACCTGATTTCCTACTGGCTTTTGGCATCTGTGTATTTTATAACCCCTTATCCTGCAAAGGTGGCTCCCCAGTGGGGTTCTTTACTGAGATTTAAAGGTAAAAAGAGGGGAAAAAAAAAGAAAATGAAAAGAGGAGGGAGGAGATCTGGCTCTAAAATAAATTGCATAAAAATGCTATCTAGAAACACTGCTATACATGGGGTAAATAGGGTTAAAGCAGAGGAATCATGTAAGGAACCATAAAACAATGTTTGGCATAGCTGCTTAACTGGGTGCTCAAAACAAATCCTAATTGTGCTTTTTTTTTTTCCTTGCATTTCTCTTCTGTTTTCTATTTTATTTTCTCTTTTAACTCTGTATACTGTGAGAATGTAACACACCAGTACCTAAGAATATGGGTTTGGCTACTGGGGAATAAACTTCACCTTATTTTTGTCCTGTGTAATCCCTTCCTCCCAAGCAGCCCTTGCCATGGGCCGGAGCTTTATAGCCCAGCCTTGTTTTGTTTTTCCTTTTAAAAATATTTGTCCGATCAAAGACCTTTCCTTAAAAAAAAAAAAGATAAAATTCCAGTGCAGCAGTTCAAAACAAGGAAAAGTACCTTTTTTTGATCCTATCATAACAGGATTTGTATATGGAAGTGTGAACGGAGCAGGTGGCTTCCTGTTGATTGTGAAGCCAGGTGGGCAAGTTCTTGATGATGAGTTGGTCTCCCCCCCTGCCCTGCTTTCCCTGGGGTGGGAATGAGCTTATTCCTGTGTCTGGAGGAGTGGGCTTAGTGTGGGGTGGGATTTGGATTGGCATCTTGTAGGAATAATGCTGCCGTGGGAATGAGAGGGAAACCAGCAGCGTGTTCTCTCTCAGGAATCAGGGAATAGGGTACATTTTACTCCCTGTAAGGTGGCAGCTGGATGTACTCGAGCAGCCTGCAGAGAGACTGGGTGTTCATAGCAATCTGATTTTTGCTGACTTTGTGTCATTAAAGGGTGTCTGAACCTTTCTCCAAGGGTGTCTTCTGAGTTTTGGCTCATCAAACTGGTTATGAAACTGCTGCTTGGTTCAGATGGGTTAAACAAACCAGAAGCTGGAGCAAAAGAAATGATTCAGCCTGAGAAAGTGCTTAAAATCTAAAGAAACAAGCTTTTCCACTTCCAGTCCAGTATTTCAGCTTCTCTGCTGGGCTGTTCTTTCTTCAGCTGTGAATATTTGCTTTTTTTTCTCTCCACTCAGGAGAAATATCTGGTGCTGCAGTGGGACTGGGTGGTCAACTTCCCCACCAGTGTCCAAACTGGTCCCTCCTCTCTCTGAGCTCCCTCCAGCTGCCTGATGTGTTTGCAAACCTGGCAGCTGGAGCTTAGTTTGGGCTTATTTCAGTTTTCCCAGGGATAGGACAAGGTTAAGAAATCCTTTGTTTTTCACTGCATCTACAGCCTCACTCTGCAAACCACCATCAATCCCAGTGGGTTTCCTTTGAAGAATTATGGTGTTGCCCTATAGAGAGAGGGACAAATGTGACAGAAGTGCTGACCAATGTCACTCATTTGACCATCTGCTAATAACTGTGTGTACCCCTCAGCTGAGGAAAGAGGAAGAGGATGATGGGGAAGAAAATCTTGCAGGGGGATAGTTGGTACCTTCCCTGCTCTGTGGGTTTTTGTATCAGCTTTAAAATGGTGTGTCCCTTGTCAGGATCCTGGTGATGACAACTTGTTGTTCTCCATCACAGAATATTTTGGGGGAAGGGCTTCAGATTTGGTGTTAAGGATGACTATTGTCCAGTTTTGGTTTGTTGAGAGGAGAGAGGAAGGAACCAAGGATCTGTGGGCATGTTGGAATGGGTCCAGAGGAGAATCATGAGGATCGTCAGAGGGCTGGAGCTCCTCTGCTCTGGAGCCAGGCTGGGAGAGCTGGGGGTGTTCACCTGGAGAAGAGAAGGGTCCAGGGAAGCCTTAGAGCCCCTTCCAGTGCCTAAAGGGGCTCCAGGAGAACTGGAGAGGGACTTGGGACAAGGGCCTGGAGGGACAGGATACAGGGAATGGCTTCCCACTGCCAGAGGGCAGGGTTAGATGGGATATGGGGAAGAAATTCCTCCCTGTGAGGGTGGAGAGGCCCTGGCACAGGTTGTCCAGAGAAGCTGTGGCTGCCCCGTCCCTGGAAGTGTTCAAGGCCAGGTTGGACAGGGCTTGGAGCAACCTGGGATAGTGGGAAAGTGTCCCTGCCCATGGTAGGGGGTGGAACTGGAAGGTCTTCAAGGTCCTTTGCCACCCAAACTGTTCCACAGTAACAGCTGAAATCAGCCACAGAAAAGGCAACCAAGGGGAACTCAAGCAAACCTGGGTTTTGCCGAGTTGGAAAGAGTTTAGGTGCTCTGCTGAACAGATTCCAAAATTTCTGTGCACACAGCAGGGTCTGAACTCTTCCCTGCACTGGGTTAAGGGATGTGAATCCGTCTGTTGTGCGTAGTTTGTCCCTTCTCTCCTTGGGGACCCTCGGGTGTTTGGGTTTGCAGACCCACAGCGCTACCAACCCGGTGGCTGTTGGTGAGGACAGGTTCAGTGTGCTCTGCCTTTGGAGCAGAAGATGCTGCTCTCTGTGATTCTTGATTCCTCAGGAAGTTTGCTGTAGTCCGGGATGGACTTCCAGAAGGTTCTGCCTCGATGGTGCTGGCGGAAACTGCAGGAGTCCCTCAGGATCCACAGTTCCCAGAGTGGTTTGGTGACCACCGTGCACATACGTTGGATGAACTTTCAGCTCCCACGGAAAGGCAGGATCAAGGATGATTTGACCCTGGATAGTGGAGTGGACAGAGGGTGAGAAGTGTGGCCGTCCGGTACATTGAAGATTTAATTCTTTATTATTCCTGGTTTATTTTAAACCTGCTCTGTTTCATCGAGAGCTGATTTTTCCAAGAGCTGGGACGTGTTTTTGACAGCAGAATCCAACCCAGCTCAGGCTAACACTGATCCTGTGTCACCTGTGTGGTACAGGTTGTTTTTTAACAAGGAAAGATCAAAAATCTTGTCTGCCCTAAAATCCTGTTTTCCAGAGTATTGAAGAATTTAAATGTCACTCAGTGCTTCAATACTTGAAAGAAAATTATTTATTCTCAATACTTTTTTACAAAGAAATATCTAAGCTTGGGAGTAGAAGAAGGTTTCTGTAGTACAAGGTAGTCAAAGGCTAATGCTAATTAGGAAGTGTTTTCTAGTTCACAGAAAATACAATTTATTTTTCTTAAGATTTCTAAAAAAAGAATTTTAATTTCAAATTGTCAACTTGTATGTTTTGCAATGAATATTTGCAGCTAGAAAATAGTAATTTCTACAAACATCTTGCTGTGATCAAGTGCAAGCCTGAACGTGCTTTTTTATTATTATTATTACTCATTAAGCCACTATATCTCATAATGGGGTGAAGTATTTTAGATGAGGGGAAAAATCAAGCAATATTACTTATTATTTCAGGAAACCCTTTATTTATATATTTATTCTTTGATGTCTCATAATATGAATTTAATTTTTATATTTAGTGGAGAAAAAGAGGAACAGTGTAAGTAAATAAGCAGAAGGTTTTTGTTGGTTCTCTCCAACTCTCATCTACTGCTTTAACTCTTTAACAGTGTTGAAAAAGCACCAGACACTCCCAAGTGCCTGGAAAAGTTCTTGGGTTTAGTAAAATATCTGTGAAGTCCTCTGGGTATCAGTGGATGTGGAATTTCTTTCCAGCTACTAATGGATTAAGACACTAAGAAATTCGATGTGAAAGATGTCAGACAACATCCTGAGTTCTGTTTTGATGCATTTTGGGGGCTGCTAACTCTCTATGTCCCTGCTGTCACACCCAATCAAAAGCCATTTCCTACAACTATTCCCAAATTGTTTTGGAGCTTCAAATCTTTGTTGTCTTGCCTGGCTTAGCTTGTCCCAGTATCAGCTCCTTAATCAGTTTGCAAACACCACATTTAGCCTGGTGGGTTATTAAGTTTTCTAAATACCTTCCTTTTCTAAGGACTCAATCTGTGCAGTGATGGCACCAGTTCAAAACTCCCAATTGTTCCATGAAGACCACCCTAATATTCAGCTTATTCAAACCTCCTGGTGCTGCTCAGCTCCAATGTGGGGCAGTGATATAACAAAACATGTGACTGTCCAGTTATCCAGTTCTCACATTGCTTCTCCCCTAAAAAATGTTTCTCCTCCTGAATTAAAGAATGAACGTTCTGTGGGGAGCGATTCAGGGTTGGCCAAAGTGACCTAAATTCAGCCTTTTGATATCTGTGGCTGTGCTGATGCTGGGAGCTTAAGCACTCATTTACATTTCATCTTAAGAGGAGTGAGAATGCTGGGCTGAGCTTTGAGGTGATGAGAGAACATTGGGTAATCCCACACGTCAGCAGGCGGCTGGAAGAGGAAGTTTTTTGTTGGAACTTGCACACTGAGAAGGCACAATGTCCCTATTTTAACTTCTGCCTCGTTAAGCCTCCTATTAATCACTGCTTTTGAACTCCTCTCTCCCAGCCCCTCTGGATTTGGAGGATGTGATTTGTCTGTAGTGGATCCCAGGAATGTGGCTCAGGTGAGGCACAGCCAGGCTTTAGTCAGGGCTCCCTGGTTCCCTTTCACCCCCTGCTTGGGTCAAGTCACTTCTCTGCATCCCAATTTCCCAATCACTAAATCTGGGGATGATTCACATGCCCCGTGCAAGTGGTATCAGCCTAATTTGTGTTGTGTGTGGTTATTCATGAAGTGCATTGAAATATTGAGATGATAATTGAGAGTTTTGAAGTGCAAAGTGTATCACCCAGGTTTCTCCCAATGGTTATTTCTGGAAAAGCTGTTGGAAGTGTTCTGCATGTGCTTCCCTGTTTACCTTTTGAACTCTACAGCCACGGTGCCCGTACTGTGGTTTTAAGACATTGTAACTTAATTAAACTTTCAGAGATTCCTGGAGCGTGACTGTCTCCAGCTTTCCTGAAATCCCTGCTAAAGCAGGGCTGTTTACATAAAACCTGGATGGGAGGGGGATGCTGAGCTCCAGAGCATCACCTGAGGGCATGGCCAGGGCTGTGTAACCCTGGAGATTTGTGGGTCTTGGGAAGCTGAGGTCAGGCAAGAAGTGCAGGAGTATCTTACCTGCAGGAGCGTTTTTATTAAGTGGTCAAGTGGAGGAGCAGCCCTTGTTTGACAGTCAGGACTTCCTGTATCCCTTGGGCTGCCCATTCCCTGCCATCCCCTCATTCCAGCAGACCCCCTCTGCCCGGGCCTTCCCACCCTGAGCACCGTGGGGTCAGGGTTTTTTCCCCCCTTTTTTTAATAAGTCTGGTGTTTGTCAGTGACCAAATGGCAAAGGAATGCTGCGTGTAGCAACCGGGATGGATCAGATCCAAAGGCAGGGAACGTGGCCCGTTCCTTTTTCCGGCGCTGTCGTAGGGAAATGGGTGTCTCCAAGAGACGCCCATCGGCAGGGCCCTCGCTCCCCAGCAGCACCAGGCTGGGGCTTCTGATTTGAGCACTTGCTCCTGGAAAACAGAGCTTTGTCACTCCTGGCAACTGGCTCTACAAAAACACTGATAACAATACAGGGCTCCGTGCCCAGCCCGGGCTTGCTCCTGCTTTCTGGGAATCTTCCAGCCTAGAGGAGATGCTGCCCCTCTGCTTTAACCCCCAGGGGGTGGCAGAACTCACAGTGGGCTTTGTAGGGCCCTTCTGCTCCCAAATTCTGTGCCTGCACACACCTAAAGCCTTGCGGGGCTTGTGGCAGATCCTGTTCCAATCACTGAATGATGAGTCTTGAAACTTCTTTATTTTCTGTATCAGCAGAACAAAGTGCTCTTCACTTTCACAGGATGGCTGAAGGGATGGGAGCTGCTTCCCGTCAGGGGAAGGTTGGGAAGTAGGAAAAATTATCTCAAGTTCATGTCAGGCCACTAAAGATTAGAATTTTGCTGTGACATCTGTGAAGCACTTTTTGTATTTATTTTTCCAAGAAGCTTTTATGGTTAAAAGTTTTGAACTGAGAGCTGCAGAACTCTTTTGTCCTAATTAATAACTACATTTTCTGGAACCTGGATTGTCAGGCTGGTGGGAGAATTCTCCGTTTTCCTGGGTCTGAAGTCCTTGAAAGAAAACACAAGATGCTCCCAAGGGAGAGTTATCGGGTTTGACACCACTTCAGGACCTTGACACACAATCCCCTTCAGGGTGTCATGCAGGAGGCACCCGCTCAGCTTCTTGTTTTGTCCTCCAGGATACCTTGTTGCTGTGGGGATTTGCTGATCCTGATGGATTCATGGCAATATTCTCCAGTTGTTTCAGAGTTAAGCTAAATGCCTAAAAGAGAGGGGGATTAATCCCAGCTGAGAGGTTAAATATGGTGATGTAACATGTAAGAAGCAGGGGAAGAGAAAAGCCCCACTGAAGGGCCATTTAACCTGCTTAAGGTGTGACCTGTGCACTTCAGGGTCACCTCTCTCCAATGAAAATGATGGTTTGAGACTCCAGATTTAAAGCTTCCACTAAATATTAAATGTTTGTTTTGAGTTTTAGGTACGAAGCTCTTGGTTTATATACATATATTGCAAATATATAAAAGCTTTAGGTTATTTCCTTTACATATGGAAGCTTAGGTAAGGCAATATGCTTTTGATAGTTTCTATCTTGTATTTTTCATGGAATAGAATCACAGAATGGTTTGGGTTGGAAGGGACATTAAAGATCATTTAATTCCAACCCCCTGCCATGGGCAAGGGCTCCCATTTTTGGTGCTACTGAAAGGATTCAGTCACAGAACGTGCAGAGGTCCTCAAGGGACACTGGAAGGGACTGCGTGTACACAAATTGTTCTGTGAATTAATGCCACTTCCTAACTTTTCCTTAGATAAATGATCTTTCTGTCACTTCTGATCGCTTTCCTTTCCCAACTTCTGCAAATAAAAATACCTTTCCGTAGGCGATCCAAGCAAAAATCCTTCTTAAGGCGGAAGCTTTATATGTCCAGGAATTTATAGGCACCTTTTCCCCAGTGTGCAGCTCTGAACCTGTACCTGGCTCTTATTTAGGAGGACATATTATTCACTTTTCTCCAATATTTGGGAAAGCAGGACATGCTGCTCATTTGAAAATCATACCAGCTCCTTTATCACTGCCAGTCACAGTCAGCAACGCTGCATTCCCAGCTTGACACGAAGGAGGAGGTTTGCCCTGAATAAATAGAGGAGATAAATGGTCTTTCTGTTCCTCAGAGGAATTTGGGCCACTGCTCAAAGTTGGTGCCAGGAGTACAGTAGCAGAGTGGCATGGTTAAAGTTAATTGCCCTCAGATTTTAGTTAAAAGTCTAACTAGCTTGTCAGCTTTGAATTTATATTTTCACAGTTCACTAGGGAGTGATAATAGGGAGGCTTTGATGTAGCTGCCTGGTTTTTTGCTTTGTACGGAATGCTCCCAAGTTTAGTAAATAAACTTTTATTGAGAGTGGGGCATGATTGACAGCTCAGAGCCAGCCAGAAGAATCACAGATGTCCCCTCACCGAGGGGCAGAGGGGCAGCAGGACATTGGAGCTGCACGGCTGGAATGATAAAGGAGATTTTCGTGGAGCACCGTGCTGAGCTCTCTAAGAAAGAGCTCATCAGAGATTTGTTAATTAGGTGTCACCGGAGACTTGCTGAAACAGTGAAGCTGCCGTGCACAAAGCACTACCTAATTAACTCTTTAACAGCCCCATAATACACTTGCTAGTTCCCTCCACTCAGGGAAACTGAGGAATGCTGGATTAATTCCCTGGGGCTACTCAAGGCTGTTCTGAACAGCGTTTGAGAGAACAGAGACGTGAGACTGAATCAGAGCTTGTAACAGGAGACTGTGGCTTCTAAACCAAGAAAAACTTGTCTAAAGGAATTGTTTAAAAATATGGTCATTCTGGCTTTAACTGGAACCAAAGTATCTTTTCCATGTTATTTTTTTTTAATTTTAAATTTTGATGACTATTGCTGTAATTTTATGATGACTTTAGCCAGCTGAGAAGGACATGAGCTGTTCAGTCATCTTTAAGGTACATAAGGAAAAAGGCACATTTAAAAGCATGAATAGGATTTGCTACATCTTATTCTAATATTATTATTATATTCAATATTACCTAATAACGTCACTGAGTGGGTGGTGAGGCCCTGGCACAGGTTGCCCAGAGAAGCTGTGGCTGCCCCATCCCTGGAAGTGTCCAAGGCCAGGTTGGATGGAGCTTGGAGCAACCTGGGATAGTGGAAGGTGTCCCTGCCTATGGCAGGGGGGTGGAACTGCATGATTTTAAGGTTCCTTCCAGCCCAATCCATTCTGGGATTCTGTTATTGGTTAACTTTCAATTCACAACATTTCTAGGTCTGATACCTCCCAGGCATGTGTTCTCTGATTGAAGAGTGGCTGAACTTCCAGAAATTGGAGTACTCCCTATAATTCTTGCAAAAACCATTCTTGAACACTTTCAAAGCATTCTAATATAATTATAATCCTTTCTCATTAAATGAGAAGGAATAACTTATTCTCCTCCTTTACCTGTTTCACCTGGTGATGCGTGAACAAACCAAGTAGTTTTCTGGGATCTGAAGCCAGTTGGGTTTTCCTGGGTGGATGAATTCCATTGCCCGGATCTTATTGCCACAAAGACCTTGTCTCAGGAGGCTGCTGTTTTTTGGGAGATCTGTTCTAGAGCTGCTCTTTTCACTGCAGGTGCTTCTGCAGAGCGAGGTGGCTGCCTTGGGACACGGAGATAAACTTGTGCCTTCCTGCCTGAGCTTACACAAGCACGAATTACCTGCTGGCCAACAGGAATGTGGCCTGATCTTGTTCTGGCTGACCCCAGTGAAAATGGGAACGTGCATTGCCAAAACTATTGGAGCATCCAGTGGCTCCAAGGAGTCCAACAGGCTGCAGACAGGTTTGAGCCGTCTGAGTGGGAAGGGACTCTCTGTTTTGCAAGCCCTGTGACGCTGATTTCAGCACTTGGCTGCCTGGGGCACAGGTAATGGCAGCTCCTGGAGGAAGAGCTGTGGCTCTGTCTGAAGGAAGAGTTGGGGTTTGTCCACTCTGAGCTGGAAATTGTAAGGCTAAGAATGTTATTGCCTTCAGAAAATTCTTAAAGGAGCACTTGATGAAAAGAATGCATTTGTAAGATGAACAACTAAATACTTGTAAAAAAACATTATTGCTTTAACATAAAATCATAGAATCCCAGAATGGTTTGGGTTGGAAGGAACCTTAAAGCTTATCCCATTCCACCCCCTGCCATGGGCAGGGACGCCTCCCACTATCCCAGGTTGCCCCAAGCCCCATCCAGCCTGGCCTTGGACACTACCAGGGATGGGGCAGCCACAGCTTCTCTGGGAAATCTCTGCCAGGGCCTCCCCACCCTCACAGGGAGGAATTTCTTCCCAATATCTAACCTAAACCTAATATCGAATCTAAACCATAACATAGATAGAATGGCTTTCTAAGTTTCAATGCAAGCTGAAATATTGTGTTGTTATCTAAAATCTTAGATTCTCTGTATTTGAATTTCTCTTACCCTCTGTGCATTTGTTTGACACAGTCCAAATACATTTTCCAAAGTAAATTTCCTCCAATTAATTTTTAGTAGAATGTATGTCTGAGTTTTGGTTGAGCTCCAAATCCTGAAATGTTTCACAGTTTCTGCCTGGTGTCATAAGCACTGTATTTGAAAATTATTTGTTTGAGGGAGAGGAGGTTGCTCTTGGGTTTTTATGGCAAAGTTTTGAAAGACGTGTTTCTGGTGTCTTTAAAAAGTTTATGTCTGTGCCATTAGGCTGTGTTGAAAATACTTGAATAAATAGAATCCTAGAGTTGTGGAATGGTTTGGATTGAAGGGACCTTAAATCTCATCCAGTTCCGACCCCTGCCATGGACAGGGACACCTTCCACTAGACCAGGGAGCTCAGAACCTCATCAAGCCAGGCCTTGAACACCTATTACAATATTTTTGGGATTTTCCCTGCATAATTTACATGAGAATGTCATACAAGGAGTATTTAAGCTGTCATGAGAATTTCAATGCTTGTACTTCCATCAGGCTGGAATTGCATGTTCTCCCAGAGAGATTTTGGGCTGGCTGTGCTCGAGTTGTTTGAGTGGATCAGGTCACATCTCCTAGAGACCTTTATGTAATGCACTTCTTATTCAGTCAGGAGTTTAAGCTTTATTTCATCCTATTTTGCACTATATAATGTCACTTTTCCATATATTATACTGAACCTCATTCAAACACCAATTTTTGAAAGAAAAAAGCCACAAACCCCTAGAAAAGCTGAATCTGATGGATCATGTAACTCGACTCGCTCCAACCCTACAATGAGATTATTTAGACAATCATAATTGTTAATTACATAATTATGTACTGTTCATTTCTCTGGAAATGACACTCACATAATGAACAGCTATTCAGTATTTTGTTTTCATTTAGGGTGTGCCCTTGGTTTTTATTTACTGCATGCAATTCAAATGCTGCTCAGAAAACAGGATTGGGAATATTCCTGCTGGCTTTCCGTGTTGTTTGCTGCAGTTGTGTTGACATCCTTTCTTTTCAGTGTTTCCTCTGTGGTCTGGGGATGGTATCAGGTATTTGTAGAGGACAGTTTGTTAGATCCTGGACAACAAGTTAAAATCTGGAATCTTCTAAGCAAGGAGGATTTCCCCCTCCCCTGTCCCTGTCCTCATAATGCTGCTGTGAGGTGGAGAGGATACAATCCCAACCTTTTGATGGACAACAAAGGTCAAAAGCTGTATGTTTTAATAGTAAACTTTAAAGTGTACTGGTTTATAATTCTCCATGCTTTTAAACTGGGAGCACAGTCCCTGGCCAAGTGATGGTTCCATACAATACCCTGGCCTGTTTTAGGAGACACCAACATAGCAGGATCTCTTCTTTGGAAGGAATTTGGGTGCAGGTGCCCCAAATTGTACAAGACAATATGATATCTACTGACTTTAGGTTTGCAGGCTGAAGTAGCTGAGACCTCAACTCTTTCTGTTTTCATATTGCTTCAGATGGTCAAGTTTGAACCCAAGTTCACACACCTGGAGCTGAAAGATTTTGGGTTTTCACTTGTAGTCTCTGGTGAGATAACTGAAGTACTAAAGAAGAGACAGTTTTTGATGTCAGCCCTGCTGCTTTGCTGTTCTTGTGTTATACATAGGAATGCTTTCCTCATCCTTCCATATATTCCTGGATTAAAGGAATGGGCATTATTTCAGGGGAAATTATTATTTCACGATCACTGTTATTCATGATAGCACAGGGGGAAGTTACTGATTCATTAGAGAGGCAAATTATGCCTCAGGGAAATATGCTGGTCCCATCACCTTCCATTGGAAGGCTGTTCCACATCCAACACGTCTGCAAATAAAACAGACAAATCTGAATTTTCTTCCCTATTGGATTTATTTTTTTTTTGATGTATTGACACTCCAGCCTTTTTTGGGAGGGTTACATTTTTTTATATAAGTAGAGCCAGCTCGCTCACAATGTGATATAAACACCTGGCTGGGAGCTCAGCCTCTGGAGTCACTCTATTAATCCATGCCATCAGGGATGCTGCTTCTTTATGTCACCTTGTGAACAGTGCAGGTGGGAAAAGGGAGCACCAGAGCTTTCCATGCCAACAGTGTTTCCTGTAAAAAGACCAGGTGATATTTTCAGAGCCCTTTGGCTACCTGGATGTTTATATATGGTGTCCTCGTGTAGGATGCACACAGGCCTGGTGCTTGTCTGGAGCACAAACACACAGCTTGTGCCTCACTGGCAATGGTTTATTAATCAGATCTAATTGATTGTACTCATTGGGAATTCCCTGTGAACACTTCAAAGGGCTCCATGCAGAGATTTCCTTGCTGGCGTGTGATTCCTGGTGTGTTCCTTGCTGTCATGGGGCTGGAAGTGCAAAGTGTCTCGTTTGGGATGAATAAAGGTGCTCAGGTAGGAGAGCGTTGAGACCCTGTGAGCTGCTGGAATAGCACAGGATGGGCAGCAGGAAAGGGGAGATTCTGCCCCTGTGCCCTGCTCAGGTGAGACCCCACCTGCAGAGCAGCACCAGCCCTGGGGTCCCAGCACAGGAAGGACCTGGAGCTGCTGGAGCCAGTCCAGAGGAGACACCAGAATGATCAGAGGAATGGAGCAGCTCTGCTGTGAGGAAAGGCTGAGTTGGGATTCTTCAGCCTGGAAAAGAGAAGACTTTGGGGTGACCTAATTGTGGCCCTCCAGTGCCTGAAGGGAGCCCACAGGAAAGATGGAGAGAGACCATTTACAACGACCTGGAGTGCCAGGACAAGGGGGAATGGCTTCCCAGTGCCAGAGGGCAGGATTAGATGGGATATTGGGAAGAAATTGTTCCATTTGAGGGTGGTGAGGCCCTGGCACAGGTTTCCCAGAGAAGCTGTGGCTGCCCCATCCCTGAAAGTGTCCAAGGCCGGGTTGGATGGGGCTTGGATCAGCCTGGTCAAGCGGAAGGTGTCCCTGCCTATGGCAAGGAGATGGAACAAGATGGACTTTAAGGTCCCTTCCAACCCAGTCCATTCTGGGATTCTGGGATTTGAAGGGCAGGACTGGTTGGGAAGGCAGCAGTTTGCTTGATGCGGTTGGATCACAGAGAGAAAAGTGGGAGTGTGTGTTTGCTCAGTGGTCTCTTCACACTCCAGTTTCCATGGTTGCAACCCAAACCTTTTTCCAGTTTCCCACCTTCCCCACAATTCGAGTGTTCCAATAGTTTCTGATGTTTTTATTTAATATAAAACATTTCACAATGGTAATACAGAGTTTAGACCTTGCTGAAATACCTCAAAATGTCCAAGTTTGTGGGTGCAAAACCCATTTACATGTAATTACTGTGGAGTATTTTAAGAGTAGCAGCAGCAGGAGTATTTATGGGTCAGGTGAAAACTTCTCGTGCCAGGGTATGAAAGCATCAGTAAAATGTCACTCTTATGATCTGCTTCTCCATTGTGTCACATTCCTGTGCCATCCCTTATCCTTTCCTCCTCTTTTCCAACTCTCCAGCCTGAACTCTCCTTTTGGGGTGGATCAGGGCAGAAAACGAAAGCTTTGTGTTTCTTGGAGAGCTGTTCAATTTACTCCTGGAGAGGCAGGAGCTGCCCGGGGTTTTCTTCCCTTCAGATACATGTTATCACACAGGAACTTATCTTGATTAATTCTGCACCAGATATGGGAGCAGCTCCCTGGAGTTCTTGTGAAAATGAGAGGGACCTGCTATCTCCCCATCATCCTCCCTCGGCGTCAGAGTGTCTGTCTCTGGCAGGACTGGGAGCCAGGGGAAATTGCTTGACATCACTTCAATTTCTGAATCTCTCGGCAGCGGCAGTTTGGCACTGGCAAGGTGAATTCCAAAGCCAGTTTTATCCATTGGGATGGTACGGATCGTGTTGACACACTTCCTTTGCTGCTTGTGCTGAATCCTCCAGGAAGACTTCCCCAGGTGAAGTAGCAGCAGTTTGAAAAGTTTGGGATTTTCCTTTTTTTTTTTCCCTTTTTCCTTCTCTTTTTTTTTGGTTTTTTTTTTTGGCCGAGATGGGCAGATGCCAGCCTCCCATCTAAATGCACTCCATTTCTGAGCATCAAATTGTGATTCTGGTCACTGTAAGACAAGAGATCCAGATGTTTTTCCCAGCCTGAGGTAAATCCTCTTCTGTGTAATAATCAAATGAATCAACTTTGTAGAGAAAGTCACATTTCCAAGTCATGATTTCAGTACACTGGTGTCATATCCATGTAATAATTCTGCATGTCTTCAAGACAGAAGTTAATAAAATATGTCACTTTTGGCTCATTTTAGTTGATGGAAACCTCCTTTTCTAAAAAAAAAAAAAAAAATTCAAATAGCCTAGTTTCTGCTTGGGAAACTTTATTCTGAATTGAGCATGAAATGCCTTTTTTTTTATTTTTTATTCAGAAAATCTATTTCAGATGTGTTTCAGACTTCTGCTTTGATCAACAAACAAGTTGCCAATCAGCCTATTGAAATTTGCTTTTCCGAAGGAGACCAAAAAAAAAGAAAAAGAAATGTTTTAGGAAGTTCATCCCGAGTTTTGTTTCTTCAGACACCACCTCAAAGCCACTTTGCCAGACAGATTCCCCCTGAAATGGCTGCTGTCTGTCTTTTTGTCTTTTTTTTTGGGGGCTTTTGGTTTTTGTTGTTCTTTGACAAGATTATCTGAGCGGTGTCAGAAAGGACCTGACTTACCCAAAGCAGCAGCAGTTAACAAAATCCAGCCTCTGATCCGGGCTTTCCTCCCGAGACTCGCCTGAGTTTATTTTGCCATTCTTGAGAGGTGGTTGCTTTTCCAGTCAGCTCTGCCTTTGATATCCCAGCTAAGTAAAGCTTCTAAATTTGTCCTGGCTGTGTTTTCTTTTGGAGCATTTTCTGGACAAGTGTTTCAACTCTTCCTTTCCTGTCCTGTCTGATATCCAGGGATAAACACACCCGGACACACACACACACACACACTGGTTTATCCACAATGCTGGGCTCAGTGCTCTTGCTGCTTTCATGTGATTACAGTCTTAAAATACTTCTTGCATTCCAGTGTGAAGGAATATTTGACATTTTTGATGCCATCACCGTAGTTCTTATCTTGCCCAAAGAACACTCCATCATCATTTCCATATTTTCATATTATTGCAGGAGGTTTGAGTGAGCAAAATTTTCTTTATTGTGGTAGAACTTAAAGAGAAATGGCAGAATGAACTTGGAGAAATGCTGAGATGTCATGATTTTCCTTTTGAATTCTTTACTCAATAGCAGTGAGAGTAACAGCATAAGTTTTGGTATTCCATGTATGCAGAGAAGTGCTTGTTTCATTTAATGAGGGCTCTAAGTCAAGGGTAAAAATGTATCAGGAACACAATTATTTTAAAAGCAAAATTTTAGAAGCTTCTTTTAAGGCGGAGGAAGAACAGGAACTTCTAACAGGGAAGTTCTGCTTTGCCTAAAAACCAATATATGTTTATAACTATTGGCCTGTGTTCATTTTGGGCCCCAAGATGTTCTTCTCTGTACATGCACAGGTAGGTCTTTCAATCACCTGGAAAATTAATATATTTTAGGATCTGGCGTGCTTTTAAAAATGGAATTGGACTGTTCTTTTGAACTTTACCCAAAATACCTTGTCCTAGAAGAAATTGGTAACAGAATTAAGTCTAGAATTTGGGAATCTTGAAGTGCTCAAGGACTTTCTGTGCACTGTCACATCCTTAAAGTTCTTCCCCCGTTTTTTTGGTACCCCACGACTTCCATGCTGTGGATTTAAACGAGGAGTATTTTCTAAAATTGCTTCAATTTATAAATTGACCATCCAGCCATAATTTTAATAATGATATTGAGGGCTGAGGAGGAGCATGAGAGCAAATACTGAGGTTTCTAAAATAGCCATTTGGGAATTATATGAGGGTATTTGCTACATGGTTGTTTTTTTTCTACATTGGTAGATTGAAGTGGGGCTTTGTGGAGAGCTGGACACTCTGGAAGGTTTATTTATCACCTCTGTGTTCAAATCTTACTTGAAGGTGCCTCCTAAAATAATGTTGAGCCCATCTCACTTGTGGCTGGCAATGTTTTAACAAGAAGTAACTCCAGTTTTATAGAGGGTGGAGGCTGAAGCACCCATAAATTAAATCCTTTGTGGGCAGGAGATGGAAAGATAGGAGATAACCCAAAATCCTTGGAGGCTCTGTCTAGCCTGTCCTCTGCACACTGAGAAATGAGGTGGAAGGACTGAAGGAATATAAAGGGAAGGTGGGAGCAGCACAGAGAGAAGGAAAAGCAAAAGAAACCATGAAATAAAAATATTCATTTATGGAATTGGGACCTGAGCAACCTGATCTAGTGAGAGGTGTCCCTGCACATGGCAGGGGGCTGGAACGAGTTGATCTTTAAGGTCCCTTCCAGCCCAATCCATTCTGTGATAATTTCCATATGCAGGGAATGTCCTTTTGCCAGCTAATTGGTTTAATCTGCAAGGGGAATAATTCTCATGTAGCAAAGACTCTTTGAGTAGTGAGATACGTTTTAAACCCTAAGTCCTGGGTGTGTCAGAGGAGATCAGTTTACACTGAGGATACAGAAGATTTTAGGTAGTTTTCAGTACTCCTAAAAATCCCAGCATAACTTTTTTTCCCAAAACTTCAACCTTTTGATTTACATTTATGATAAATACTTGGGTCTTTTTTTTTTTTCCCCTCCTCCTTTTGCTTAAGTTTAATTTTTACTGCCAGCCTTGGTGGTGTCTGTTCTGGAGAGTAGCAGGAAAAGCTGATAAGGGCATAGGACAGAAATCTTTGTGCTTATCTGCCTGCAACACATGGAGCTGAGAGTGCATCCTTTTCCTGTGCTAGGACAGGAGACGTAAACTGCCCATCTCCTGACAGCAGGGACTTCAAACAGAGCCTCCAGCCTCCACAGGGTAGGAATCTTCTCTCAACTTCAGAGGCCAGCTAGGTGAAAGTGGGTCACTGGCAGTTTAGAAAGCTGGGTTTGTGCCAGAAAGAATAAAAAAAAAAACCCACCACATTTCTGATAACTCCTAGGTCAATAGACATCTCTGGAGATATTGTAGTGTTTTGTGGTAGATTTTTACCCAAAGGGTGTAAATTCAGCCTGACTCCTAATTGTTTAGAGTTTTATCAGAAGGTGAATTAAGTTTAAGAAAAAAGAAGTAACTGTTTTCCAAGAGAGTTTTATAAAAATCAGTCTTTTGCCATCAGATTTGGAACAAAGGTCAGACAAAAATTGTCCTCACAGAAGGGGTTATTTGGACAGTGTTGTTACAGATGAACATCAGAGGTTTTCTTTTATGTATTGTCTTTATGTGACCTAAAAGTGAAGGGTCTGAGGCAGAGGGAATGGGAATTGGAGCAAAGAGAACCTTCCACCAGGAATGCCTGAGCCTTGGTGTGCTCAGGAGCTGTGCCAAGGCCTGGGCTCTGACTCTGGGTTGGGAACCAATCCTTGGAAAACTGTAAACACATTTAGGAATGGGTTAGAGCAGCTCATTTATTACACTTAATAACAGTTCAGGTTCATTCCTAATTTCCACCATTAAGATGGGCACAAAAAGTCCCAGCTCTTCTGGCTCCCTGTGAAAATACATCTCAGTGGCCAAAGCCCAGGAGGAGAAATCCAGGGAGAAAAGCAGGAGTCCCACAGCAAATATTGATGCTGAACAGCTTGGGACAAACTGCTTCAGTGCTTCCCGGGCCTTGGTGTCCCTGCTGGAGGACAGCCCAAGAACTCCATGGTAATGCCAAGTTCAACACAGCAGATCACAGTGGGAAGGAGGCTTTGGAAGTGTTTTTCTTCTCATCAAGTGCCTGCCTGGCAGCCTGACCCTTTCCAGAGTGGCTTTGCTCCGGAGCCTCCCTTCGGGTGAGCGTGGCGCCGGATCTTCATTTTCCCAGAAATCCTGGGACTCCGCAGGTTTCCCAGCTCTGACAGCAGCTCTGTGTGCTGCCACATCAGCTGAAGGTGCAGCCTCATTATTTGAACATTTATTTATTGCTCTGACATTGGCAGGCCTTGCTGAGGCAAGTCTCCTCATCTGCCTCGTACGTTCACTTGGAGACCTCAGCAAGGCTGAAGAAATAGGGATGATCTCATCCTTTCCCCTTTGTTTCAGGATGCACAACAGTTCCTCCAGAATGATTGATTTGTTTTATTTTTTTTAGCAGTCACTCCTAGCAAATGTGAGGGCTGTAGGAATTAGGAGCGTTAAATCTCAAAGGTTTTTTCAGCTCTAGGCTGGAATTTGAGGTTTAGTACAGTTCCTTAATCTCAGCTCGTGGTCACGTAACTTTGATACAGGCTGGCTTTGAGCAGAAAACCAGCAACCTTTTATCTCTTCCCTCCTTCCAGTCTGGTATTCCTGTCCCAGCAAACCCCAAATAACTTCCCAAATGTAGCTCAGACAGTACGGAGCAGCTCTAGGACCCTTCAGCAGCAGGATGAATGGGATCCCTGGAGTTGTACGATTAATCCCATTATAATCCAAATTTCCTAGTTCTCTTCCAGTCCCTGTGAATCAGATGCAAATTGTACCCTAATTGGGTGTGGAGTTGGCTAATCTGTCATTGATAACAAGCTCTCAGCTGCCTGTGCAGGCCTTTTGGTGTTTCCAAAAATCATCTTGAACCCTTTATGTTGTCATTCTTCCACGACTTTCAGCTCTCCAGGATTCATGTTATTGTCAGCTCTGCTTTAAAGACAAAGCACAACTGCTGGGGAATGTTGCAAAAGCTTTTCCGAAAGGGCTGTGAATGCGAGACCAGATTAGATTTGTTGAGATTAAGGTTTTTCTTCAGCCTTCAAACTAAGGATGGACTAAAGGCCTAAATTTTGGATTCAAAATCCTAATAAAAGAATGCTGAGTTTTCTGAGAAGCAGAGCAGCTCGAGCTGGGAGTTCAGCTCCAAGCTTACACCCACATCCCCTTTTCTTCAAGGCAGGAAAACTGGGAGCTGGTCTGAGCACAGGGTGTGAAGATCCCAGTCTGGGAGGGAACATTCTTGTGCACAGCTCACCCTTCCCCTGGACTTGGCGAAATGAGCTCAGCTTCCTCCCTCTGAATCACTTTTACCTTCAGCACTAGCACAGAGTTGTCTGCTTAGGTGGTGAACTGGGGGAGAAAACGCAGAGGCAGAAATTTGGATGGTAATTAGAATTATGGATGGTTTGGGTTGGAAGGGACCTGGAAGATGATCTAATTCCAACCCCCTGCCGTGGGCAGGGACACCTTCCACTATCCCAGGTTGCTCCAAGCCCGCATCCAGCAACTCTTGTGTGAGACCCTTGCCATTTGCTGTGGAGCCTGAAGGAAAATTCAAGTTGCTGTTGGTTCTGCAAAAATATTCAGGGGGAGCCTGACCCGCAACTGGAATTTATCCCCCACCCTCCACATCGCTTGGCCACTGTCCTACAGGCCACGTTACCCAGTAATTCCCGTTGGATATGGCAGGGGCTGTCACTCATCTCTGGAGCTGCCCAGCAGCGTGGTAGGAGCTGTTGTTACGTGAGCCCCATCAGCTTTTCCGTGCCCCAGGACATTTGGGAAGCGAATCCCACCTCCTGCCAGGGATTTCAGGGCTGTCGGTGAATTCCTTAGTTCCTTGAGAAGCGTTGCCATGGAAGGTGGCCTTTTATTCCTGTTTATGCTGGCTTGTGTGCATGAGTGTCAATAGCAGCATCAGACTGGGCAAAGCTGAACCTGCCAGTATCTGCCTCCCCGTGTTAACATTGGCAGCAGCTCCCTGTGACTGTGGCAGGGAAGGAGCTCCGGTGGCCAAATTCTTTCAAAATTCAGATATTACCTGTTGGAATGGTTAACTCTTTCAGGAGATCTCTCAGCCTGCTTCCAAGCTGCTGTCCAGGTTTCTTTACCTAGGAGGTAAGTTAGGAAATGACCCAAGGGCTCATCAAATCCATCAGCTTTTCTCCGAGAGGGATCAGCTCTGCTCACATCAGTCCTGGCAGATATATTTTAAAAACCCCACTATAACTGGGTGCTCTTTTCCATGAGCCTCACAGGCTCTGCACAGGCTGTTGTGTGCTTGACTAAACATGGAAAGGCTTTTCCAGCTCAAAAAAAATGCATCCCTGTCACTTCTATTTCAGCTCATTATTTCTTTACCGCAGGGAGTAGAACATGGAGGTGAGACCTTCGTTCTCTCCTGGCCTTTGACATTAAGGTTGCTCTAGGAATCATAAACCCCAAATCATGCATTCCTGCCTGCATCCCTGGTTAAGGCTTTAATAGCTACTGGCACTCCAAGCAGGGATGAGGCTGGCAGATTTTCAGGTTTTTTCAATCATCAAGGCTAAATTACCATTTTTCTCCTTACAGCAAGTATAACCTGACCAGCCCTCGGTGTGAATCATGGCAGGCTCAGACTCTGAATCTGTAGTTTGGCATCTTAACCATTACTGTGACCCTGAACCAGCAGATTGTCGCTGTGTCTGACCTTTCCTCTGAACATATTTTAGGGAGTTAGACCGGAAAAGACATTTAATATGGTTTAGAAAGTGTGTGTGGGAACGGGGGAAGGTGCTCTGTTGGGTAGGACAGGTTGAAAGATGCAGGGGCTGGAGCACCAGGAGGGGCTGAGGGAGCTGGGGGGGCTCAGCCTGGAGAAAAGGAGGCTCTGGGGGGACCTTCTGGCTCTCCACAACTCCCTGACAGAAGGGACCAGCCAGGTGGGGATCAGGATCTGCTCCCAGGGAACAAGAATCAGGATCAGAGGAAATGGATCATCCACATAAGTAGGTTCCCTCCCTGCTTGGAAGTGAGTGAGCTGTTTCTCCTCCAACACAAACCCCCTTTTGAACTTCTGGACACAGCTGGTGCCAGGAACCCTTCTCATTCCAGCCCTGTGGACAAGACTGAACCATGTCTGGCTCCTTCCACATTCCAGGAGTTTTTTAACTCCCAAATGTCGCCCTTCAGAGGATGTGAACAGGTCCCTTCACTTCCCTTTGGGAAAGCAGCGATGCCTGGCTGTGCTGGGTGGGCTTTGCAACAATTAGACTGTTGTTAATTGAAAACCAGCTTGAATACACATACACAGAACATGCAACAAGAATTCCCAGAGCAGCATCCCATGGTGAACTCCCTGTGAGCCCAAGCAGAGAGATACATCCAAAATTGTGCTTTTTAACTCCTACACAGGGAAGACTTCGGGAATGATGTGGTCTCTCTCCCGAGAGCTGAATCTGTCCTGGTGACTCCAGGCATAACAGGAGGTACAAATAGTTCTGTTTCGCTGCTTTGTTTTAATGCTGATTTGTTTGCAGTCCGCCCAAGGTACTAATTGGTGTTTTACAAGTGGAAAGACAAAGGTGTCCGCCCCGAAGAACTCACTGACAAAAACCACTGCAGCGCCGTGTTAATGACAGTCAAACGTTCTGCCTGATGAACCAGTGGCTTTGATAACATCTCTGCCTCCTGGTGAATTCTCCGCTTTGATTTCCCCCTCGACTCCCATCTCCTTTTACACCTCACTTTCTATTCACCTCACTTACTCTATTCTAAATTTTGGGGGGGCGGTTCTCGCTTTAATCAGCATTTTACCGTGCACCTCCTTGCAAAGAAAATGAATCACCTCTTCCATGAGGAACAAACAACGCTGGGCTGATGTTGCAACTGTGGATATTCCAGCTAAGAAAGTGGAAGCCCCTGGCCTGGCACAGGATTTTAGGAGGGATGGTGGCTTTTAATCCCTTCGACGTGCTGTGGTTGGTAGCAGGTTGTAACATGGATGTCAGTGCCTGCATTTGCAGTGCTCATACCCAGCACAATAATTGAACAATTCCTCCTTTTCAGTGCTGTGTTGGCTTCTTACCACCTATGACTTAGCATGGATCCTTTCATTTTTTCTTCGGGAGGTGTTGATTGCTGCAGAAATAGTCGTGTTAATGGTTGCCGTCTGCACCTCGCTCCCACTGCTTCCATTTGGATGTTATTGCCACTTTTCCAGGGGTGATTTCCTCTCTGGAAGAGGCTCTGGGGCCTCTTCAGCACAAAATATTCCTCAAGTGGCCTTTAATGGTCATTTATACCGTTGTGATTGTTTTCTCAACACCTCCTTTTAGCATAAATCGTGTTCTCATGAAGGAGGTGAGATGTCTGAGAAACCAGATTTAGGGTAGTATGAATTAATACTAAACAGTTCTGGCACACTTGATTTTGGGAGATTTTGGGCCAATCAGCATTACAGGGATTTCTTTTTAACATCTCTCTCTGTGATGTGCTGCTTTCTAAGTTGTCCAGCTACTTCTGTATAAGGTATTTTAAACATGCAGATCTATCAGTAACATCCAGTAGTAGGCTGGATGAACTGCTCAAATATCTCCTGACTTCCTAATTTTATACTGTTTAATTTCTGTTTTACCCAAGTGCATTTTTTTGTGGGGGACTGGAGCCAGCAGCTCTGTGCTGGGCTGATACATCCCTGACAGGAGGGAGCAGGCACGTGGGGGTCGGGCTCTGCTCCCAGAGGACAAGGGACAGGACCAGAGGAAACAGCCTCAAGTTGCACCAGGGCGGGTATCTTTGGGTATTCGGAAAAATTTCTTCATGGAAAGGGCTGTCCATCCCTAGCACAGCTGCTCAGGGCAGTGGTGGAGTCCCCATCCCTGGAGGGATTTAAAAGCCGTGTGGATGTGGCATTTGGGGATGTGAGTCAGCAGTGGCCTTGGCAGTGCTGGGGAGCAGTTGGACTCACTGATCTCAGAGGGCTTTTCCAACCTCAGCGATTCCAGGATTCTGTTTTCCTCTGCAGACCGCAGAGCATTAGGAGCAAACAGAGACGTTGGGAACAAATTGGTCTTCCCTTTAATCTGACGTTTCCTCTTGAGTCTTCATTCTGCTGCTCATTCCTGGAGCAGTTTGCTGCTAAGCTGTGATAAGCATCCCATTCCCACTCCTTTTCCAGAGCTCCTGTGCCAGGAGACGTTCCGGCTTGGAACGCTCTCGCTGCCTGCGGGATCGCCTACCTGGCAATTACTTGTATTGTTTTGTACCCGCTCAGAGCTTTAACCTGCAAGTCCCTTGGGGCACAGCTTCTGTGTTTTGTGTGGTTCACTGGGCAACCATAGAGCACTTCACTCCCCTCAGGGCATTACACAAAGTGTTAATAATAAAATCCTAGGAAATCTATTTGGAATTACAGGCACGGGGATTTTCTCGTCGTCGTTTTTTTGTGTTGCTGCTGAATCTTTATGCAGTTCCATAAAGCTCATGCTTGGTGTAATGAAAGATGTGTGTGTCTTTAAAACTCACCCAGGTCAAAGCCATGGATGCAGTCATCACCAAAAGAATAACAAAAAAAGGGAAAGCACCTCTGCTCTGGAGCCAGGCTGGGAGAGCTGGGGGTGTTCACCTGGAGAAGAGAAGGATCCAGGGAGAACTTAGAGCCCCTTCCAGAGCCTAAAGGGGCTCCAGGAGAGCTGGAGAGGGACTTGGAACAAGGGCCTGGAGGGACAGGACAAGGGGGAATGGCTTCCCACTGCCAGAGGGCAGGGTTAGATGGAATATTGGGAAAGAATTGTTGTTCCCTGTGAGGTTGGTGAGGGCCTGGCACAGGTTGCCCAGAGGAGCTGTGGCTGTCCCATCCCTGGAAGTCTCCAAGGCCAGGTTGGACGGGGCTTGGAGCAACCTGGGATAGTGGAAGGTGTCCCTGCCCATGGTAGGGGGTGGAACTGGATGAACTTTAAGGTCCCTTCCAACCCAAACCATTCCCTGATTCCATGAAAAGCAGAGCAGAAACACAAAGGTCAACCATGGAAAGCAGCCAAAAGGAAAAGAAGTCCAAGGATGGGTTTGAAAGTGGAAAGTGAGGCCCTTTACTCCCAGGAGAGGAATCCATTGTAAACCCAAGAGCAGGCTGGACAGATATGGATGTGAAACAGAAATAAACCAAATGTTTTCACCTTTAATGCTTGGGAGATCAGGGCTGGATTGCCCACGAGCAGGAAAGCTGAGATAAGACCCTGACTGTGAGGCTACGAAATACAGGATCTGAGAATCCCAGAATGGTTTGGGTTGGAAGGGTCCCTAAAGATCATTTAGTCCCAGCCATGCCACGGTTTTGTATCAGCTTTGAAGGACAAGACCTCTCTTCTTCCCTTGGACAATTCAAATTTCCTTTGCCATTGAAGCCGACCTGGGAAATGTTGATCTTGTACGTGCTCATCTGAGCTGTTCTCTCCTCAAATGACCTAAGGTTAAACCAGGGGAGTTGTTCTGCAGCTTGGCAGAGCCAGAGTTGTGCCAGATTGCACAAAGTGACCACGAGGAGCCTTTGTCCCGGGGCTCCATCCTGCAAGGCTGGGTGGGACGTGCTGGCACTCCTAGGCTCCAGGGATTATTCCATAAATGAGTGCCAACTGCTCCATGACAGCTTTTCCAGCTGCTTTGTGGCTGAAATGTGCTGTTCACTGTCCTGTTCTCAGTAGGGACCACCTGAGTTTTGTGTTTCAAGACAGAATCAGTGATGGCTGGATCTAAAATCATGATTTCAGAGTAAGGTCACTGTTGTTGACCTACTCAAGATGTAGTCACATACTTGCTCTCCCTTCCTGAACATAATTCCTTCCCTGTACATTCCAAATGCCAGCTTTCTTCATCCCAATAACCACTCCTAACTGATCATTTATCTTTTTCTTCCCTTTTTTCATCCTCTTTTATGCTTCCTTAGCTCCCTGGGTCCCCATGAAGTGGGAATTCTGCTTCAGCCCTATTAGAAACCTCTGCCTAATTGTTCTGGTACCTTATATTTCAGTATCCAGGGGATAGAGGCAGCACTGAAGGGATAACCAGGACTCATTACACTTTCTAGGAAGTATGCAAGAGCCTGGAAGAGCTGTCCTACAGCAGAAAGCCTCAGGACTTGGAAATACTTTGTTTCCTGCTGGAATAAGAGGGAGTTTTTAGGCTTTCCCTGATAACAGTTACCATTCCCTGCTGTTGTGGGGTGCGTGGATGAATACCCAAGAACAGAGGTTCTGTCCTTGTCTCCTCCAGCAGTTTTTTCACCCTAAATGATGTCATTACATTGGTGTTGCGTCTTGCTCATGGTTACAGTCATCCTGTCTTTCCTTCCTTTGGTGCTCCCGTTGCCAAAGTTAATTTAGAACCAATTTATGAGCCTTTCACCTCCAATTCTGAAATTTATTGTGGTGTTCTCTGTGTAAATACTCACAATGGTCGTGTTAATGAGTGGGGAGGGGGGAAGCAGCAAAGCCTGGAAACCCAAATAAAATCAGAACATTTTCTGTCTTTAAAACACAACGTTCACCTTTGCTTTTGTGCTGCCTTGGAGGAGGATCTGTGCCTCCAGGAACTTGGAAGCTGCAAGGGAGCACGGAACAATGCAAGTCTCTGCAGAAATGGGGCTGTGATAACTTGGCTTTTTTGGCCTACATTTCTCAGTGGTTATTATTTGTTAATTATGTTGTAGAGTGCTCACAAGTGGGCTAATTGCTTCCCCAGAGAGCTTGCAAGGAAATGATGGACAGAACAAGGGCAGGATGTTACACATCTCACACAGTTGAGAGGGTAAGGTAGGACACGGGCAGGATGGGTAGGGAAACACTTGGAGCAGCATTTGGAAGCTTGGAGGAGAAGAGCTGGGTTGGTTTTTGGAGGGAAGGATGAGTCCCAATTGGAATTGATCTGAGGAGCTGACTTACCAGAATGGTTGTTTAAGGAAGCACCAAAACTGAAGGCAGAAATTAAGAAGAAATGCAAGAATGTATGAAAAAAGGTTGCAGGGAGATTTTACCTGGCTGGGTTGTAGTCACAGGGCTGTGCTGTGGGAATCCTTGAAAACAAGGATAACATCCATGTGAACTGTAGGCACACTGCACGAGTGATATTCCTTGGAAAATAAAACCCTTTCCTCACACAAACTCTTTTTTTCAGACCCTTATTAATGGGAGAGAAGAAAGAAAAAAGTGCACATTCCCCCATGTTGTTGTATTTCAAATTTAATTCTCATTCTTGCCGTTTGTGTTCCTGCATCTGTCTTTTAAAAGCCTGCACAGGAGGGCCCTGCTGGTATTTATGGCATTTCTGGTCTGTGCTGCCCCAAATTGGGAAGTTCTGATTCATTTCCCTGTGCTGTGAGTCCCTCTTCACACCTGCCTGGAGGAAAAGAACCAAGCCTGAGCAAGGCACGCTAAAAAGTGACTAAAAAGTGACACAAGGTATTTCTCAGGGGCTCCTGGGCCACTGCTGGTGCTGGAAAACAGGAAATGTCTGTCCCCTTGCCCAGAAGCCTGAGCTGCTTTGGATCCATGGATCAGCTCTCCAGCAAATCACCCTCTCGGAGCAGAGGAGCGGAAGAGGCTCGAGTGTGGGTTTTCCTTTTGAGAAGCATTTTGTAAGGGGAAGGGGAAAGGAGTGAAGCTTGGGTTTAAATTACCTGCTAGAAATGCTCCTTGAAGACCTTTATTTATACACAGATCTGCTTTTCTACATTTACCATTAGAAAAGAGCCAGAAGAGGAGTTTGACACAGGCAGGTGTTATTTTCAGATTTTGAAGCAGTGTAGTTTCCTCTGCCAGAAGGCAAAGCTGTGATGCTGTGACTGTGCTTGCTCTTGGAATTCCTACCAGAACTCCTTTTGCTCCTCTGGATACTTCCAATGGTTTTTATTTCATCCTTTCTCTCACTATGCCAAATCTTCAGAGCCCTCCTTAATACCTTTGCTTGTATTCACAGTCTGGCTGTCCAAGCCCACTTGTTACTGCTCCTGGGGTTCATCCAGGTTTCATCCACGTTCTTCTGTAGCTGTGGAGCACAGGAAGAAATCCTGAACTCCAGAGTCAGTGAGACTTTGGTGCTCTGAATCCTGAAGAGCAGCTGCTCATTCCACACACATTACAGAGGGATAACAAAAAGTGCCCAGGGAATGACAGGACATGTGAGGGAGACTTGGGTTGCTTCTGAGCATGGCAGTACCACTGCCATGTGACCAATACAGTACTGGGGACAGGGATGACTGTCCTGGACTGTTGAAGACTTTTTAGACATTTAGAGTGTGGATTCAGGGTAAAAAAAACCCAG
Source organism: Ptilonorhynchus violaceus (assembly GCA_013397565.1). Lineage (NCBI taxonomy): Eukaryota > Metazoa > Chordata > Aves > Passeriformes > Ptilonorhynchidae > Ptilonorhynchus > Ptilonorhynchus violaceus. The sequence goes on from VZRJ01006268.1 coordinate 260,090, forward strand.
TCTGCTGCATCCTGGGCTGATCCTCCAGCGTGGGCAGCAGGGCAGGGGGGGATTCTGCCCCTCTGCCCCGCTCAGGTGAGACCCCACCTGCAGAGCTGCCCCAGCCCTGGGGTCTCCAACATCAGAAGGATGTGGAGCTGCTGGAGAGAGTCCAGAGGAAGCCACAGAGATGCCCCAAGGGCTGGAGCCCCTCTGCTCTGGAGCCAGGCTCGGAAAGCTGGGCGTGTTCACCTGGAGAAGAGAAGGATCCAGGGAGACCTCAGAGCCCCTTCCAGGACCTAAAGGGGCTCCAGGAGAGCTGGAGAGGGACTTGGGACAAGGGCCTGGAGGGACAGGACAAGGGGGAATGGCTTCCCACTGCCAGAGGACAGGGATAGATGGGATATTGGGAAGGAATTCTTGGCTGTGGGGGTGGTGAGGGCTGGCCCAGGTTGCCCAGAGAAGCTGTGGCTGCCCCTGGATCCCTGGAAGTGTCCAAGGCCAGGTTGGATGGGGCTTGGAGCAACCTGGGCTAGTGGAAGGTGTCCCTGCCCATGGCAGGGGGGGTGGAATGAGATGATCTTTAAGGTCCCTTCCAACCCCAAACCATTCCATGTTTGTTCTCCTGCCCACTCCTTTAAAATACCGTGCCTGAGACTCTCTTGGTGATTTGATCACTCACAGATTTATCACAGAGCAGACCAAAGTGGTGCTGGGTCGGGTCTGTGTTCAGTGTCCCAGCTGCAGGTGAGTGGAACTCCAGGGTTATTTCCATCCTTGTATATCTGGGATGCCTCTGTGAAGGATCTCCAGGCACCTTACAGACACTTTATGAACCTCTGAGCTCTGCTGTGAGTTCCATGCAGTTGACCAGACATGTTCTGTGCTTTGAGAAGCTGTGCCAGAGCTGGAGGGAATAACTTCTCCAGGGTTTCCCACCAGCTGGGAAGAGAACTTGGGAAACGTGACCTTCCCAGTCCCGTGCTGGCTTTGCTGGCCTGCACTTCCTCTGTTATTCAAGGTGAGAACAGAACAGTTAGAATTGATTTAGGTGCTTTTTGGGAAGATGAGGTCACTGTGTTTGGATCTCTGCATCGTGCCAATAGAGAGATCCTGGGGGAAATCTCTTCCTTTAGTTTTGTTTATATCCAGTGTAAGGCACAGATGTAATTTGCAGGGAAATGCAAGGGAAAAGAGGTTGTGCTGGCCTCAGCAGTGTAGCTGGAGTGGAATGAGATGTCACAGGGATATCTAAGTGTCTCTCAAGACATGAAAAGGATTTTCTCTGCTGTGTGCTGAGTTTTTTAACTCTTTCCTTACATGCCTTCAGCCTCTTGCACCCCTTGGGCGTTATCCCACGGTGTGTATTCCCCCTTAGCCTTAACTCCTGGATTTTTGCTGCTTTTGTTGTGCTAAAACTTAAATAAATTGGGGTTTTTTTTCCCTGAAAAGTGTAAGAACAGTAGGAGGAAGTGTGTGTGTGTGCTCTGTGGGACACGGTGCCGGGGTTCCCAAGCTGCCCTTGGAAATACAGGTGCTGTGGCCTGCCCGGGATCTGCTCGGGACAGCTGGAATGAATCCCCAGGACTATCGTTGTAATCAAGTCCCTGGCCAAAATTTAATCCGTTGCACTTTTGCGACCCTGTTGTTTCCTGTTCCTGGTGTTTGCAGGCTGAAGGCAAAACCTGGCTGAGTGTCCCAGCTTGATTGTGCAGCTCCTGTTTCACTGATGGGATCAGGCTGGGCTCCAGCTCATCCTGCAACACCGGGAATGGATTGTTTGTATGACAAATGGCATTTTGCATACCAAGAGGAGTCAGCGGGAGAGGTGGGGGCTTTCTGTTGTGTGAATTATAACAATGAATGACAAAGCTAAAATTGGCCACTTTCTGAGGTGCAGGGTGAGCTCTTGGCAGAAATATAAAATAGAAGCACAAGACAGGCTGGGAGAATTTGGATGTGGTTTGAATAGAAATGCATCACCACGGAATTTGCAACTGAAATAAAAAATGGAATCAGCCAATACAATGTAAATGTACTTGAAAATCAGGCACCTATAGATTTATACAGTGGGGTGAAATGGGTGCTGTTATGTGGGAATAAAACCTCTCCTCACTAGGATATGGTCCCACATCCAAGGCCAGGTGGGATGGAGCTTGGAGCAACCTGGGATAGTGGAAGGTGTCCCTGCCCATGGCAGGGTTTGGAATGAGGACCTTTAAGGTCCTTTCCGACCCAAACCATTCCAGGATTCTATGATCAGAATATGGGTATCCTGAAGGATGGTTACACCTCTGTCTTGGAGGTTTCCATGACTCCACTAAAAAAGTGGAGCTGGTCTAGCAGTGACAGTACTTCTGCTCCAGAGGTCAGTGATTCTATTAATAACCCCAAAATTATTCTGGGCAGATATTTACTATAATCAAATTCCTTGCAAGAGGAACAAGCTGCTCTTTCTTTAATAATTGCAGGTGTAGCAAAAATGGATCTTCATAATTCCATGGAAAAACGTTGTATTTTTTAAAACGTTTCTCCTTGTCCCCTTTCCATTAATTACCTCCTAACCTCTCTTCTTGTCCTTGCTGGGTTAGAGCCAGAGCTGGTGGCTCATGTGGAGTGTAGAAGTTAATATCAACTGATGTTTCAATATATTCTAGCACAGAATTTATTTTAACAGAGGCAAACAGGAAAGTGCTTCCCTATAATAATTGGAACTTGTCCTTTTAACAAGTGTCATGTCATGCAGGTATTGGACATTCAGGATTTTCATTCCATTTCCCATCAGTGGATTCATTGCTCTATTGGCACTCGGGATAAAGTGGTGAAATTAAGCTTTGCTGTGGATGTGTGACGTGCCCTGGTGATGACAACACCATGGTCAACAATTATTATCATTTTAACAGGCTGCCCAGGGCAGTGGTGGAATCATCTCAGGAGGGATTTAAAAGCTCTGTGGATGTGGCACTTGGGGACAGGGGTCAGTGGTGGCCTTGGCAGTGCTGGGGGATGGTTGGACTTGATGATCTTAGAGGGCTTCTCCAACCTTAACAATTTTAGGATTACCAGATCAGATTGTATCCCTGTTTAAGCTTTTGAAGCACTACAGGACTGAAAGATGCTTCTGGAGTCCAGATCCCACATTTTCCACTCCAAGCAAGGATTAACTCCACCTAACCCTTCCCTGGTAGTTGTCTGAGCTGCTTTCAGTGGCTGAGGCTCCCAGTGGTTGTTGAGGCTTCGCACAGATACTGATTTCTCCTACTGGCAAAGCTTCCTGTGGATGATTTCCATCCGCTGCTTGTCCTTTTCCTCATGAGCACCAGGGAAATTGTCCCGTTTTCCTATTCCATCAGCCCTTTCTGTACTGGAAGTCTGTTCTCATCAGCTCTTCATAAGGTGCTGTCTGCAGTAAACCAATTTCAATCAGGTAAATGAAAAAACATTAGAGTCTCCTGGGTGCCTGTTCTGATGCCAGAATTGACTTCAGAACTGATGGTATGTGGCCTTATTTATGCATGTATTTATTTTAATCCTGCTTAAACTCATCAGGCTACAGGTCTTTGTTCACCCTCTTGCCTGTTTGATCCCAATCCAAGTGTTAATGCTCCTACTTAACTTGAAGTTGTCAGCTCCTTCAAGCAAGACTCTGTCAGTGTTGATGCCTGCAAAGCTCCAGAGTGACTCTTCAGGAATTATTTGCAGCCATTCCTGGGATGGAAAGATACAGGGATGCCCTCAGTTGTTGCCTGTCGAGTTTTGTGCACTGCATGGGGGTCCTACCAACCTCTCAGTGAGGATCTGAAGCAGCAGAAACAGAACAGGATTATTTTAATCTTATTGTCACAGTTTCTCACCAAGAAAGTTGGTAAGAAAGCCAGAAAAGGGTGGTTGCATTTTGAGGCTAAGAATGATCCTGTGTTTTCCATGAAACTCAGGCTCCACGTGCTTCATCCAGCCCACTTTTTTGTAATTTACGTGAGAATCTACTGAAATTGGAGTTTGGCTTTATTCAGTATTTATGCTCATCCCTTCTGGACTTTGCCTTTTGTGTAATTTTTGTGAATCAGGGCTCACAGAATTGTTGTGAATTAGTACAAACAAAGCAAAGGCACATGAAATGACTGGGCTTGAGTAACAGGAGTTCATATGTGGCAGACCTGAGATGGGATAGGAGATTTTTTTTATTCCCCTATTCTAAGCTTTGAAGTGCTAAAAAAGAAAGACTTGCATCCTGAAGAGGAGGGAAACTCTTCTGGGTTAATCCAGGCTGCTTCTGTTGCTCCTGTGCCAGCACCCTTTGCTTTGCTGCTTGGTTACATCTCACTTTTCCTCCCAGAGTGCAGGTGCAGTTTTTCTTTTTGAATATTAATTATAATAATCCCAGAATGGTTTGGGTTGGAAAGGACTTTAAATCTCCTCTCACTCCACCCCCTGCCACGGGCAGTGACACCTTCCACTAGCCCAGGTTGGGTTTCAAACTCATTTGAGTCCATGAGGTGTCTAAATCCTTTCCACTTTGGGCTTCTGCTCTTGCCAAACTGTTCTCAAGACGTGAATTGCTTTGATAATTGACCAGAATCCCCTGGTTTTTTCTTTCACTCAGTAACTGGAAGGTGCCAGGCCTTAGAGAGGCGATCCTGATCCTGCAGGATCCAAGGGAACCAGGATTTCCCTCTGTAAGTTTAGTGTACTCCCTTAATGATTTAATCAGCAAGTGAAGAAAGGCAGAGAAAAACACGGTGGTACATGGAGTGCTTTATGTCCTTCAGATTATTTTCCATACATTTCACTAATTACATTAACAGATGATATTTACAGAGGGCTTCTGCCTGTAATTGACCTTCATCTCTTCCTGTGCACTTCCCAACCTCTCCTTGAATTTTCCTATTGTTTCCTCTTACTCATTCCACATTCAACACCGTGTTTCAAGCAGTCCTTTTCTTCTACTTGGGACCCACCAATTCCCTATTCCCAATTCCTTTTTACTTCATCTCCTCAGCTCGATTTTATGGGCAATTTTGGAACTTGTGGCATGGGCAAACATTCTCCAAAGCCCAATCTTCAGGTCTCTCTCCAGTTACAGCACAATTGCTCATTCCCTTTTACCTGATCATCAGTTCTTTGGAGCAGGAATATTTTATCTAGTGAAAAGTTGTTTTTCAGGAGTTGCAGCAGCACAATCCTCATTTAAGGACGTCTGCCTTATTTTTCTTTGAATTTTTTCTCTGTGTTGGGTCAAGCAGGGGAGGAATTGCATAAACTGTGAGGGGTTATAGTAAACCCCTGGTTAGAGTTCAGCAGCGTTCCCATGGCTACTGGGACAGGTACACCACGGAAGTGGGGATACTTTGGCATTTAACAGCCTTTCCAGGTGATTTATGGTTTTACATAAGCTTTTCCTAAACCCAGAGGTTTTCTAGGGTTGGCACCTCTTTGCTTGTCTCCATGCCCTGTTAGTTCTGTGCTCAGTGGCCCGTGGTTATTAAAATTCTTATCAATAAAGGAGTTTCTGAGCAATGTTCTTTATTTTCTAAACTCATAGGTACCTTTGGAACTCCTCTGCTTAACCAAAGGAACATTTGTTTTTATGCCTAATGTACTTTATAAAAAGAAACGTTTAGAGTTCAAGTAATATTTGCCTTCAATTACAGTAATTAAGTTGTCAGGACTTGAAGTCACCAAGGCAATGAGAAAATCCTTTCCTGGTTGGCCAGGGGGTAAGGGCTGTGCTGGTCCCAAGTGTGTTTTACACTCTGGGGTGGGGAGGGAAACGGTTCTGGCCAAAAACCTGGGAGTCTGTTTGTCCTTTTACAATACAGGGTGTCCAAATCCTGCTGTGGGGGGAAGGAAAATGACCCTGATTCCCTGGGTTTTAGCAGGGCAGCTGTTTCTGATCTGCACCAAGCCTGGATGGATGGGATGAGGCCAGTGGTGGGAGGGTCACCAAGGCCAAGTGTTGGGTCCTGCACTTGGTCACAACAACCCCTGCAGCTCCACAGGCTGGGGAAGAGCAGCTGGAAAGCTGGAAAAGGACCTGGGGGTGCTGGTGAGCATGAGCCAGGTGTGCCCAGGTGGGCAAGAGGCCAATGGCCCCTGGGCTGTCCCAGCTCTGGGGTGGCAGCAGGGCCAGGGCAGTGCCCGTCCCCTGTGCTGGCACTGCTGGGGCACCTCCAGTGCTGGGGCAGCTCTGGGACCCTCCTGACAGGAGAGACCTCGAGGGGCTGGAGCGTGTCCAGGGAAGGGAACAGAGCTGGGGAAAGGGCTGGAGCACCAGGAGCAGCTGAGGGAGCTGGGAAAGGGGCTCAGCCTGGAGAAAAGGAGGCTCAGGGGGGACCTTCTGGCTCTCCAAACTCCCTGACAAGAGAGGGCAGCCGGGGGGTCAGGCTCTGCTCCCAGGGAACAAGGGACAGGGATGAGAGGGAATGGCCTCAAGCTGTGCCAGGGAGGGTCAGGTTGGACATCAGGAAGAATTTCTTTATGGAAAGGGTGGTCAGGCATTGGAAGGGGCTTTCCAGGGAGATGGTGGAGTCCCCATCCCTGGAGGTGTCCAAGGAATGCCTGGACGTGGCACTCAGTGCTCTGGGCTGGGTGCCAAGGTGGGGATTGGGCACAGATTGGACTCTGATCTCGGAGCTCTTTTCCAACCCCAGTGATTCTGTGATGCTGTGGGATTCTGTGCTTGTTGGGTTAGGTCTTATAAAAACAGTGTTGGTATAAATGTAGCTCAATCCATTTATCCTGGGAATTCTGTCTTGTCAAACTTCTGCTGCAGCTCCCCTTTCAAATGTAACCTGTATGGAGACGTGTGTGGATACATCCTGTTTTTCCCTGTGTTCCACATCCCTTTTCAGGCTTCTTTGCCAGAAGTCAAATAATTTCAGTTACCTCATAAACCTGCAGGAACACTACAACATATCCCTACAAGAAAAGTCCCTAATTTTGATAAGTGCCCACACAAACATCACTGGAATCTCAAGTGCAGCCTCACTTTCGTTCCACTGGAATAGCTCTCTTGAAAGCAGATGGATGAGGAAATCACCACTTGTAATGCATCACTAATGACACCAATTTTTGCATTCCTGCTCATGGGAGTAAAGGTTATGGATGCATAAGGAGCCAGACCTGGAAAACCTTACTCACAAACCCTAATAAACCCCACTTCAGCCAGCACGTTTAACGATGCCCTCAAGAGAGCCAGATCCCTTATCTCCAGCATCGTGCAATAACTATAAAGTGTTGAGATAAGTGGGATTTTATCTCCCAGTTCTCTGCTGGCCTTCCCAGAGTATCAGGTTATGGCAGTGAAAGTGGCTGTGAAATCTCACTGCTCTGATTTGGTCAGGTTTTATACTCCCTTCATTCAGGATGTGTGGGCAGAGTGGATGCTCTTATCTATCCCTGCATTTATGAATGGAAAAACAGAGAATTATCTCTGTCGTGCTCACCATAATTGACTGTAATCCCTGTGGATCACCTGCCCTTCTGGAACGGGTTGTAGGGCAGAGGTTGGCGAGGATTCTACACCGTCCTTCCCAGGTTTTCCCATCCAGAGGGGGTACCTGGTTACCTGGAGTGTTCACAAGGCTTTATAAACAATTACTGAGCTGAGGGAGCTGGGGGGGCTCAGCCTGGAGAAAAGGAGGCTCAGAGGGGACCTTCTGGCTCTGCACAACTCCCTGACAGGAGGGGGCAGCCAGGGGGTCAGGCTCTGCTCCCAGGGAACGAGGGACAGGATGAGAGGGAATGGCCTCAAGCTGTGCAGGGGGAGGTTCAGGTTGGACATGGGGAGGAATTTCTTCATGGAAAGGGTGGTCAGCCATTGGAAGGGGCTGCCCAGGGAGGTGGTGGAGTCCCCAACCCTGGAGGTGTCCAAAGGAATGCCTGGACGTGGCACTCAGTGCTCTGGGCTGGGTGACATGGTGGGGTTTGGTCACAGGTTGGACTCAATGATCTTGGAGGCCTTTTCCAACCTAAAGGATGCTGTGGGATTCTGTGACAATTTGGGACATTTCTAAGAGTCATTTGTGACTTTTGCCAAGCAAAAAAGGCTGCACCACAAAGGCTTTGTTTTGAGTGCTTTGGTATGTATGTGAACAAGCCTTAATTTCAGCTGCCTTTCTGGCTTGTTTGTTTTGTAAATCTCAGATAATTTCACAAATTACACATTTTCATCTTGTGGCATTTGTTGCTTTCTCAGAGTCAGTTCTCTTCGTGCCATCCATAACATCCAGCTCCAGAGCTATACTTTGCTTTAAGTTTTATATTTACTTTCTGGATAGGAGACTCTTCACCTGCAGCTGGAGATGAGCAGCTCTTTATTTCCTGTCTGCAGAAACCTTGTAAGATGTAACCTGTGATGTTGTTTGTGCCATCTGATAAGGTGTGATCAAATGGAGCCTGTTTAAATAACAACATCTGGGACACAGTGACAGCAAAGCAGCTCCGAAACAAACATTTCCAAGGATCAGATAAGATGGAAGAGCTGCCTGGATTGCTCCCTGGATCACAAGTTCTGTGCTGTAGAGTTACTCCAGGCATGGGATTTCCTTTGTGCCACGGGCCAATGGATTCTAGTGGATTATTTTTCACACTGGTTTATGTCTTGCAGAGACAAGTGCTTTGTAGAGTGAGTGTAGCACGCTGAGTGTGACAGTACTAGACATGAGTTAGGAGTGGGTAAACCAAGGAACTCAAAGCAACTGAAAACTGTCTTGGTTTGTGTTCTCTTGCTGCCTTCCATCCTTCCACCTCTTCTCCCCAAACCTACAGCATCTTTCACATTAAGGGCTGCCTCCCTTCCACCCAAGTCTGTGTTTTCACCGTTCATTTTCAAAGCACCGCATTGGTTTTCAACATTTTCCTTCGTAGTGTGCAAAAAACCAGCATTATGTTTAAAGCCATGATTCCTGACTCTCACTCCTGCTCCTCTCTGTTCCCTTGCAGGAGGATATTGCTGATCCTGACTCCCAGGAAGAGAAGGAGAGGAACAATTGGCTCTCCAGCCCTGCAGATGGATCCAATACAGTGAAGAGCGTTCTCACTGTCCAGGAGTATTTCGCCAAGCGCATGGCAAAGCTGAAGGGATCCCAGAAGGAAGCAGAAGCAAAGGTGGATCATTCCATCCCAACAGCTGACGAAGCTGTGGAGCCTTCAGAAGAGCTGGAAACCAAAGTCAAAAAGAAAAAGAAGAAGCAGAAGAGAGATGATGAGGCAGAGAGGACAGAGCACTGGGAGAAACCAGAAGGGAAAAAACCTAAGACAGGGAGCTTGAATGGGAAGGAACTGGATGCTCCATTAAATGAATGCCACAAAGGGGAAAAAAAGAGGAAACATAAAGAGCAGCACGAAGAGGAAAGCATCAGCTGTGATGAAAACTGTGGCAATGGAGGAATTGATCCGGGAATGTCTGAGGGGGAGGATCCCAGTGCAAAGGAGCAGGAGGAAGAGCAGAGGAAACGCCGTAAGAAGAAACACAAAAAGCAGAAAGAGGAGGCAGGTGAGTGTGTGGAAGAAGCACCCAGAAAGAAAAAGAAGCACTGCAAGAACATTTAACCCCTTCAGGCTCAGGCTGGGGCTCTGGAGTGAGTCTGTGTTGGAGGAGGCTCTGTGTAAACACAGCACCAGACAACTCGTTGTACTCCAGGCTTGGACACTGCTCCAGCTCCAGCTGGGACTACAGGCTGGATCTAAACACAGACTGGATCTAAACACAGACTGGATCTAAACACAGCTTTTCCAAGGGAAAATGTGGTGATGGACCAACAGGAGCTTCAGTGCCACGTTCTAAAAGGATCCATGTGGAGGACTAACACGTGGCTAAGACTGTGAAAGGCAGGGAATTATTTCTGCTCCTTCACAGACTGTGTTTTTCTCAATCCAGGAAAAAAAAAAACAAACAAACAAACAAAAAAATCACCCTAGTACTGCCTTTTTATTAAAGTTGTTTTCACTTGTGAGCACCCAGCTCTGCTTCTGGAGGTGTGGTTTGCAAACGTGTCTGTGTTTTTTCAGATTTTTGCAAAGTGGTGCCTAATTTTTACACTGATATTTTTACACATAAAATGAATGTTGTTTCTTCCCAAATGCGTATTCTGATTAAGGGGTTTAAGTCCTGAATTTGTCAGTATTAAAGGATGAAATAAAAATGCCTGCAGTTGATAACTGCGGTCAAACAGTTGTAACTTTGCACCAAAGCCAAAGGAACTGTATCAACCATATAATTTATTAACCATATCCAAATCTTTGATTCCCAGGCAATATTCAGGGTCCCTTCAGCGGTGCCTCTGGCATTCAGAAAGTTGCCTTGGACAGAGAAAGGTTTTTTCCCTGAAATTGGGAGACCAACAAATTTTAAAAGCAGAGTCAGATGCACCATTTACACATTAAAAACTTGCAATTTGGATTTATAACTAAACTAGAGCTTGTTTCTCATTGTAAGCCTGGAAATAAGGAATGCTGGGACTGGGCACTGCCCTAAGCAGTTCTGTGGGAGATCTTACACATTCAGAATGAATTTTGACATTTTAATGTCACTCAGATGAGAGCTGTCAGAAGAGACAGGCGAGCCTGGAAGTGGTGGAATGGGAAGAAGGATTCACCATCCTGGTGTCCTGTTCTGACATTGCTTTGGCCAACAGCAGACTGACGGCACAGCCCTGAAAAGCAGCCAGTTATCCTGGCAGAATCCAGAATTCAAATCCATTAGCTGCTCGTTTCATCCAGGCCTGGCTGGGTTTCATCAGTGTAAATCTAAAACATCCCATTGGCTGCTCTGCTGAATAAAGTGGGTACATTTTTATATTGTCTCAGCTCAGTGGAGTTGCTTAACATGGTCTGAGGAACATTGTCAAGATGCAGATGTTAATAGGGAAAAAAATTTCCTTAAGCTGCCTTTATTGTGCGGCGGAGGAAGCTCCATGTGCAGCACCCAGACCACAAGGATGGTTTGGTCGCAGCTCAGCTCCTCCTTTTTAAGACCTCTTGCTTTCCAAAGCACCTTTTTTTTTTCCTGCCCTCAGGACGTGCTCATTCACTGCAGCAAAATTCCTGAAGTTTCACTTCTTGTATGGCAGAACAAGATGCCTTTCCCTGAGTTTCACATGCCAGTGGGTTTTAACCCTTGTAACATCTCCTTTTCAGTGCTGTGCAATTATTATCCAACATAATCCAGCTTGTTCTTGGCTTTCTTAAGTGAAATACCACTGAATACCATCAGCTGCTATCAAGCTGGGAGGAAACTCCATGCTTGAGGTGAAAAAATCGTCTTCTCCATGGAAGAAGACACCAAAATAATGTTTTCTGTTACATTGAAGCCTCCCTCTTGATTTCTTGCTCACCACAAGTTCGAATTTTTATTGGTAGAATCCAAAAGCCTGATTGTTTCCAATTATTATTTTTTAACTCTTAAGCCACTAAACTTTACAGCCTCTCTGGGGTTTCAGTTTAAAAAGGTGTTAGTCAAGGAATAAGGTTTCCCTTCTCCAAATGCCGCTGGGCTTGTTTGTTTGTTCCCTCTCTTAATTTCCATGTGTTTCCGTGTGCTGATTCTTATGGGTGCTTGGCCACATTCTAGGTGTCAGTTACAGAAAGAATAAAACCAGGAATAAACCTTTAAATTTGTGGTGTTGCTCCTGTTAAGTTCAGTGTGCCCAAGACTTAAATCTGGCTCAGATGGAACTATCAGCTACAAATGGAAGATTCTCTATTTCTGCGAGAAATGCATGGCACTTTATCCCGGGGAAATGTGGGATTTTAATGTGCCCCAAGCTCTGCATGTGGTTGCAGGAGGGAAAAATCATAATAAATAAATAATCATAAATCATAAATCGCTTGCATTTTGACACAAGCAATTGATTCAAGTGCTCTGCTCTGTGTTTGTGGTCAGCGTTACTCAATGAAAAGCTCTTCTTACCCGATACTGCCCAGTGAAATGGATGATTGGAACAACAGGAGCATGTTTCAGAGTAATAAATTACATATACATATTTTTTTTTCTCGGTTTCTAGTGGGTTTTGAGCTGGGTTTTAACCCAACTCTGGTTTGGCAAGGAGGCCTTTTTTAGAAAGCACGAGCAGAAGAATGACGTCAGCGCCCAGATGGTGGAATTAGCAGAATGCGAGCACAAAGCAGCGACTCGGTTTCATTTCCGCCAGAATCCGACTTTTAAACTCCGAGGCCCTTTGTTATGGATTTGCCCATTGTGCTCACGGAATGAGGTGGCTCCGAGTGAAATTACCTGGACGCCGAGGAAAAATGAGACTCCCCGCTCCGCTTTCGTTTCCCGAGCGGAGAACGGGGCGCGCTCGGCACGGAAATTAAAATGTTTGCAGTTTTGGTAACCCCCGGGTCAGCAGGGACAGGGGGAGATTTTCCTTTTTGCATTGGGAACGTTCCAACGCTGGTTTCTCCTGAGCTGTTCCCATTCTTTGCTTTGAGGCTCGGAATTCACCGTGGGATCCACAGCCAAGGACGTGATTTGCAAGGGCAGTGTTGGAGCAGCAGTAATAGAGATTGAATTGTGCTTGTAAATACCTGCAGGCACCAAACTATCCTGGGAAGCAGAGACCATGGAAAAATAGTCCTGGTGTCACCGTTGGACACAAATCTGTGTGAGCTTTATGGACTTTAGGAGTTTTGTCTGACTGTGGAGCTTTCCTTGGAGGGAAATGGCACTGGAGCGCACTAAGTGGTAGCCTGACATGGAACAGGCAGCGTTCCTTGAATTTTTTCCCAAAATCTTCTAGCTCTGGTGCTTTACACACAGCCAGTGTAAAGCAGAAGTAGAATCATGGAATCATTAAGGTTGGAAAAACCCTCTAAGACCATTGAGTCCAACTGTGCCCCAGCACAGCCAATGCCACCACTGCCCAATGTCCCCAAGTGCCCTTTAGTGACAACCAGGGTTTGTTTAAAGCATAAATCCAAAACACTCTTAAAGATTTCAGGACCACCTGTCCCTTGTGTTTGAGTGAATTTGAGTCCATTTGATGGTGCCTGAGCTGCAGCCGCTTTGTGACATTCCTGAATTGAAGGGGCTGGAGCGTGTCCAGGGAAGGGAACGGAGCTGGGGAAGGGGCTGGAGCACCAGGAGCAGCTGAGGGGGCTCAGCCTGGAGAAAAGGAGGCTCAGGGGGGACCTTCTGGCTCTCCACAACTCCCTGACAGGAGGGGGGAGCCAGGCAGCGTTGGGCTCTGCTCCCAGGGAACAAGGCACAGAATGAGAGGGAACAGCCTCAAGCTGTGCCAGGGCAGGTTCAGGTTGGACATCAGCAGGAATTTCTTCATGGAAAGGGTTGTCAGGCATTGGAAGGGACTGCCCAGCACCGTGTGGATGTGGCACTTGGGGACATGGGTCAGTGGTGGCTTTGGCAGTGCTGTGGGAATGGTTGGACTCGATGATCCCAGAGGGCTTTTCCACCCTAAACGATTCTGTGACTGGAATGCCCTTGGGGACAGCTCAGCATCGAGTCCAAGGCTGGAGTTCTCCTTTAAGCTGCCCTGGTGCTCTCTGCCTTCAGCTCAGCTCTCAGCAAGGACAATTAGCTGCATTCATCAGTGTAATTAACCAATTTTCTCCTGTTTAAACACACGAGACCGAAGTTGTTGCAGCATCCACCTTCAAAAGGCACCATTTACGTCATGAACCCTCCGAACCTGCCAACACTGGGAGGAGGAAGGAAGCTCCAAGAAGAGAGGGAAACCACACAAAAATCTACTGGAAACACTGCCCAGCATCACGCCTAGCTGGAAGAAAGGTCTGGGAATAGTGTATCCTATTGGATACAGCGTTAGGGCTGTGGGCATCCAGAGCCATCCTTTGCCTAATTCCTCCTCATCCCCTGGCACGATCAGAGCTCAGAGAACCAGGGGCAACAACCAAGGCTCTTGTCTCTGTGCCTGTCCCAGCCAGGGATGAGCCAATTATTTTCTTGGATCAGCAAACTTTCAGTGATGTGGGACTGGAAAACACAGTAAAAATACACGTTTTTGTGGTGGCAGAAGTGGGAATATTGAAACATATTTTGCAAACAAATTGAAGCTCCATTTCTCAGCAAGTCAAAATCTGCTTCTGAATCGCTCGAAGATGTTTTTTTTTCTTATCTTAATCTATCTTTATAAATTTAAACCTGTAAGAGGGAAGCTCTTGCTACTTCCTTTTAACCTAAAGGCACCAAAAAATATATTTTTTTAACCTTAAAGCTGCGTTTTAGAAATGGCAAGAGCAGAAATATTCAGCACCATGCTGAATATTTTAGCATTTTGGGGTGGGGGGAGTGTCTGCTTTTTTTTGTGTAATGGGAAAGCTGCAGGGTTTTTTTCCTAGAAAATAAATGGTCCAGGTAGCAATCCCTGGGGAAAACCTGGTGGAATCAGGGAGGATGGGCAGTGGGCAGAGTTTGGGAACTGTAGAGCTGAGAGACTCCTCTTCTGGGAACCCCCAGCTGCCTCTGCAAAAACTTCCCTTGGGAGCCGAGAGTTTCATCAATAATTAAGGAACATGTGAATATCGAGCTAATTTAGGATTTGCACTTTCTCACACATTTTAACGTCCCTGAAGGTGGTGGGGGGGTGTGGGTGTGGGGGGTTGGTGGCGAAAATCAACCCTCCCTTTGCAGGAGTACAATTCCAGATGTCGGATCCACCCTAAAAAAAGAGGGATATTTTTAAAGAGATGGTCGTTCCATATAGGGTTCGGCCACTGATTTTCTGCCTGCCCCACGGGAGTTGTGGCCACTGTTCCCCATCCGTGGAAAAGGGGGAGAACAAAGCTTTCTTCCCCCCTTTGTCTGCTCCGTCTATTTTCGCTCGCGGCTTTCTCGCCGTAATTTCCCTGTTCCCAAAGCCCTGGGAGAGCTCCGCTGCTTCCTGTGCCCCAGATACAGGTGAAGCCTGGCAGCAGAGCAGGGGAAGGTGAGCACAAAAAAAAAAATAAAAAAGGTAATCCCGAGGTTTTTCCAGACTAATTAGCCCGATCCGGTGGCAATTAAGAGGTGGCATTTTCACATGGCCCCAGCCCCCTTTATGTAACGCAGGAGCTTCCGACGGGACAGGTTTGACCAGCATTTTAGGCAGGGTGCAGAATGAAACCCTCCTTACTAATGCCTTCAGAATGCCGGGTGCTGCGGGACAGGGGCAGAAAGGGGAAAAAAAAGGGGGTTATTATTAATAGTAGCAGTGTTTGCACTTGAAATTCTGCGTGGGGGCCCTGGGAAGGGAGGGAATCCAAACGAGAAATATTCTGCCGGATTTCTTTGTGCTGTAACCACCCAGGAGCCCCGGATTGTGTCTCAGGAGGGGTCTGAAAAGCCACGAGTTGACCCCTGTGATACCTTTGGGAGGTCAAATGTCGCCCCCAGGATGTGGAGGGAATAGTGAGGAGCAGGAACACCCGGAGAGGTGCTCCGAGAGCGTCCAGGCTTTGGCAGCAGAGGCAGGAGGGTGGGTGCAGGTCCTGTCCTTGCTCAGGGCTTTATCCTCTCCCAAACCTCTCCTCCCATCCTGCAAAACGTGGAAGCACAGGGCAAGGGCGGAGGCAGTCCTGTAAAAGGGATTGAGTGGAATTCATCCATTCCTTTCCTTCTCCCAGGAGGGGATGTGTTCTACTGCTCCTGCTAAAAATTCCTGGCCCCTGGGGCCTCGACAGAAGTGGTTTTATATTAATGACATCCAGGTCCTGAGCATCCTGAAGGTTAAAAAACAAGCCTGAGCCATGCACCATATTCACCATACCCCAAGTACCACCCTGTTCAAAATAAAACCTTGCAACCCCGGGCAGCCTCTTTTTCAGGACGCTTCAACCCCTGCTAAAGGGAACTAAAAACAATTAAGAATGTTACAGGTTTTCTTCCCAACTCCTCGCTGCCAACCTCTGCAGCAGCTCCAGCCTGCAAAATGCACCCGGGAGACGTGTTCAGGGCAGCAGGGTGGAGGGTTTGGCATCCTCCCTCCCTGCCCCATCCCGGCACTTCAAGGCGTGAGACGGGACTTTGGGAGAGAACTGGAGCTCCTGGGACAGAACAAGCTGTCCCCAGGAGCGTGCCCGGCTCCAAACCCCAGATAAAAGGCGGCTGCTCTGTGTGTGTGTGTGTGTGGAAAGGGTTTATAAATCTGTCCCGAGACCAGGAAATCTCCTGCGCCTTTTAGATTTAAGAGAAGTTGCCTTCCTGTTGTATTCCCAGATAACGCAGCTCTGATGGAGCCCACTTGTAAATAGCTTAATAGATTTAATCAGTTCCTTTGGAAAATGTTGTTGCTTCCGCAGGGTTTTAATTCGGTCCCGGCGAAAAAGCTCGGGAAGGGCAGTTGCTGCTTCTGCTGGCAGATTCCAGCTCTCCAGACCCCGAAATCGCTGTGATCCACGAGAAACCAGGACCGTCCCGCTCCTGAGCAGAGGGAAGGGAGAGACCAGGAAGCCCAGGCGGATCCTGCCCGGCTCACATTTACACACCGCTCTCTCCATCACTCCTAATCTGACAAGAGTCAATAGGAACACCCAGTTCCCACCTGTGGGAAACCTGCCCAAACACCCCGGCCTGGAATCTGCGCCGGGGATTTCCCCCCTGCTTCGGGGTCAGATGGGGCAGCCTTAGCCAGCCCCGGGGAATGCCTTCCCATCCCATCCCATCCNATCCCACCCCATCCCATCCCATCCCATCCCATCCCATCCCATCCCATCCCATCCCATCCCATCCCATCCCATCCCATCCCATCCCATCCCGCGCCCCGTCCCGCTGCTTTCCTGGCAGCGCGGAGAGGAAATCCACGATCAGTCAGAGCGGAGCCGCCGCAGCCCTGCAGCCCCGTGTCAGGGGGTCAGAATCATAAAGGAATCCAGCCACTCCACGTATTCCTCGGGGCAGGTTGCAGGGATGAGCCGAGGAAGGGCAGCCAGCCGGGGATTTTCGGTCCCGTCGCCTTCCTGGAGGTCCTTTGTCCTAGTGAGGGGAACGCTGCTTGGATGACTTTCCCACCCTCGTGAACACCCGACTGGGGTTAGTGGGAGACACCGTTGTGTGGCTTTGGGACTTCCATCCCACCCAGGCTTTGTGGGATGGGGCAGCACTCCATAAAATGAAGCAGCAAGGAAAGGATCCTTTGTCTCCCAGTGTCCAGGGATGGGCAGTGGGGATCGACTGGGGATGTTTTTGCCTCTTTGGGCTGTGCCCAGCCCCATCCCTGCCTCGTTTTCCGCTGCAAAGCCCCCTCAGGAGCCCAGCCAAGCTGGACAAGCACCCCCCAGCAGGTTCACTGCATCCCGGTCTCCATCCCATACAAGGGGACCTGGCAATCTGGGGTGAAAGCCCACATGGGGTGGGCAAAGCACAGCCTGGACTGGTGGTTAAAGCAGGAGGAGTGGGGAAAAGGGGTCCCTGCCAGTGGGATCCATGCCTTGATTTCCCCTGGCAAAGAGGGTTCCTACAGCTTCCCAAATCCTGGGGAGGGGCGTTTTACACCCCAATGGAATCTTCCTTTTGGTGCCATTTTCTTTTTCTTTCGTAGTTTTCAGTGCCTTCATCTCCTCTCTCTATGCTACCCCCCAGCCCTTAAAGTTTGA
>VZRJ01006268.1:277848-347265 GCA_013397565.1 Ptilonorhynchus violaceus
AAAGGGGGGTGTTGGGGGTGCTGCTTCCCCGGGGGGTGCCGGGCAGAGGGTGGGGAGAAGTTTTCTCCCGACACCATCCCGGCCGGGGCTGAGGAGTTTGCAAACAAGGAGGAGCAGCGAGTCCCTTCGGTGTCATTGGAGGAGGCTTTTTCCAAGGAGCTCATAAATACGGGAGAGGCCGGGCAGGAGGCTGGGACTGCGCGGGGACCCCGAGGGCAGCGCGGCGGGGCCGGGGGGGCCGGGGGGGGGGGGGGNNGCCCCCAGGGCCACCCCCCCGCGGCTCGCAGGGCGAGAAGGGCTCCGAGAGCCGCATCCGCCGGCCCATGAACGCGTTCATGGTGTGGGCGAAGGACGAGAGGAAGCGGCTGGCGGTGCAGAACCCCGACCTGCACAACGCGGAGCTCAGCAAGATGCTCGGTGAGCAGCGCGGCGGGCGCGGGGCGGGGGGCGAGGCGCGGGGGGCAGGTCGAGGACCCACCCGGGCATCCCCCGGGCTGCAGATCCCGGCGGGATTCAGTGCCCCGGGGGGAGCACCCGGGCACGCACCCACCCGGCCAGGTGTAAATCCTGCGCCCCGGAGCACCCACCGGAGATCGCTGGGGGTGCAAACCGTGTCCGGATTCGGCACCCGTGCGCCCACCAGGGCGTTCCTGGGAGTGCAAATCCTGCCCGGATCCAGCGCCCCGGGGGAGGCACCCACGCACCCACGCGGGCATCCCGTGGGATGCAAACCCTGCCCGGATCCCACCCCAGGCACCCACCTGCCGTCCCTGGAGGGAAAACCCTGTCCGCATTCAGAACCTCGGGGTGGGGATCCAGGCACCCTTCGGGCATTCCTGGGGTGCAGATCCCGTCCAAATCCAGTGCCCCCGCGGTGGGCACCCACGCACTCACCCAGGCATCCCATGGGGTGCAAATCCCGTTCGGATCCCGTGCCCCGGGGTGGGCACCATGCACCCACCCGGTCATCCCGGGGGTGCAAATCCCATCCAGATCCAGCGCCAGGGATTGGGAATCCAAGCACCACTGGCCATCCCTGGGGGTGCCATCCCTGCTCAGATGGGGACCCGGACTGGCACGCAGCAGGAGGGCGCCCCTGCACCCACCTGGCCGTGCTGGGGGTGCAAAGCCAGCCCGGATGCAGCACCCCGGGGGTGCAAACCTGATGGAATTCTGTACCCCAGGAGCAGGACCCGTGCACCCACCCCATCACCCACGGGGTGCTCACCCCAGAACTGTCCCACATTCCAGGTGTGCAGCCACCCCTCGGGGTGTCCTGATGGTGTCCTGCATCCCAGGGGACAGACACCCTGCCACCCCTCTGGTGCAAACCCTGAAGGTGCTGCCTTGCTGTGCAAGGAGGGTCCCCGAAATTTTCCTGGCCTGTTTCTGCTGTCCCACTTTGTCCCGGGACTCACTCACCCATCCAGTACTGTATGGCTGGGGGGTGTGTGTGCATTTCTGCTGTTACTTTTGGGGGATCACAACCCATTTTGAGCACACGTTTGTTTCCCACTCCCCATCTCCTATTCCTCCCTTCTCCCAATCCCCATTTTTGATGTGAAACCGAGAGGGCAAACCGAAATTACCGGCCCAGACAGCC
Organism: Ptilonorhynchus violaceus; assembly: GCA_013397565.1. Taxonomy (NCBI): domain Eukaryota; kingdom Metazoa; phylum Chordata; class Aves; order Passeriformes; family Ptilonorhynchidae; genus Ptilonorhynchus; species Ptilonorhynchus violaceus. Next base: position 279,452 of record VZRJ01006268.1, read on the forward strand.
TGAGAAAGAGCTGCCCGAATTGCAACACAGCTTTGCTGCCCAACCTCTTATCCAAAGTTTGTGTTTCCCTGGACAGTTCTGCGGTGTTTTCTTTGGTGGTTTGGGTTTTCTCCTCGCTGCTTTCCATGCAGCATCTCAGCTTGTTAGTGTTATTTCTGCTGTCTCAGGCCATGGGAAGGCATCGAACGCTTTGATCTGTATCCTCATTTCTCCCCCTTACCCTGAGGAGCAGCCTGGGACAGCCCCACTGTGGGATAAACCCCCCCTGCCCCGGCTCTGCTTCTCTGTCCTGTGTCTTGGGGACATTTTATCTCAAACAGGCAGAAGTGAGATCACAGAATCATGAAATTATTTGGGTTGGAAGGGCCCTTAAAGACCATCTAATCCACCCCCTGCCATGGGCAGGGACACCTTCCACTAGCCCAGGCTGCTCAGACCACTGTGACTCAGCTGTCACAGTGCCCAGGTCTCCTTGTGCCCTGGTGCAGGTCCTGGCAGGGCACGAGCTGGGGCACCTTAAAGGACACCACGTCCTGACCTCCTGCTCAGCCAGGCACGGCCTTGGCTGTCCCTGCTCCACAGCCTGGCTCTCTGTCCCAGCCTGTGGAGCCGGGAGAGTTCATCTGCCTGGATTTATTTACTAACCCTGAGCCCACCCTGTTTGGAGAGTCTGAATGAAGGGAGTTGGAGAACCTGCAGCAGCTTCAATTCCCTTCTTCTTCTCTCACCCGCTGCCATCCTCCTGCGGGGTTAGTGGGATGTGCCCTCTGCCTGTGCCAGCTGGGATGTTGTGGGATACTGGGAGCCCTCGGGAGGCTGCGGGCGCTAAGGGAGCGTGTCCTCCTTTTCAGGGAAGTCCTGGAAGGCGCTGAGCCTGTTGCAGAAGCGTCCCTACGTGGAGGAGGCCGAGCGGCTGCGGGTGAAGCACATGCAAGATTATCCCAACTACAAGTACCGGCCCCGGCGGAAGAAGCAGGTCAAGCGCATCGGGAAGCGGGTGGATCCCGGGTTTCTGCTGGGCAGCCTGACACGGGATCAGAACGCCGTGCCGGAAAAGCGGACCTGCAGCCGGGCCGGGGGCGACAAAGAGGGCCCCGCCGAGTACCCCCCCCGCCCGGGGCTGCCGGCGGTGCGGGGCTACCGGGAGGCTGCGGGCAGCGGCAGCAGCGCCAGCGTGGACACCTATCCCTACGGGCTGCCCACCCCGCCGGAGATGTCCCCCCTGGACGCCATAGACCCCGAGCAGAGCTTCTTCTCGTCGCCCTGCCCCGAGGAGCATCACCGCTCCCACCTGGCCGGCGCCACCTTCTCCCCGGAGTACGCGGGCGGCTCCGTCCCGTGCGGCCACCACCCGCTCAGCCCCATGGCGCAGCCGGCCACCTGCATGATCCCGCCGGCGTCCAGCTGCCCTCCTCTTCCTCCTCCTCCTCCTCCTCCCGGCTACTACACACCCGCCTTCCCCTCCCTGCCCCCTCCCAGCCTCCATGCCCACCTGGGCCAGCTGTCCCCGCCGCCCGACCACCAGCACGGCTTCGACACCTTGGACCAGCTGAGCCAGGCGGAGCTGCTGGGGGAGATGGACCGCAATGAGTTCGACCAGTATCTCAACAACCCCGGCCACGGCGACCACCACGGCGGGGCCTTGGCCAACGGACACGTCCCGGCGTCCGGCGGCTCCCACGGCTCCGAGAACAGCCTGATCTCCGTCCTGGCCGATGCCACGGCCACCTACTACAATAACTACAGCGTCTCTTAGGAGCCCGGCTGGGGCCGCCTGGACCGGCCGAGGAAGGACCCGACACTGTTCCGAGGCGTTGCTCCCTGGGGGCATCGCCCGCGGCCCCTCAGGGTGACCGAGTCCAAACCGCAGGGCCCTGGAGTCTCCTCGGTGCTGTAGGTAAAGGATTTGGGTTGTTGGGTCACCACCGTGCAGAGGCCGGAGTGCTCCGCTCCGGCCGGGGCCGGGGGGCGCTTCCCGATGCCAAAGCCCTTTGGCCAAGTCCCCCTTCCAAAGCAGGGATGCTCCTGGGAGCACGGGAAGGCTGCCACTTGTTTTGGGGTGTCCCCAGCTCTGCTTTGGAGTCAAGAGTGCGGCAGCACCCTGCAAACGTCAGGTCTGAAGTCCCCCTGGAAGGGGAAAAGGGATGGGAGAAGGGAAGATTCTGGTGAAGGTCTGGATTCTGTTCTTGGGTTCTGCTGGTGGCGTTGCCCGACCGGTCCGACAGGGATTAAACCCCCCATCCCCTGCCCCCGGAGCATGGACTGGGAGCTTCATCCCTCGGGAAGCCCCAGGGGGGATGAGACACCCACCAGGAGAGGGGCAGCCGGCCCCAAGGGCGCTGAGCCTGTGCATTCTGGAGGAAGGGAAGATCAGGGCTTGGAAAGGCAGGATCCGGCCGGCATCCCCCCTTGGGAACGGGTCCTGGGATGAACATTTTGGCCAAGAGGTGATGATGTAGCAGACACTTTTTTAATCAAACATCCTTTGAAGGGGAATGCTCCATGTCTGGAGTCACAGTGCCCGATGCCTCTCCTAACTCTGGCATATTATTGCTTGTAATAAAGCTGTACATTGATTTATTCCTTCCATTATTCCCCCTGCTCCTTGGATTTTGTATTGCTCGAGTTCTCTTCCTTTCCATAAAGATGAAGCTTTATTTTAAATCAGTTATATGACATGATTAATCTTAGTGTTTACTGTATGGCACTTGGTAATGACTAGTTAGAAACGTGGTTATGATTTCCTGGTTTCAGTCCCCAAAATGTATTAATAATAATTGAAAAGAATACTTAAAAAAAAAAGCCCACAACTTCACCAGTTTTTAAGCTAATACATTCCATCTCTTTTGTGTGACTCTATGCATTTTGAATGAGTGTAGATACGAGTTTGCATAAAATATTTAATTTAAATAAATATGTTTTTATATGATGATTGTTCGATGATTTAAATTGCTGTCGCTATTGACAAAAGTTTTCAAAACAGAAACATTTCCCGTGCAAGTGCTATTTTTTTATATTTTTTTTGTGTTGTCGTTATTGTCGTCGTTGGTATTTTCAGCCAAATTTTTCTACTTCCATTTTTTTATAAATAAAACAAAGATCTGTGGTTATCTTTACAAATTGTCTATTGCTTTCTAACAAACCGACTCGAGATGCGACGAGTGCCTACCTTTGCTTTTCATGGAGTGTCTTGGGGCTTCAGGTCACTTTGGTGGCCTTGATCCTGCTTTTGCCACCTCTCAAGTGTCACCTTTTTAATGCCAGGTCCTGTTTGGATGTTACAGTGAAGTCAAGAGCTTTGCCTTTGGTGTCTTGGTGAGCACAGATGATGTTGCCAATTTATGGAGCGAGTGCCCGCGCCTGGAGCATGGGGTTTGGTCACATTTAAGGCTCTCTTTTCTTTCACAGTTTGGGCTGATTCACCTTTTGAGGTGCTCCACAGTGTGGGGGCCACAAAAAGGCTCCTCGGTTCAGGTGCAGCTCAAGGCAATGAGGCCTCAGAAGTGTGGGGGTCAAATTTGGGGGATCTGCATCAAGGTGGATGTTGAGTGATGATCTTCAGGCCTGGCCAGCAAAGAGAAAAGCTTCATCCATGTTGTCATCCATGGAAAAACATCACAGCCTGCTCTTGCCAGACATTAAACCAGGCTCTGTCCCTGTGGTCCTTGAGGTTGAGCCATGCGCAGGGAATCCCAGAATTGTTAAGGTTGGAAGGGACCTCTGAAGGTCTGAGGCAGGGTAAAACACCTCATCCCAGGCAGGGTCCCCCTGCTTGGCCCCAAAAAGTGGAGGAGGAGGTTTCCTAGTGCACTTTGGGGTGCCCCCCCATGTGGTGGCTGGGAGGGGTCTCCAGAGGTCCCCAAATCCAACCAACGCAATCCAGGCCCCCAGGCTGGCTTGTCTCCCATAAATGACTTTTCTCTGACTCAGGGAGCCCACAGTCCCAGAAGGTGGAGGCTGTGTGAGTGTTTGGGGAGGCACCAGCATTCCCCTGTCCTGTGTTTATGGTGCTCCTTCATCCCCCACTTGTGTCCCCAGGATCCAGCTCTCCCATCCTGCCTCTTCCTTCATCCATCACTCAGGAATCTAAACTCACCCCTGGTAACGTGCTTTCCCTTTTGGGGGAAAGGAATGGATACCTTTGGGTGTCCTGCTGGCCCCAGGCACTGTGGTGGCTCCCTGACTGGGGTGGCTCAGTGACTCTTCCAAGAGGATTTTGGAGCTGGAGGGAGGGAGGTGCCAGGAGCCGGTTTGGTCTCCCTGCCCAGCAGCGTTGACTCACGTGGGACCATGCCAGGAGCAGGAGTGGGGCTGGAGGAGTCCTGCTTTTCCCTTCTCCATCTCTCCGTACGATCCCTGTGGTGCCCCAGGCCCCAGAGGCAGCTGAGAACACTGAAACCGCCTTGGGGAGGAGGCTCAGCTGTCCCAGCCCCCTCAAAATCATCTCTGGGTATTGCCACCAGCCTGATTTGGGCTGTCACATCCTTACCCCGATAGGACCCTTTCTCCAGGCCATTGGCTGCTCCTACTGATCCTTCTCCTTATTCCCATGCCCCGAGCAACGATTGCATCAACCGCAACACCCAATGAGCCTTTTCCATCCTTCCTTTCATCCCATTCGGGGTTGGAGGAGGCAAAGCCCCCACCAAGAGCTCCCAGGATCTGGTCTCCCCAGGAAAAAAGGGGTTTCTTCACGCACTCCATCCCCAAGGAGCCCGTGGGGCTGGGATGAGCGGAGAGCCCTGCCAGCCGAGCCTGTCCCCGCTTGCTCAACCCGGAGCCACGTGGGGAGAGCTGGGAGCTCTTCCCTGCTCTCTCCGCACGCCAGGAACAGCTACAGGCCCCAACCGGGAGCCGGGGCCCCCTGAGGGCGTTGGGAGCCGCAGCCAAGGCGAGGTGCGGCTCCCTGGGAGCCACGGCCGGATCCGGGCACACGCCCAGCGCCGGGAGCCGCCGGCTTCCACCTCCAGGACACCGGCGGGGCCGGGATGAATTTCAGGAGCAGAACCGTCCGTGCCCTCTCTGGTGGGATGGGAAATTCGATGCTGAAGGGTCAGCCCCCTCCCCACAGGGATTTTTTGGGGTGCAGGGCGCTGCTGCAGGGAGCAGAGGGAAAATAAGTGGCTGGCAGAGGTGGGAAGGAGCGTTTTTGCTTGGAAAGTGGGCATTCACGCATGGTCATGGTGGTTTAGGGATGTTGGGGGGTCTCCACCCCAAGCAGGACTTGCTCTGCATCAGTGCTGAGCAAATTTCTCCTCCCTCCCCATCCCGAACCCAGGAGCCCCAGGCTGTCCCTGCACATGCTGAGGAGTCTTGTGGTTTGTGGCCTGCTTTCCCCGGGCTTGGGATGGGCTGGGAACCAGCAGGAAAATCAAATCAGGGCTGCAGGAAGGGATAAAATGGCCTCACACCACATTTGGGCTCCTGCTCGGGGCTGTCAGCTTGGGCCAGGACAGGGGTGTCTCCTTGCCAGGAGGTGACCAGGGTGTGAGCCCTCTGGCCCTGGTGTCCGGTGGCCTTGGCCAGTTCTCGGCCAGTTCTTGGCCCCCCAGATCGTGGTGCCGGTCATCGGGAGCAGGGATGAGGTCACCTTTCCGAGTAGTGCTGGGATTTGGGCTGGCTGGTGGCTGTGGTGTGTGTCATGCCCTGGGCTGTTTCCTCTGCATCCCTTGAGCAGGTGGTGACTCCTCTCTGTGCTCACTCTGGGGACAGGGGTGGACCCTGGTGACAAACGGCCACGTGGATGTCCCGTGCCTCAGTTTCCCTGCCTGTAAAACAGAGATAAATCTCCTTTCCCTCCCGTCCTTTTTCCCACCAGCCTTGGGACAGGACCTGTCTCTTCCCGAGAGTTTGAACAGGACCAAGTGCTTGTGCTGCCCTTGGCACGAGGGGTCCCTACCCCATGCAAGGGATCTGGATCCTGCTGTGAAATCAGCTGGGAGACGACGATTTCCCTGCTTTTTTCAAAACAGAGCCAGGACAGGGAAGCTGAGGCAGAGAAGTGGACGAGGTGACTTGCCTGAGCTCACCCTGCAAATCAGTGGCAGAGCCTAGAGAGACCCTCAGCATGGCCAGCTCCCCCAAATCCCCCAATCCTAAATCCCTTTTTGCCCCCTTTTTGCTCACCTTTCCCCTCCATCCCTTTTTCCCCCCACCCCAGCCTGCCTACCCACCTCACCCCACGGCGGGGAGGGCAGGATCAGGCCCTCCCTCCCTGTCTCTCCAGAGGAGGGAATGAGACAAGCTGCTGAGTGGTTTCCTGCCCGGCACTGCCAATGGGAGCTGCTCGGGGTGCCGGGAGCAGGGGAGGATGTATCCGGAGCTGAGTGTTTCCTGGCAGATAAGGCCAACCCCTCCTGCCGGATGTTATGAGTCCAGGTCCTACCTCCACGTTTCAAGAGAAGGGGCCGAGGAAAGGCTTGGATGTTTATGTCAAGGAAAAATAACTTCTCCCTCTGTGTACAATCCTCTGGCTCCCCCAGGGCTCCGGGAGGGAGGGTAAATGCTGGGAATAGGAAAACAGCGGCGAGGAGGTGGTGGAGGTGGGTGGTGGGGGACGAGCGGGGCTGTGGGCAGGCTGGGGTCTCTCCCTGCCCTCTGGGGCTGCGTGGGAATGTGCCAAGGCAAAGGCAGGAAGGAGCTGGGGAGAAGAGCCTGGGGCTGGATGCTGCAGGCTCTGCACGGTGGGATCAGGCTCAGCATCAATCCAGAGCCACCTTGGCCAAACCCTCTGGTGCCCACGTGGAGCAGATCCAAGCCCAGTTAGGACTTCTCCTCATTCTTCTGATGAGCCCCTTCAAGGCCAGAGCCAAGGCCAACCCCACAGCAGCCCCCATAGCTGGAGGTCAGGGTTATCCTGCCCACCCCCATCATCCAGGGAATCAGAGATGTTGGCAGAGGGAGGATGGTGGGAGAGTTGGGTCTGACGGCCCAGCTGGCTGGGGAGGAGGGGAAGGTGGTGCAGTGGGTACAGAGGGAATGAGGCAAACATGGATTTTCTCTGTATTTTTGCAATAAATAAGTAGAATCCAGTGCTGGCCAGACTCTCCTCTTTTGAGTGTAGCTGTGCTCTTCTAACATCCTTCTGGGAACATCCCCACCTGGATGATGGAAGGAACATGGAGAGACCTGCACTAGACTCAGACTGGTCACAGAACAAGGACAGGGAAGACCCCCCAGCCCTCAAGCATTACCATCCCACTGAAATTATCCCAGTCCCCAGCACAGCCATGCCCAGGCCACAAGTCCTGCCCCAGCCCTGGGACAGGGGCAGTGAGGACATTCCTGGTGAGGATTTGGAGTGGTCACCTGCTCTAGATGTGGCCAGACCAGCCCAGGGGTAAACATTGAACAGCTTTTGATGGAGAGTTTTGTCTTTGGCACCAACAGGGAGAAGACTGAAACCAGAGGAAATCTGGCAATCTCCTGTCCAGGGTGGTTAACGAGAGCTGAGCTGCCTTCCACTCCCATTTCATTCCAAAAGGGACTGCTGGAGGTCCTCTTTCCCAGCCAGTGGGTCCAGGAGACGACTGGAGGACAACCTGGGAATAAAGGAGAGAGGGGAAACTCTTCTTCTTCCTCCTTCTCCAAGCTTGAGGAGCCCACGAGGATTCCCACGGCAGCTGAAGGACATCCAGGGAGCACTGCTGCATTCAGGGAGAATTTGGGAATGAGAAGGCTCATGCTGGAGCCCTGACCTGTGCCCTCCTCCAGTGTCTCCCACCCCTCTTCCCTCAGCACCCGGAATTCCCCCGCGTCCCATCCAGCCGGGACGCCGCACCCTCCTCGGCCAGCCCAAGATGTTGTTCTTTCACTTTGATTTCCAGGAGCTCCCACTTGGCCCCCCAGAGCTCCACGGCAAACAAAACATCAGAAGGCCAGGCTGGCGGTGCAGGAAGGAAACCGCCTCATGTGGGGGCTGAGTCACGATCCCGCTGCTCCCTGCCGGCATCCCAGGGAGCGGGATCGGGTATCAAGGGATGCCAGGTCCCACTGACCCCTGACGGGCACCAAAAATCCTTGTCCAGCACCACCACCACCCCATTTGGTTTGTTTTGATAAACAAAACACTGCTTGTGGGCTTTTTTCCGTGAAGTTTGAGTGGGAAAGGCTGGATTTGCTTCGCTGGTGAGGGAAGAGTCTCCACGCAGGGGCGGAACTGGATGATCTTTAAGGTCCCTTCCAACCCAAACCATTCAGGGATTCTGTGATTCCATGATTTTATAGGGGTGGCTGTGTGTGTGTGTGTATACACAAAGGACATGGGACATAAGGCTTGGATGAAGCAGCATCCCTTGGTCTCCTATCCCACAGCTCTCAGCACAGACCCGTGGAAGTTTCAGCAGAGTGAATGTCCCACATGCCCTTTTATGCTGGATATCAGGAATTCTTCCCCCGGAGGGTGTTGAGGCACTGAACAGGCTCCCTGAGCAATGGTCACATTCCCAAGGCTGCCAGAGCTCCAGGAGTGTTTGGACAACGCTCTCAGGCACAGGGTGGGATTGTTGGGATGTCTGTGCAGGGCCAGGAATTGGACTCGATGATCCTTGTGGGTTCCCTTCCAACTCAGGATATTCCTTGATTCTGTGATTCCATGACTCTGATTGTCTTCAGCACTGGCCTGGGAGACGTGACAGCCTCCGACTGTGGCATGGGGTTCCAGAGGCTCTGAGGACTCACCTGGATGCACCCAAGCAGGAAAATAAAGGGATCAGCTCTGAACCCAACTGGTCCATCCTCTGAGCCTCCCAAAAGAGGACAACAGCACCCAAACATCCTCCTGGGAATGACCCGTGGCCTTTGCTCACCTGGAACCTTACTTGGGCAGTGGTTGCATCCCTGGCACATCACCTGAGCCAAAACCACCCCAAACAACTGGAAGGTCATTGAGAAGCCTCTGAACCTGATCCTATTCTTTTTTGGGAAATTCTGGAGTGTGGATTTGCCTGCTGGGCTTTTAAAACCTTAGAAACATTCCCACTTCCCTCCCCCATGCCCAGGAAGATGGAAGACTTGTTGCAGTTGGAGAGTCAAGTGCTCCAGGATTAGGAAACGCCAGGCTGGAGCGTGTTGGTGCAGCCTCCCTGCTCCTTCCAGGTGCCAGGCATTGCAGGAGAGCTGGAGTTGCAGGAGTTCCCAGGATGTGACAGTGCATTGGAAGGCACTGATCCCGTAGTTACAGGATCACAATGAACTTTTACCCCACCTTGGACCACTCTCAGGCAGATATGGATTCATCCACTCAACATTTAAGTTGGATGCCAGGTCCCTTCCCAGTGACTGCACTGGGCAAGTCTGATCACTGATTTAAGGTGGGATTTAATTCCCAGGCATGTCCAGCTGTCTCCACTCTGATCCCAGGGTAGCAGAGCTTGAACACCACAGCAGAGGCAGCGTTTAACTGGCTGATCCTAGAGCCCAGCAGGAGAAGCTCCTGGATTCATTCCTTTTACACACAAGCTCTGGGACTCATTTTCTGCTTGCTCTCTGTGCCCTGCTGGAAGATTTGGGTGGGGGTGTCCTCCTGATGTTTGTCCTGCCAATCCCTTCTCTTCTCTCCCAGCATGTGGGACTCACCTATCTGGATGCCCAGAGGGGGTTATCAGGGGTTATCCCTTACAAAAAGGGATCCTTTCCATGAGGGATCTACCTTGGTGAATGCACAGTGTCCCAATTCCTTTGAGACCCCATAAACCAAGTGTAGGTGAAAGTCAAATCCAGCCTGGTGCAGTTTTTACCTCCATTGGTTGCTAATAATGCCAAGGTTGTGGGTCTGATCCCTGTATGGGCCACGCACTTAAAAGTTGGACTTGATGATCCTTGTGGGTCCCTTCCAGAATATTCTGTGATTCTCACAGGAATGCTGAGGTTCTAAGGGATGTCTGGAGATCCCCTATGGGATCTATGACAGATCTTTTCATAGATGGAGGCCGAGCTTTGAGACAGAAGGAAGTGGGACTTTCCTGAGGTTGACTCTCCCTCTCCAAACCAGTATTGCGTTCCAAAATGCCTTTTCCTGGTGGCCTGGAGGCCCTTCTTTTGAAAGAGAACCCACAGCAACAAACAGGTTGGGTATCTCTGCATCATGGTCCTATAGAGGATCCATGGAGGTCCCAGCTCCAAGAGCTGGTCTCATCACTCAGGTCTTCCAGGATCTCCTGTGCCAGAGCTCCCTCCAATCCATGCTCCTGCCTACTCAAGGGAAAGAAGAGAAGGAAACCCACAACCCACACCCCCATCACCACCCTGCCTGCTTTCCATCCCCTAACCTCCTGAAAAGTCCCAAAAGCCACTCAGAGGGAATTTCTCCAAGGTACAGGACTTCCATGTAAAGGACCTGCTGTACCAAATGACCCGTCAGAGCTTCCTGGCTGCTCTTCCCTGCTGCCTTCCCGGGTTCAAAAGGTGATTTAGGATGACATGCTCTGCTCTATATGAACTTGCCAGCTACTGCCAGCCCTTGCCAGCAGCGTGACGAGACGCCCCTTCGCTGCACGTTAATTCCACCAGGCGTACGGCCCAGCAATCAAAGTGCCTCATTAAACTTTAATTAAATTTCCCAAGTGATTTGCTCCCGGGCGGAGAACCTGCACTGCAAGCCCGAGCAGGTCTCTCTCTGTGTGTGTGTGTGTGTGTCTGGCCTTTTGGGGTGTCTTTTTTTTCCCCTGTTATCGACATTTCATGGCTGGGGTATGAAATAAGGAGGTGGAAATCCAGAGGTGGAAATCCAGTCCAGAGTGTAGGAAGAAAAGCCGAACTAAATGGATTTTCTGGACCTGCCACTCCTGCTCAGTGTTCTCCCGGAAGAAGATTCTCCAGAGCCTTCTCTTCTCCAGGCTGGACAACCTTAACTCTCTCTGCTGTTCTCCTGGAAGACCAGGAAGATTTTGCACTACAGTCCCTTTGTAGGACATGGACAGAAGACACAGTGGTCAGGAATTAGAAGCCACCCTCAGATCAGTTCCCACAATTGAAGCTCGGCAAAAAACCAGATGGACAAAGGAATTCCAGACTCAACAGTACTGGATGGCAGACAAAACCAGATCTCTTTATGTCAAAGATGAATCTTAGAATCAGAATGGTTTGGGTGGGAAGGGACTTTAAAGCCCATCCAGTTCCCCCCCCTGCCATGGGCAGGGACATCTTCCACTATCCCAGGTTGTTCCAAGCCTCATCCAACCTGGCCTTGGACGCCTCCAGGGATGGGGCAGCCACAGATGAACTTGTGCCCATCCTTTGCCAGTTGGTCTGGTCTGGTGATGTCCATGCAGTCAAACCCTCTCCAGAGGAAGGTGGCTGCATCTGAACATCCCACCAGGAATGGTCCTTGGACTGTGCTGCCTCCTGCCCCACGGCTGGGATCATCTGGGCTCAGGCCAGCGGACTCAAACCCAAGCCAGGAGCGCAAATGAGCGACATCCAGTCCACATCGAGACATATCCAGGTCGTCTCTGTTATTTCCTGCAAGCTGGAAGTTTAATCTCCAGATTCAAATTCCCTGAAGACTCCAGAAGGAGCCAAAACCGAGGCCTCGTTCGGGGACCGCGCTAAACCCACCCGGTGCGGACTCCGCGGGTTCCTGCTGGGATCCTGCACGAGGTGAAATTTCCCGGTGTTTTTCCTTGGGCTGGAGTGGATGGATAGCAAACAAAAGCGAATTCTGAAACACTTATTCATGTTGAGAGAGGCACGAGCACAAAACCCAGTCACCCCCTTGAAACTTCAAGTGAGGTGGGGATTTCCATGTATTGCCTGCGCTTCCAGATCTGCAGATAAGGGTACAGCTGGTCAAACATTTTCCATTGATGATTTCCTTGCAGAAAACATCCTTCTAAGCGAAAAAAAATCCAGTAACTTAAAGAAAACCCTGAGTTTAGCTTTGTTTCCTTTAAGCACACTTAAAAAGAAAGTGCATTTTATGCAACTTTTCAACTTTTTCTCGTTGAAAAGAAAAATAAAAGTGATGACTGACCGGTCAGAGTGAGATTGTTTGATTTTTGAAAGTGACATGATGCATATTTTTAAGAATGTTTTTCACAGCAATATTCAAACTCCCCCAAAACATCCATAGAAAACCAATTTATTTTCATGTTCTGTACTTATTCCTTTCCATTAGCTGTAATTAACAGTTTCTTGGCCAGGTAAAGCCTCATCCTCATCATCAGATTCTACCAGTTTGAAGACCTATTTAGTTTTAGGGGTTGGACTTCATGATTTTTGAAGATCCCTTTCAACTCAGTGATTCTGTGATTCTGAAATTTGAACCCTTTCTACTTTAACATTGACTTTATTCGGGTGAATCATCTTAATTGATTAAAAGTATCAGGTTTTTCAATAAATATGTAAGACTGATAGGTTATTATTCTGACTTAAACAAAGAAAACTGAAATAGAGAAGAGTATTTTCCCTCTAAAAAAGAAAAAAAAGAAGATTTTTATAAGAAATTATTTTTTTTTAGAAAGGCAATTTTTTTTAAGTGAGGAAAGAATGATGAGAACCTAAAATGGGAGAACAATTGAGATTATCCCGTTGTTTGTTGCTGATTTTGCCTGTCCCTTTCAGTCAAGCTGCAAAAAGACTTTTATAGAATTAGGGAATATTCCTAAAAAATATGTTTGGAGGCTGAAAGAAAACAGGGACCTACTTCCTAACTCTGTAGTCTGTGTCATGTTAATGGAAGAAAATAATTAGGAGTGGAATCAGAGCTCTGCATTCACATCGTTTTGCTCCTGCCACTGAATCATTCCACATCCTCTGCCGGGTCCCTTAACCCCAGTGAGCTCTGTCTAACCTGTCAGCAGTACTGGGATGATAATTCCTCTCTTAAGGGACCTGGGAACATCCATTATTCCCTGCAAAATCCCAAAGTGAACGCACGCTGTTGTTGCTTTCCTCCAAGGTGACACGAACGAGTTGGAGAGAGCTCGGAGACTTTAGGGAGAGGTGTCTGTGGGAATAGGCTGAGCCTTGGGAGATGAGACTGTTAGCATGGAACTGTTTGTCTGGGAAGGAAGATCCATGGCAAAACATGGCAAAAGCCCAGCCCATCCCACTGGGAAGTGTTGGATGAACTGATGTGGTGATTAAGCCCAGAGTTCCCTCGACGCCTTTTTGATGGGGAATATCTGAAAGAGCTTAATTCCAGGAGGATGTGGGAGCCTGATGCCCACTGATTTCACTTGGAGGCTCATTCCTGGACTTTCTTCGGGCTGGATGTCCAAAAATGAGTCATGCCGCGGGAATGGGGTTAGGGGGTGAGACCAGGAATTGACTGGGTACGCCTCATCCTGCCTAGGCATGAAAAATCTTTCAGGGATCCTGTGGGATGAAGAGGAACAGGTTATGGTTGTGCAAAGGGCCTGGCTACCACTCTCCAAGCTTTTGCAATTATAGGTTCATGGGGAAAAGTGGAGTCTGCATCCTTGGTGCAATTATGCAGGAAAAAACTTGCAGGATAGAAGTCACCAAATCCTACAGCTTGGGATACATTTCCCAGCAGACAAGGAGTAATATTATTTACGTTATTTCTGGGGAACTGAAGGCCAGAGATCCGCCCCCTGCTTCTGATTTATGCAGAGAATTGGTGAATTCCCTTGTAGTGAAAATGGCAGGATAAACCTCAGCATCCGTCTTAGGATCACGATCTTAGAGGTCTTTTCCAACCTTAAGGATTCTATGGATTCTGTGAGCACAGAATAAAATGTAGGGTGCTGGTTATCCTATCTAAATTAAGGCACTTGGAGATTTTTCTCCATGAGTTGTCTAAATATCCCAGTGGAAGGTGTCCCTGCCCATGGTGGGGGATTGGAACTAAATGCTCTTTATGGTCTCTTCCAACCCAAACCATTCTATGATTCCATGATTTTACTATGACCATTCCCTTCCCAAATAATCATCATATGAAAGATTTTAGGGTGGTACACCTACACTGCCTATTGGGAATCGCCCTAGGCAGTGCAAACTCCCGAAATCTTCACAGGAATCCCCTGGTTCAGTGCTGGATGGCCAAGGAAAACCCATTCCAAATAAGACAACTTGTCCTTTCTAGAAGTGACTTTTATTTTTACCCCATTCTTCAGCTGTGTTCTCCAAAAGGTGTAAAGGGAAGCAAGAGCTTGGATTTCTCCATCTCCAAGGTGTTTCCTGCAGTTCAGTGAATCCCAACAACATGTGAAGAGCCTGGCAGCCTGTGCCAGGGCTTGACAGCCCTCTCAGGGAAAATATTTTTCCTAACATCCAATCTAAACCTCCTTTCTTCCCAATATCCCATCTAACTCTGCCCTCTGGCAGTGGGAAGCCATTCCCTGTGTTCTGTTTTTCCAGGCCCTTGTCCCAAGTCCCTCTCCAGCTCTCCTGGAGCCCCTTTAGGCACTGGAAGGGGCTCTAAGGTCTCCCTGGATCCTTCTCTTCTCCAGGTGAACACCCCCAGCTCTCCCAGCCTGGCTCCAGAGCAGAGGGGCTCCAGCCCTTGGAGCATCTCCATAGATGATGCCTCCTCTGGATTCACTCCAAAGGTTCTGTGTCTTTCCTGTGCTGAGGACCTCAGAGCTGGATGCAGTTTAATGGGATTCATCCCAGAGAGTGATCATCCTGCCTTTTCCTTGCAGAAGGACAATCCAGATCAGGGAATGAAGCAGAAATGTTGTGTTTCCACCACTCAGTCATTTGCTTTTCCATCCCAGTTCATCCAAACTTTGGCTGCTGGAGGCTTGGAGCTTCTTGTGCTCCAGCTGAGTTTGCTCCTCCAGCCTCTCACTGGGGCAAGGCAGGAAGAGCCTTTCTGCTCTCTGAATGTGCAATAATTTAGCATGGCTTCAAATTCCAATTTAATCAAAGCCATGCGCTGTGGTTACAGCCATTAACCTCAGGATTTCTGTTAAAAACCCTTCAAATCAGGGACAGTTTCTGGCCTTGAAGGGGAATATATGAGCAAGTCCTGTCAGAGCCCTCCAACTACCAATTTTCATCGCTCCTGACCCTCCAGAGCATCTCTCACTCCCAGTAACCCACATCCCTCATTGCCTCCCTCACTGGCCCCTGTTTGTGGGGGATGTTTGGGAAAAAAAAGCTGCCTCACGATTTATTTTCAAGTATTAATGTTTCTACAGGAGAGAAAGTGGAGTAACAGAGTGAGAGCCCAGGAGGCAGTTTCTGAAATCCCCCCAAAAAAATGCACTTCCAGATATTCGTCAGGAACTCACAAAGTCCTCAAGGCTGTGCTTTCCATCCTGGCTTCTTCAACTGATTTTTTTTTTAATTCTTCTCTCCCCACCTCCCCTCTAAAATAAAGGGGTTGTGGAAGTACATCTTGGCTCTTCTGCAGGACTTTGGACTGTCATTAGCATCTCATGCATTATTCAGAGGGCTGATCATGAATGAATCAGCACAGATCCCTCCCCTTGGAAAGCTGGGAAAAGCTGCAACTCCATCAGAATGCCCCATGGCCCTTCCTGACCCAGCTGGCTGCAAAGGGAAATGTAATTTCTTAGTGACGTTTAATTAAAATTTAATTAATTTGTTAAGAAGCAGTGGATGTCCTGAATAGATTTTTATTTCAAAGGGAATGCTTGAAAATTGGTGCCCTGATCCTGTGCAGTGCTGGGAAAATACTGAATGGGCACATTTTTGTAAGGATTCTGAGATCAGTGGGGAAAGAAGCACAGGAGGGCTGGGGGTGGGAAGTTTGATCCATGATTGAAGATGTATTTATTCGGGAATGTTTGATCCACAGCTGAAGATACATTATTTGGAAAACGAACAAGGGGTGAATGATTATTAAGCATCCTCTGATTAGGAAGGTCAGCAAGAAGCAAAGATCCCCCTTCAAGTTTTAAAGCCTGGGATAAATTCCACCTAAACCCAGCAAATCCAGGAGCAATTATCACAGTTGCTTTTCCCTTTTCCTCTTTCCTGCCTCTCAAAATTCACCCCGTGACGATTTCCTCAGCCCGAGAGCCGATCCCGTATCGAATGTGCTGAATGGATAAAATCTGCGGCAGCAACGAGCTGTCTGTGGGATTAATCCGTCTCTGGAATCAACATTATGCAAACAGGACCCACCCTGATTTGTGTGAACAGGCTGTGTGTGTTATCTTATGATTAAACAGCTTTGTAAGCATCCAAATATCTCATCTGACTTCCCCGAGCAGGGTCTGGATCCAGCACAGGCTGCTACATTCCCTTCAGCTCTGCTCTGCACCTCCAGCGTGATCCTTAGGGCTTAGAGGGTCCAAGCACTTTTTAGGGACAGGAACCAACTCTGTGTCGAGTTGTAAATTAGTGGCATCTTAATTTTATTTCACAGGTGCCCTAAAAACCGCAGTGGGCAAAGAGGTTTGCTCCAGCATCAGCGCAACCCCTTGTTATCTCTCTTGAGCCACGTGGTGGACATGGACCACCTCCCAAAGGTGACCAGCACATTGTGCAGAATTCCATGGTGCTGCAGCACATTCCCTGTTTTCTCTCCACTCAGTGCAGCAGGTGTTTTCTCACCCACCTGTTTTGTGGAAATCTCCTGAGCTGTGTTGTTGGTTCCTCTCATCACCTGCTCCCTTCTCATTCTCCACGGAGGGAAAAGGGAACATCCTCACCTTTCTCTTAGCTTGGGTCTGATTCCTGCCTCACATGCATCAATTCAAATAAGAAAGACTTTCAAAATACCAAGAAGGTGGATGTGAAAGACTCCAAGAGGAGGAAAATCCTTATTACACCTTCTGGAGTGCAATGGGGTGTATCAGAACAAAATAATTGTGTAATAGGAGACTTTTCTCCTTTTTCATGGAAGGCTTTGGTATTTGTAGGACATATCCAGAATGCTGTGCCTGATTTGAGGCTTCCCAGTTTTGAGCTTTTCCACGAGGAGGAAACAGACAAACTGGAGAGAGTCAGGCAGAAGGTCAGGGTATTTATTTATTTATTTATTTATTTATTTATTTATTTATTTATACTGACATGTTTATGGAGATAAAGGGCAGGATTTTGAAGAGTCTGAGGGATCATGGGAGGGTATAGAGAAGGTGGAGTCAGATTGTCCTTGGGTGTCCAGACTGAAAGGAAAAGAGACAATCAACATTAATTGCAAGAACAGCAATCCCAGTTAGACACTGGGGGACTGAGGAAGGGGGAAATCCACCACGAAGAGAGCAAAAAATTGGAGGAGGTGTCCAGAGATGCTGGGGGAGTTCTCCATCCTTGGAGATGAAATATTGCTGAGTATGACCCCGAGCAATACAACTTTGAACTTGGATCTAACTGTGGATGGGGGGGTTTGGATCAGAGACCTCCTGAGATCCCTCCTGAACTGCATCACTCCGTGATTCCGTGAGGAGCCTGGAAAAGGTGAGGGGCACACGGGGCACACCCACAGCGCGAAGCTGCTCTGTTATCTCCTAAACAAACAGGGGAAGTGCTAACTGGGGATTATTTCTTGGCAGTGAGTGCAGGAGAGAAAGAATCAAACTGATAATGGCTTTAAACGGCCATAACAATGCAGGTACTTCAAAGCACTGAGGGACTGAGTGGGTTTGCTCTGAAACCATGAACACAATGCAAACTGAGGCTCTTGCAGGGGGAAGCCCTCAGGATGCTCTTATCTGTCAGTGTCTGAGATATTCTTATTCAACAAAGCCGCAACAAACAGAGGCAACATAAAAAGCGTTTGTTGCAGCATCCATAAATCAAACAGTGCTTTTCCATTCTCTGGGACTTCATTCACGTGATATGGTTTGGACACGTCCATCCTGTCAAGTTCAGCCTTCAAAACAGGGTGGACCTGTGCTGACTCCTGATCCACACCTGGGATTTGCTCCTGACAGTGGTGCAAGGTCATGCTGAAACCGTGCCAGGGATTTGGCACTGGGTTTAGTGGCAGCCAAAGTTCCCAATGACTCAATTTCAGCAGTCAAGTTATCCACACACAGGCACAGACACACTTCAGGGGTAACTCATTCCTTAAAATTACCAGAGCATTCTTGATGGTCCTCAGGGGACTCCACTATGGAAGTGAGGAGAGGCTGCTCCATCAAGGATAATCCCACCTCTCATTAAAGAGTTGGGGCCACTTGAGTGGACAGTCAGAGCCGGGCAAGGTGGTGACATTCCTACAGCACCAGCGGTGGAGGCTCAGCAGACTGAGACAGGAGGTTTGGAAGAGGAAAAGTGCAAAGGCAACCCTTGTTCTCTGGGAAAAATCCATCTGCATTGGGATTTGCAGCAATGGCATAGCCAGGCTCCTCCAAACTCCATCCAGCAGATTTAATTTCTCTCTCCTGGGCAGAGTGTAATGCCCAACATAGACATAATATAATAATCAGTGTCAAGTGAGGGGCTGAATTCTGGGTTCATTTCGATGGTGTAAAGCCATAGTAGCTCCCTCAACTTTAATCTGATTTAATTAAGGCTACCGTGATGGAGAATCTTTATCTAGACATGATGCCCAAGAACATTTGTAAGTCCAAAGCAATACCAAATACAAGTAAAACCAGCAGCAATATTTTTTTATGCTCATACAGGGGACTGAAATCTCAGGGGGTTTATTTAACTTTCTGCTTCTAATGTGGTGTAAATTACCTTGAAAAGGCTGGGACAAGGAAAGGGTCTGGACAGAACTCAAGGCCTGGATGCAAAGCCACGTTTGCCAGAGCTGAAGAGCCAGTTTCCCCCAGGAGTAAATCCTCACCCAGCTCCGTGTCAGGAGTGTGTGTGTGTCGAGCAGAGCCCCTTGCTGCACACCACGGGCACTCGGAGGAGCACAGGGGCCGTGGGCAGGACCCCTCCGGCTCAGCACCGCGGGGATGTTTTGCCTGCCGCGCTCAGATCCCGCTTGGCAGAGCACAGATGGATGTTGTCATCCCTGTTACAACACAGGGAAGCTCTCCACAGCTCACTGGGAGGTAGGGTGAGGGCAGGAATTCATTCCAGTCACAGCACTGTGAACACACCAGCAAC
Source organism: Ptilonorhynchus violaceus (assembly GCA_013397565.1). Classification (NCBI taxonomy): domain Eukaryota; kingdom Metazoa; phylum Chordata; class Aves; order Passeriformes; family Ptilonorhynchidae; genus Ptilonorhynchus; species Ptilonorhynchus violaceus. The sequence continues at coordinate 298,397 of VZRJ01006268.1, forward strand.
CCCACCAGACTCGTTCTGCCGGGCTGCGCTCCCAGACGCTTCACCCAGAGCGTGACTGCTCCTGGTGTCCCCAGCAACCACAGCTCCAGCAGGCCCTTCCCTCTCAGGCTTCTCCCAGCCCGGGGCAGCTCTCAGCCTGCCACGGGCTTTTCTGCCTGTATTTACACACGATGCAAATTGTACTCTCTGAAACAACACGGGATGGTTTGGGGTTGGGACGAGGGGAGAGTCTTAAGCTGCACTGGGGGAGGGTTCAGGTTGGACATCAGGAATTTCTTCACAGAAAATGTGATTGGGCATTGGAATGGGCTACCCTGGGAGGTGGTGGAGTCACTGTCCCTGGAGGTGTTTAAGAAAAGACTGGATGTGGCACTCAGTGCCATGGTCTGGTTGACAAGGTGGGGTTTGGTCATAGGTTGAACTCCATGACCTCAAATGTCTTTTCCAGCCTGATCCTGTGATTTTGGGTTGGAAGGAACCCTCAAGAACACCTGGTTCCAACCACCCAGCCATGGGCATCCACCTGCTATGGCCTGGATTTTGAGCTAAACATCCCACATTGTTTCTGCAAACCCCCTCTGGAGGCACCTTTTCCTTTCCATTGGCAGGGAAGACCCCAAGGTTGCTCCCTGCCTTGCTTAGAGCCCTTGGGAAGGTCCTCAGTATATGTGGGATGAACCATGGGATGACCAGGCTGCAGAGGAGCCCGGCTGCTGCAGGGAGCCCCAGTGTGGGACTGGGCTAGAGGGGACTGTTGGTGCTGGGCTGTGCATTCCCTGGGAGGTTGGGTTTCATGTGCTGGTCTAAAGGCATCCACATCCACTGTTGGGATCAGAGCTAAAACCATCCCACGGTCTGGATGTGCTCCGGGAGCCATCACCCTGTGGTCACAAAGCAGTCAAATGAAAACTGGGCATCAAAAATCCACCAATTTGGGTTATTTCTTCTCCTGATGGTCTTGGGATGCTGGTCTGCTCTCTCTGCTTCCCCTCACCTCAGGAGACACAGTGGAGCTGGCACCCCATCCCCCTGCAGTGGCTCCTTTTGTGGTTGGGAAAGGTCTTTGGGCTCTGCAAGAGGTTTTTGGGAAGCCAAAACAAAGATCTGGTGCCCCATTAGAAAATTGTTGACTCCCACTATTGGCTACTTCCAGGGAAAAAGGAACTGAATTCATTCTGGAAGGTGAAAGAAAAATAAAAGGGAGAAAAAAAAAAAAAGGAGAGAGTGCCTGGGAAGAGCAGAGGTTCAGTGAAGCAGCCGAGAGGGTGGATTTTAAATCCCAAAAGGACACATGGTACATCCTGTAACATGGTCATCTTTGAGAGTTTTAAGGCATTTCCATTTTCAGCAAAGCTGGGAGAAATCCAGGCCACTTTCCCTGGAGATGTCAAATGCCCCAAGTCCCACAGTTGTGATTAAATCTCTAAATCTCATCCCCTAAATGTTTTCCCAAGAGGACCAGACTTGGGTGGTGGGTAGGGAAGGAACCTGCAGTTTGCACACATTTCCCTGGGGGAGCGTTTCTGCCCTGATTCACATCCCCTCTGGCACCTGAGAGCCTGACCAGAGTCAGATTTCCTTTTCCTCGAGGTTCAGCCCTCTCCAACCTCTCCATCATGTTCCTGGCTTTCCTTTAATCTCCAGCTTTTTCTACTCTCTGAATCCATCAAAGTGATGGTGCTGGGAGGAACAGTCGGGGGCAGGCTCTGGGGTACCTGGTCTGTTCAAGCTGTTTGACCACAGTCCCAGGTCTGGCCCAAACTGGTACCAAAGCCCATCCCTGCACCTAGGCAGGAAGTGTTCACCTCGTTGTGGAGGAAGTTTAATAATGTGGATATTGCCAGCCCTGACAATTGTCCTCGGGACCAGAAAATGACTCCAAACACTGACTGGTTTCCTGGTAGAGATATCACCTTCCTGTCCTGTATCAGTATTGCATCCCAAAAAGTGAGGCATGAAAATGCTGGAGGCAGCAAATCCTGGTTAATGTCATCCATCCTCTCTAGACCAAACAATCTGTAGTGGTTTTACCCGAATTCTGAGTTTATTTCCCACCTCTCCCTTCCCAGCCCCTGTGTTTATCAGGAAGCTGCTCCTGTGGTCCTCTGTGTGACTATCCCAGAGGACACAGGACATGCTCCAGCATTCCCCAAAGGTGTGTTCAACTCCTACATCCTCTGGTTAACCACGGCTGCTGGTCAGGTGAGATGAAATAAGGATTCACGTCCCAGTTTTAGAGGGTGCGCTAAAGCACCCTGAGTCTGCGGCACAGCCAGGAGAGCACCAGAGGTTCAAACTTCCCACTCATCATTCCCATCGCTGTGTTTTGGAGTTTAAAGTGTTCAAACAAGCAGCTCCTGGATGAGTGGGAGAGGTTTCCCCGTGTGCTCACAAGACAGGCCAAATCTCCAGTTCCAGATTTGAGGAAGTTGCATCATTCCTCAGAATACGGAGATTTCCCCATGCGATGTCTCCCACCTCCACCTCCTCTGCACGGCCTGATGTTTTCCCAGCAAATATCTTCCCGAAGGAAGATCTCCATCTGCTCTTGCTTGGTTAGATGAATTCAGGCTGTTGTAGCTGAAATTGTGGGGAAAATCTAGCCGTGAAAAGCTCTGCTTTGCAGGAATTCCCTCTGGACCGAAGGCAAGTCCTCAAAGTGGACGTGTTGTGTTATGGCTACAGGAATCAGCCAAGGCAGCTGATTCCTGCTGGGAAAGTGGATCACCTAAGGAGAGCTGGAGATACCAAGCTGGCACATGGCTACATTTGAGGGTAGCTGCAGATTAGGGGTGACCTAATTGAGGCCTTCCAGTGCATGAAGGGAGCCTGCTGGAAAGATGGAATATTTACAAGAACATGGAGTGACAGGACAAGCGGGAATGGCTTCAAACTGGCAGAGAGCCAGATGGCAGGGACAGATGGGATATTGGGAAGAAATTCTTCCCTGTGAGGGTGGAGAGGCCCTGGCACAGGTTGCCCAAAGAAACTGTGGCTGCCCCATCCCTGGAAGTGTCTGAGGCCAGGTTGGACGGGGCTTGGAGCAACCTGGGCTAGTGGAAGGTGTCCTCTAAGTTCCCTTCCAACCCAAACCATCCCATGATTCCATGATCCTCCAAGATGAGGAATGACTCCTGGAAGGCACAAGGACCAGGCGAGGACGGAGCCCTTTAAAGGCCGGTGACGTGGTGGGCGGGGGTGTGGAGCGGCAGCACTGATCGAGTCCCTAAGGCTCTTAGTGCTAAGCCATTAATGCCTCAGCAGAGAAGGCAGTTCCTTCTCTCTTAGACCAGTTTTGGGTCCAAGGGGATTAGGACGGAAGGTCTTTCATCTCCTGTGCTCGTGTTGTGCATCGAACCCATCACTTTTGGCATCTGTTGCACCTCAGAGGGTGAAAAAAGGCAGATCTGAAACTGCATTACCCACTTGTGGCAAAGCAGAGGCTTGTCCTCGGCCCAGCAAGGCTCAGCTGGCTCCCCATGGCACTGTGAGGTCCTGATCTCAGAGCCCACCACAAAGACAGCGTGGGCAGGGCAGGGACATCACCCCGTGCATCTGCTGGTCGTGTCCCAGCACTGAGAGATGGAGCTCTGAGGAGATGTCAGAGGCTGAGCTCCAGCTGAGATAAGCACAGCAAAGCCTGGCACAGCCCCAGCTCTCCTGCAGCCTCACCCAGAGGAGCTGTTGCTGATGGAGGGTCCTGCTCAGACTGCTGTGGGCAGCCTGGGGTTGGTTTTAAAGAGGGGCCCAGGCAAAAGGTGAGGTCTGTGAGATGCTCGAGCATCCCATGGCTGTCTCTTGTCTCCATGATGGACCAAAGCGAGGTAATCTCACCGTCCTGCCAGTCAAACACCTCCAAACAATTGGTGTTTTGAAACCAGTGGTTTTGGCTTCTAACTCCTGGCCCTGCACAGGACATCCCAACAATCCCACCCTGTGCCTGAGAGTGTTGCCCAAATGCTCCTGGAGCTCTGGCAGCCTTGGGGCCGTGACCATTCCCTGTTCCACTGCCCAACCACCCTTCTTTCACTGACCCACATAGTTTAATGCCTTTATACAGCTGCATTTCAGGACAGAACAGGGTTTTCAGGCTTATTAGGTTTTCAGGTGTTTCTATTTTTATAAAACCTCGGAGTGGATGAAGAGCTTTCTCAAGTGACCCTGCAAGGCTGAAGTAGGATGGGGAGGAAGGAGGAGAGATTTGGCAAAGAAATAACTTTAGTCTCTATGGCAAAGAGGAATCTGCTGTAGCTGGGATAAAGATCTGCCTGCAGCTGCATTTCCCAAGTTTCTTGACTTTCCTCATATACTCCTATAGAATAGAATCACGGAATGGTTTGGGTTGGAAGGGACCTTTAAAGTTCATCTAGTCCAACCCTCTGCAACAGGCAGGCACAGCTTCAATCAGATCAGGACAGTCTTGGTAACATCCAGGCTTTTAGACTTCCTGGAAGTTGGTCATCCACCTTTGGGATCAGCTGAGCAAACCAGTCCTTAAGTACAGTCTGCCCAAAATGTTACAATCCTGATGCATCACTGTACACACAATGAGCATCATTAGCTCTGGACATTATTTTGGTAGGGAGCAGAAACTGGTAACTGAGACAGGGAAGTCCTTCTGTTCTCCTGGGCAGCACAATTACCTTTTGATGAACACCTCAGGGAGGCTGGGACGGAGATCCTTTCACTACATTGAAAATAACTCCATGGGGAGAAAGCAAGGGGAGGAAAACACAGCAGGAGGTAAAGAGGTGCTGGCTAATATTCCTTTGGGAACAGGGAGGAAGCGATTTGTCCAAAGTAATCCCAGTTGTAGCACACTCAGTTTTTCAGAGTGAGATCCCACAGCCTTGGCAATTTCAGCTGTTAAATGTAAAAACTTTCAATAATGGATTAGAAACAGGTGCTAATAATAGCCAATACAAATAATAATATCCAAACAAACTCCTGTCTTCTGCTAAATTCCTCATGGAGGGGCGGGAGGTGTTTATTGGCGGAGGAGGGGATTAGAAAAGGGGTCCCCTGGGTTTGTTGCATGACCTGCTGCTGTGTCGTGTTCATTGGGTTTTTGAGCTCAAGACCTTACAGAACTCTTTATTTGAGCAGGAAACAGGGTCAGAACAGCCACTGTGGTGAGGAGCTGAAACCTACAGCTTTAATGTATTAAAAAGGCTGGAATCTGGGTTAATAGTTATCCACCCCTGGTGCTTTCTCTCCCCTGTAGATTTGACTGGGGTTCAGCCTTGAATCTGAGCAGTGTTCCCAGCAGGAGTTTTTTCGAGCCTAACACATTTCCCAAAATGCCTTTTCCCCCCTGCGTTCTCCCTTAACACTTCATAAAACCTCCTCAGCCACCTTTGTGGGTGAGTTTATTTTCATTAATGCCTTGAAGTTACACGGAGATTTACAGGTAAAAGAGGCCGGGGAGGCTGCCAAAACGCAATTAATTATAATAAACAATTAATTACGAAGACACTCTTGGAGGAGAAAAGCGCTGGAAATCCCACTCTGCGAGCAACTCTGCGTAATCTCCTTTTGGAAAAAAACCCCAGCCAACCGCGGCAGCATGAGCAGCGCGAGGTCAAGCCGCTCATGTGCAGCTTTAATGACGAAGCCATTGCGCGGGGGTAAAGCTGGAGAGATTCCCCGTGTTCCGATGCGAAACAGCCACCAATCCCTCGGGAGATTTCACATGACACCTGCCCGAAGTTACAGCCTGCAACGTGTGGGATCCTCACACATGCCTGAAATCAGCGCCTTTCTTCTGAGTCTCAGCGGGGACGGGGTGAGGAAGGAGGCGGGAGTGCAACACGCCGAGGGAAAATCTTTCACACCCCTGCTCCTGTGGCCTTGCCTTTTGGGGTGTTATTTTGGGCCAATCAGGCAGGATTAGATTTTTCTGTGGTTACAACCATTGAATAATTGCAAACAGCCTCTGGTCTGCCATCAGTGGGCCAAGAGTCTCTTGCAAGGGTAATTCAGAGCTGGCTGAGCTCTCCCTGTTTCCTTTCATGCAGAAGACACAGAAGCACCTGACAGTAGGCGAGAATTTCTGAGATTTCTTATTTACAGCCACAGCTCATTTAGGATTATAGGATTCATTGAATAAACTCAGCCACTGAACTCTTTATGCTTCTGCTCTGTGTGTTTTGCACATGATGTTTTTCCTCCCGGATGAGGCACGGTCAACAGAGCCTGGAAAACGGTTCAGCTCGTTCTAAAGCAAAGATTCCAGGGGTGTCTGTCTTCCCCTGGAAGGAATTGTGCCAATTATTACATGGCTTGGAGCAACCTGGGATAGTGGAAGGTGTCCCTGCTCATGGCAAAGGTTTTGAATGACATGGTCTTTAAAGTCCCTTCCAACCCAAACTGCTCTAGGATTCTGGGATAGTTTTTCTGTGCTGCAGTCAGGTTTCACTCCAGGATACAAAAAGATTTTGGGAAGCGTTTATCCTCATGTATGACTGGGCAGGATGAGAGTAGGCACCCATCCCATGTAATTCCAGATGTCTATCCCAGAGGTCAGTATTTGAGCTAAAATCTCAGACTTCGCTTATTCCCTGGAGAGATTAAGTCATTCTTGAGGATGAGTCATAAAATCACAGAATGTCCTGAGCTGGAAGGGACCCACAAGGATCATGAGTCCAACTCCTAGCCCTGCAGAGGCACCCCAATAATCCCACCCCGTGCCTGACAGCATTGTCCAAAAGCTCCTGGAGCTCCAGCAGCTTTGGGACTGTGACCATTCCTTGGGGAACCTGTTACAGTGCTCAAGTGGGAATGAAGCCAAAGAAAACATAAGAATTTTGGCAAGGAGGCATCATCTGCTGTGAAGGTCTTGAGCTTGGCATTTGGGCATCTGGGATCTGCACTTGGCCTAATCGTGGAAAAAATACCAGAATATGAAGATGCTTCTTTTCCAACCGATGAAGAAGGAATAAAATTTACCCTCAGTTCTCTGGGGTTCTGATTTTTGTCACTCATTGTAACTTAGAGCACACTTTAAGATCCCCTGATGGAATACACAAAACTGAATTCTGGATTCTGAATTTTTCTTTTGGCCATCCATGAGGGTTTTTTCAGGTTGGGAGAGGCTTTTGCACTCACTTATTCTGAATCAATTGCTGCATATCAGAGGCTGGAGAGTTAAAACTTGGGCTTTGTGACCAGAGAAGGCAAGAAAGCCTTTGCCACCAGGAGCCAGCTTTTTCCCTGTGCTTCAACTCCTGGCTGGAATATGAGTGGACATAGGAGGAGGAGGGGGCACTGGGTCAGGCTTGGTGAGCAGCAGAGACCACGCTGCTCACAGTGATGCAAAACTCTCCATCACCAAACCTGCATGAGGAACGAGAGGAAAAAAAAAATCTTTAAAACCTCATTAGTTAATCATCATCACCGCAGATGGTGCCCAGCTGTAAGCTCCTTTCTGCTCATCCTAATCCCATTCCAAGCGGCTCCCCTTGGCAGAGGAGCCTGTTGGCTTTGTCATCTGGAGAAGTGGCAGAGCAGGGGAGCACCTGGCAGTGGGGAAAGCTGCGGGAAGGGGAGACATGTAAAGCTTTAGGAAGGGAGGTGGGGGCCCATCTCCCTGTGCGGGCAGGGACCGAGCAGAAGTGTCCCCTCCTTCGCTCGCCGGGCTGAGGAACGGGAACCAGAGGAATTCTCTGCCTGGCTTTTGATCTCCACTGTCAGTGCTCGAGGAAGGCCTGAGCTGGGATGGATTATTGACCTGAGCAAAGCTATGTACCTGGATTACCTTCGCTGTGGTGAGTGGAACCCGCCTCTCTTTGTCCCTCTACAAGTTTTCAAATCAATACCAGGAAAAGGAGTAACAGGGGGATACTGGAGGACCTGCAGGAGGTCTGATGTTAGCACTGATTGCCTTTTTTCAGCACCTCTGTCATCCTTTTTGATTTGTTTCTTACTAGGAAATTGAGATGTTGTTGGTCACGTGGGAGCAATATGTGCCTGTGATGAACAGGAGCTCTGCTTACAGGGAAAGGTTCCTGATGGGAACGAGCCATAGCTGGTGGCTGTGCTTTGCTGTGTTGAGCAATGCAGATGTTATCCCTGGAAGGCTTCCAAGGGCTGTGTTTGTGTTTTCCTGGGAGGCTTTGGGTCCATCCTTATTGAGGCATTTCCCAGGCAAACAGGTCCCCTTTCTGACCAGGGCTGGATTCCGCTTTTCCTGATGTAACTTGCCGCGGCCACTTAAAGTCTCTGCTGCTATTTAGGGACAGCGGGAGATTGAGTGGATCAATCCCGTAAGAAGATCTGTGTTCCTGTGCACGGAGAGGGGACTCCTGTCCCTTTTAAGCAGTGCTGCCCAGGCAGGGAGCCAGGCTTGCTCCAACACCAGGCCCTGAGGGGAGAGATGTCACTGTCCCCACAACCCCAGCTGGAGCCTAAACCAGAATTTTTACTCTGATTTTCTCTGTAAGATCTGAATAACCACAAGGCCTTTTTTTTTTTTTTTGCTTTCTTTTCCTTTTGTTGGCAGCCCCTCAGTCTCTCTAAGCACAAGCTAAAAGGAGGGCCTTGAGGTTTTTAGCTAACATGAGTCCCAGGTCATTAACCCTTGACAGTTCTTTAGTGAATTACTATCGAAAAAATGCATTGATTTCTTGGGCTGAAGAGAGATTCATACAGTTGATGACAAAGGGTCATTCAGATCATCAAATGTGACTATTTGAATAGAGCATGGCATTGAATTTCATCCTTTCCTTCGTGGTCTTTATACGTTGTGTTAAGAAACTCATGGCAGAGCCACATAAACTGAATTAACACTGAAGGGAAGGTGAGAAGTGATATAAATTCACCAGGAGACCACAGGTCAGCATCCCACTGAGCCTTTGGAGAGAAGAGCCTGGCAATCCACAGGTTCCTCTGTGGAAAACCCATCTGGTTCCCTCTGTCTGTTATGGAAGAATATTGTGTGGTGGCCATACCCCTGATCTGGGAATTTCTGCACCTCTGTGACTCTTATTCTAGTGTTTGAATCAAGATTTGTATTTGCTTTTGAACATCTGAAACCCCAGTAGGTTCTTGGCCTGGCTGCAATCACTGTGAATTATTGGTTGTGCTGGTGATTGATTTTTATTTATCTTCTGCATCTTCTACTTCCCCAAATTGCCCCTTACAGCAACAGAGGGCACAAGATAATGTTTCCGTCTCTTGTTGGTTTTTTGTTTGTGGTTTTTTTTACCCCCTGCTTCACTGGATCGCCCTTGGCTCTCCTTTGGAGCTTCAATAAGTCTTTTTCTCGTCTCTTTTAATTTATTTCCATGTAATTATGGCTGTCTTCTTATTATGTTTTGAAGCATTTGGCCAATAGGTGAGTTTTATTGCTGTCAATTGTTATTAGTAACTCTTATTAGCAATTTGTGCCCACTAATGTGGAAGAGGGACAAACTGCACATTTAAATATAAAAATGACATTTATAAGGTTTAGGTGGTTTAAATACATTAAAAATCATTTTGGAGAGATAAACAATGGATGTCTTAATCTCTTCCCTTCATAGTGCAATCCTTTAACCCCAAAATACAATCTTCCTTTAAAAAAGAAAAGGAAAACAATCTTTTTTTCCCACTCAGTCTAGTTTTAAATAACCTGTGGGAAGGGGCTTCCGCTCCTTCGTTGGAAGATTATTCCGATCTAAATGACCTCACTTGCCCTTTGCTCAGTTTTATCCCGTCACATCTATTTTTACCCTCTTGCTCTACACTGAGCTGTTCCTCGGCACGCCTGGGAAGAAGAAGAATTAGAGCCTTAACATTTTGCCCACGTAGAGAATGAAAAATACAGGAGAAAATCAAGAGCCAGGTGCAGCTACTGCCAGAAATGTTCCAGAAAGGACTTGATTCCATCTCTTTGTGCAGCACCTCCACTCCTCAGCTTCCCCCCAGCCTGACTTATCTCCTGGCTCCCAGGCATTCCTCATTGTTCACTTCCAAGGGCTGAGAGCTCTTAACAATGGAGATCCTACTTCTTCCTTGGCTCTCGGCTCCCTCCTGCCTGCCAGCTCTTGAATTTTCCCTCGGGCATTCGTTGGCCAAGCAATGTATATTTAGTTCTTTCAACATTTTGTTGTCTCCCTCCTTCATCTCACCAACCCCTCAATCACTCTGCTGCTTTTCTCCAAAACCTCCCCAAACTGGCGGCATCCTGCAGGCTTGTGGTTGTCCAGCGCTACCCTCAGTCTTCCTCCTCCTGCAGGGCATGGAAGTCGAGTTTGTTGCCTTGATTTTTTAAGTGTTTCCGCTGGCGTTGGTGCCCTGGGTTGCGTGAGAAGGATCCTGTGTGTGCCAAAGGGCTTAGAGGGAGAGCTGGGCTATGGAGAAGGAAGAGCAAATCCTCCCATGGCTGTTTCCGAGCGGCTCACCTGGAAATAATGGAATTGTGTCAGACATTGGCTTTGTCACTCTCTCTTTGCTTTAATGCAGAAGTGTAAATCACAATATCAGGGCCAAGAGGACAAAGGTTGTGTTTTTATTGCAGTCTCCATGATTTTATGAGTGTCACTTAGGTTTGTGTCTCCACGACTCTGAGATGGGGTGACCCTAAGTCCTGCAGGCTCCCCGAGCTTTCTACCCACCCTCTGTGCTGTGTTCTGGGCTTCAGCTGAGTCTCAGCATCCAAAATGTGATTGGAAGGAGCCACATTTGGATATCGGGAAAATGGAGAACTTGGAGACAAGAAGGCTTTGGAGAAATCTTAGAGCCCTTTGCAGTACCTAAAGGGGCTCCAAGAGAGCTGGAGAGGGACTTTGGACAAGGGCCTGGAGGGACAGGACAAGGGGAATTGGCTTTAAGATGAAGGAGGGTAGATTTAGGGTAGATGTTTAGAAGAAATTCTTGACTGTGATGGTCAAGAACTGGCACAGGTTGCCCAGAATACTTGTGGCTGCCCCATCCCTGGAAGTGTTCCAGGCCAGGTTGGACAGGGCTTGGAGCAACCTGGGATAGTGGAAGGTGTCCCTGCCCATGGCAGGGAGTGGAATGAAATGATCTTTAAGATCCCTTCCCACCCAAACCATTCTGATTCTATAATCTGAAGAGGAGGCTCAGAGGGGACCTCATCACTCTCCACCTCCCTCACAGGATGTTGTAATGGGGTGGGGTCAGTCTCTCCTACCATGACTGCAGTGAGAGGAGCGGAGGAAACAGCCTCAAACTGAGACAGGGCAGATTCAGATCAGATATCAGAAAAAACATTTTCACTCTTCGAGTGGTCAGGCATTGGAAGGGGCTGCCCAGGGAGGTGGTGGAGTCACCATCCCTGGAGGTGTTTAAGGAGTCACCATCCCTGGAGGTGTTTGAGGCATCTGGATCTGGCTCTGGGTGATGTGATTTTAGTGGTTTAGTGGTTACAGTGGCAGTGCTGGGCTGATGGTTGGACTGGGTGATCTGGAAGCTCTTCCAAACTTGGTGGTTCTATGATTCCGTGATCCAGTGATGGAATATGCAGCCTGACCTGGAAGTTACCCAGCAAAGGGAGGTTGGCTCACATTGTGGCACCCAGAGAGCAGAAGTGACTCTGTGTGCGCTCATGCCTGATCCCAGCAAGTCTGTTCCTGCCAGCAGGCCTGGGCCTGTGCTGCCTGGCCGTGTCCGTGTCCCAGCGTGTGCATTCCCCATCAGCCGTATCCCAGCAGCCTCGGAGCGCTGCTGGAATCCAACAGAGCAATAAATCTGTGGAAATTGTACCTGCTTGCTCAACAGATGTGATGCTTATCCCAGAGCCACGTTGTGCCAGCTCTTCTCCTCCTCAAAGAAAGGTGTTTTCCAGAGTTTTTAGCTGGGTGCAGTCAGTAAAGCTGGGAGGATGAGGAATGGGTTCCTTGCTGCCTGATGGAATCGTGTACAGGTGCCAGTTAACCTGCAGCTCCTGTGCTGGGTTGCACTGGGTAGGACGGGGAGTGACAGAAGAGCAGACCCTGCCTCAGAGATTTTATTTTATAAAAATAAACTGCAAAGTTGTAAACTGGGGAAGGGGCTGGAGCACCAGGAGCGGCTGAGGGAGCTGGGGGGGGGGCTCAGCCTGGAGAAAAGGAGGCTCAGGGGGGACCTTCTGGCTCTGCACAACTCCCTGACAGGAGGTTGAAGGCAGGGGGGTTGGGCTCTGCTCCCAGGGAACAAGGAATAGGATCCCAGGAAATGGCCTCAAGCTGTGCCAGGGGACATTCAGGTTGGATACTGGGAAAAATTCTTCATGGAAAGACTGGTCAAGCATTGGGATAGGCTGTCCAGGGAAGTGGTGGAGTCCCCATCCCTGGAAGGATTTAAAAGCCGTGTGGATGTGGCACTCGGGGACATGGGTCAGTGGTGGCCTTGGCAGTGCTGGGGGAATGGTTGGACTCGATGATCTTAGAGGGCTTTTCAAACCTAAACGATTCTGTGACTAAATGTAGAATATTTGATCTAGAGTCACTAAGAGGAAACACATTTACAGCAACTTTTGGTACTAAAACTGCACCTGAGAATAATGAGGCCACTACAGTCGCTTCAATGAGTTACAACAATTTGGTGGAACTTTTTGTCCTACTTCTGGGAACATTCCTGGCTGCATCAAAGTTCGTTTGAAGTTGTCCCATACCAACTGCTCCCGGGTTTCTCTTGCATTTCGCATTCTTTCTGCATTAGCTGACCAGACTTAGTCACCTGGTGTCATCCTCGATTCCTGACTGCACAAGCCAATCTCGTGTCACTGAGCTGTGGCCACGAGGCCTGGCAGGGAGGGAGTTCTGACTTGCCCTCCACGAACACCTCAGCGAGCCCACGAGCACTTTTGGCAGGTGCCCTTCCCGTTAAAGTTCAGGCAAAGTGAACACTAAAGTCGGAAAAACATGGCACTTGGCCAACCCATGGAAAAAAAAGTCAGCACGGATAATCCCAGGTATTTTTTGCAGTACTTTTCCAGACCTATTCCCATTTTGTTGGCGATTCGCTCACCCATTTCAACACGCTATCACTTTAAGCTTCCTCAAAGGCATGCAAAGCCTCTTAATAAATAATCTTGCTATTCCTTATCACATCTGCCTTTGAGTGAGAGACAGGACAAATGGAACAGCGTTCCAATCTGAATCCAGGTCAGGATCAGATACAAATGGGAAATGGTGGTAGTGAGGAGCTGAGTGATCACTGCAGACTTATATAAGGTTTGCGTTAACTCCTACATGTTTTAGAGGATCTGTGAGTTTGGGATGGGTATGAGGCCAGGGAAGGGAGGCAGATGGCAGCGAGGAGTTTATCTATCCCTAAACTTTCACTTGCTTCCTGTTCCCGGTGTATATAAACACTTCCTGCTCCATGGATTGAGAGGTGTGAGCTGGCCAACCCTTGCAGGCCTCAGGAGAGGTAGGACGAAGAAAGATCTTCAGATCAGCTGAGGAGGGTAAAGGCAAATGTGAAAACATGGAAAAAAGCAGGAGGTTAAGCACTGGAAGGGGCTGCCCAGGGAAGTGGTGGAGACACCACCCCTGGAATTGCTCCATAAATGACTGGATGTGACACTCAGTGCCGTGGTCTCCTTGACAAGGTGAGGATCAGCTGCAGGTTGGACTCAATGATCTTGGAAAAGTCTTTTCCAACCTGATTGGATTGGATAAATGATCCTGGGATTCTGTGACTGCAAAAGTAAAGTATTTTATGGGCAGGATTTTGAATAAATCTTGTGTAATATCATAAAACCTGGAAAAAGTTTATAAAGGCTGAGATAAGGTAACTCAGAAACAGGCGTTTTACAGGAAGGGATGGCAGGAGGTTTGGGAGCAATTACAGCCAGGAATCTGTAAGATTTGGCAACAATCCAGATGTGAGAGTTTGGTGTGAAGGGGATGAAGGTGTTGAACATGACATGAAGGTCGTGAGCTTGAGTGTCGTGTGAGTGTGGGTTATTCCAGCAGGGAGGGAGGAGCTGGTGGTGGGAGATAAGGTTTTAACAGTGATAAAAGGCTGCCGAGGGATTTCGTGGAGCTTACCTCTCTGGAGACATTCCAAACCCACCTGGATGTGTTGCTGTGTCACCTGCTCCAGGTGACCCTGCCCTGGTGGGGAGGTTGGACTGGATGATCTCCAGAGGTCCCTTCCAACCCCAAATTATTCCATGATTCTGTGAAAACTGTTGACAGAACCACGTCTGGGAAAGCTCAGGAAGGAAAGGAGAGACCCAACAGTGGAGGGTTACTCCTGCTACCGTGAATGTGGAGACTGAAGTCACACATTCATAGCTGACACCACAGGGATCACGAGGGCAACAGAGGGACTGAGGATGAGGAAGAAGCACCAGGACATTCAGATCCTTATCAGTGGGGTGAAGGCAACAAATCAGACCAAGTCTCAAATTCGTGGTTGCTATGGAGGAGAGGTGGATCTCAACTGCAGCTTACATGGAGGAGGGGCAGGAGGTGGCTTTTTTAGCTGTTTTAAATCACAAGTTTCCATGTGGAATCTTTAAAAGGACCCAAACCGTGTCTCAATATGAAATTTCTATTGTTCTTCAAGCATTCTTTCAGATGCTTCAAAAGAGTAATTAAGGTGAAGCAAAAGTTTTAATTTAATTTAATTTAATTTTTTTTTTACTTTCTCATCTCTCAAGGATATCAAAGGAGTGTTATTTGAAGGGTCAGCCCAGGAGGAAACACAGTGCTTTTTTTGGGGGCTTTTCCCCACCCTTCTCAGTAATTCTTTTCCATTCAGATTTTAAAAAAAATATATTTTAAAAATGTTCTTTGAAGGATCAGCAAGGAGATCCACTCCACCTTCCCCTTCCTTGTGAGCCATTCAAGTATTCATTTCTGGTAATTTAGAGCCAGGTCACAAGGAAAGAGACACAACAGATGAAACAACCTCATTGTCACCATCTGTGTTCATCACCTTGAGCTCCTTTTCCAGACAGTGGAAAGAAAAAATAGTTTTAAAATAGAGTTAATTTGAGACATCCAGTTAAGGATTAAGGATGTGGAGCTGCTGGAGCAAGTCCAGAGGAGGCCATGGAGATGCTCTGAGGGCTGGAGCTCCTCTGCTCTGGAGCCAGGCTGGGAGAGCTGGGGGTGTTCACCTGGAGAAGAGAAGGCTCCAGGGAGACCTCAGAGCCCCTTCCAGAGCCTAAAGGGGCTCCAGGAGAGCTGGAGAGGGACTCTGGACAAGGGCTGGAGGGACACAACAAGGGGGAATGGCTTCCCACTGCCAGAGGGCAGGGTTAGATGGGATATTGGAAGAAATTCTTGGCTGTGAGGGTGGTGAGGCCCTGGCCCAGGTTTCCCAGAGAAGCTGTGGCTGCCCCATCCCTGAAAGTGTCCAAGGCAGGTTGGATGGGGCTTGGAGCAACGTGGGGTAGTGGGAGGTGGCCCCGCCCATGGCAGGGGGATTGAATGGGATGATCTTTAAGTTCCCTTCCAACCCAAACCATTCCATGACTTGAACACACCCTAAAAGATATCGTAGCTTTCTGTTGGCTCTGAAGGAGGGCTGGAGTGACCTTCTCAGCTGGAGACTTTACAGACATCCACATCCAGTCTGGAGTATCCTCCCCAGTAGGTTTAATTTGTCCCAGGGTATCCAGGCATTGGCTGATCCTTGTCCCTACTCCCTGGCTGCACATGATCTCCCTGACCCCGTTTGGGGTTGAGCAGTTGTGGGGCCACCTGACTGTACGACCCCACCAGGACACTTTGTTCTTCCAGAAGGGCCCCAAAACATCTGGGAAGCAGCGTTTGTGTAGGAAACACCCCCCATTGTCCCACAGCTGGCAGTGGAGGGAAAGCATTGTCCCCTCTGCTCCTGCACAGTGCCCGAACAGAGCAGGTGTTCAATCCCAAGAGATCCCGTGAGCTCCTGTGAGTCCTGCTGGCTCATCCGATCTCAGAGTCTGGCACCGGGATTCAACAGATGGGGAAAATGAAGAACGGTTTAATTGTGTCAAAAGTGTAGGCAAGCAAAAATCGCAGAAAACACCAAATTTAGACTTTGGCCGGGGTGCCAGTATTAGCAATGCTACCCTTGGTGAGAGGTCAGAGTTTTGCTGACATGAACTAAAATCAAGGATAAGTAAGAATTGGAAGGATGTAAATCTTGGGGGTAGAGCACAAGTAGCGGAAAAAGCAGGATTAATAATGAATAATAAAGAGGACAATAATTCAAAACTGGCTAAGTTATTGAACACCTTTAAAAAAAAATCTCCTAAAGAAGAAAACTATAGGAGAGTGGTTTGGACAGGATTTAAAGTGAGGAAGGAAGTCACTGTAAAAAAATGCAATTGGTAAAGAACAAATGGAGGAATCCTTGAAAAAAAAGTGGAAAGAACACAGAGCAGCTTTGCTGATCTTGACAAGATGGGTGTTAAAGAATGAACTGAGAAACCAACTGTATCGCTTCCCAAACGCAGCTGATGCTAACGGATGAATAAAGGAGAAAGGACTGGGATAGTATTCCTGATAATTTTTTTTCCCTATTACTCAAAGCCAAAAGGAGTCACTCCAGGTGAGACATTGTGGCTTCTAATTCAATGGAGCAAAGGCCCAAAGAAGTGTACAGCTGTGTGACAGGAGAATTCCAGACAAAAGGCCACATAAACCCAGGATTCCAGAGAAATTTGACTGCTTCTACTGTTTATCAGATTTTACACAGTGTTTGATTTGGCTTGGAAAATGATTTAAAAGCGTTTGAGAAAGAGACATTGTTGGAGGAATAAATGCTGTCCACGGAGTCAATAATGCACATGGAAAAAGCAAGAAAGAGAGGATGTAAATGTTGAAATGTGGAGGGATCTGATTTGATCTAATGTATTTTAAAATAATATTTTTAAGAGTGTAAAAGACACATTAATGAAAATCAAAACTGATAATCATTTGGAAGGAGCTGAGGGTATAAGAAAGGAAAGAGAAATGGTATAAAGGGGCTTGGAAATGTTAACAATGGCCAGAAAAATGAGATCTGTACTGGGAAAAAAAAAGCCAATGTTGCATTCAAAGTTTTAATAATCTGAAGTAAATGTTTTATTGGAAGTGAAAAATAGGGAAATAATGGTGGTGTAGAGGAAATTAACTTGTGCCTTATGGAGATGGAAGCACTGGGATGAAGGTGGTTGTCGGACATATGGAGAACCACGCTCCGAACTCAGGAGGTCTGGGAAATAAAACGTGTTTGAAGAGTTGGGTTCTGTCCTGAGGAAGAAGGATTGGAGTGGTCTTGTATGGAAACTGGGAAAAGAGGCTTCCAACCCCTGCAGTTGCTGGAACCTGTGGGGAGTTTCTTCTCCTGATGTACAGCCTTGAGCTGCCAGGCCAGAGCCAACTGCAGGTTGGAACCTCTTCAAAGCTCGTAGGGACTCTCTTGGTTCATCTCACAGCAATTGGCTTCTGGGTGGCAATTTTCAGGCACCCATCTTACCTCAGGTCCTGGGGTTTGTGCATATTCCTGGTTCTTCAGCTGCTCACTCCAATCACCTGGTTTGCTTCCCTGGATGCTGAACTTTCTCAGCCTCTTCCGTCATTCCCTGTTACAGACAGGAAGACGGAGAAGCAAAACTTGGATTATTGAGGAGAGTGGGTGTGTATGAGCTCACCAGCCTAGGAGATCTCAGCTGCCTCTCTATAAACTCCTTGTGTGCCCGAGCTTCCTCCTTGGAGATGGAAACAGCCCTGGAATGAGAGGTGGGAGGTACAGGAGGCACCTTGGGTGGTTGTGATCCCATAATCAAGGGACATTCCTACCACAGACTTTCCAAGGGGAGACAAAAGGACTGCTGACATCTGCTCGGCCCATTCCTGACCCTGGTGATCCGTGTGTGTTCTTGTGATCGTGTTCCTTTTGTGTCATTAATTGTACAATTCTAGGTTTAAGGTTGGCAAACTGCTCCAGCTTTGCCATGCTGCTGCCTCTGTCTGATCTGATGAATGGAATCATGGAATCACAAAATATCCTGAGCTGGAAGAGACCCACAAGGATCATCCAGTCCAAGCCCTGTCCCTGAACAGACACCCCAACAATCCCACCCTGTGCATCCCTGAGAGCGTTGTCCAAATGCTCCTGGAGCTCTGGCAGCCTTGGGGCCATGACCATTCCCTGGAGAGCCTGTTCAGTGCCCAACCACCTTCTGGGGGAAGAATCTTTTCCCAATATCTAACCTAAACCTCCCCTGACACAGCCCCAGTCATTCCTTCGGGTCATGTCACTGGCTACCAGAGAGAAGAGAAACAGCACCTCTGTTTATCAGTTTCCTGGCACAAACATGCACAGCGAGTTGGACATAAAACTTCAAACTTCACCTCAAAAGAAAACACAGTTATTTTCCCCAATATTGCCAGAAATGTGAGTAAAGGGTGGTGCTGATGACCTAAAACCCGGGATCTTTAAAACAATATTATTGGGAAATGCCTGGATTCGGCACTAGAAATACCCTCTGAAGCAAAAGGTTTGTCCCCAGGTTCCAGAGGTATTTCTGCCTTGTTGCTGGAGCTGAACCATCCAGATGTGGCTGTGGCTGTTGCTGTCAGAGCCTCTTGCAGAGACAGTGACATCAGGACTGTGCCTCAGCCAAACGTTCTTCCTAGGGAGGTGGTGGAGTCCCCATCCCTGGAGGTGTCCAAGGAACAACCGGATGTGGCACTCAGTGCTCTGGGCTGGTGACAAGGTGGGGATCGGGCACAGGTTGGACTCGGTGACCTTGGAAGTCTTTTCCAACCTCCATGATCCTGTAATTCAGGATTGTTATTTTTATAGACCACAGCTGGGTGTTGAACAGCGTGGGGCAGAACTGGCCTCTCTGCCTCTAGTTCATTAAACCTTTGCCTTCATTTTAGGAAAGAAAAATCCTACATTTCTTCAGGGTAAGAAAACCAGTCCTCTTTGTTTGGTCTTCTCCCTTCAGTGGGAGAATGCTCTAATCTCACAGTGGACTGTGCTTATCAGCATCCTGGGGGCGACGTCACAGTGTGATTGGACTGAGGGACTCCAAGATGGAAGCCAACAGGATGTGTAGGGAAGGGATAACAAATGGGCATCACTGTGTCCCTGTCCCTGCTCACCAACAATCACAGAATCAGTGAGGTTGAAAAAGCCCTCTAAGATCAACAAATCCAACCTCTAACCCATGTCCCCAAGTGCCACATCTATGTGTCTTTTCAGCATTTCAAGGGATGGTTATTCCATTATTTCCATAGGCAGCCTAAGCAGAAAGGAAATCTCATCACTGAGGGGTTGGAACCAAGTCTTGGTTTAGGGCCAGGCTTGGTAAGGTCTGTCCTATCTGAGACCCTGATCCTGGAACCAGACCTTTAGGGGTCAGTCCCTACTGCCTGAACTGGTACCATGAGTTTGGTCTTCAGCTTCCTAAATAAGCCTGTAATTTGCATAGTGAAGGAACCTCTTGGCAAATTAACCACAGAATCATGGAATGTTTTGGGTTGGAAGGGACCTTTAACACCATTCAGTTCCAATGCCCACCCTCCAAAGTTTCTCAGCTCATGTATTTTACCTCATGTTGAAGGCACTCAAATTTATAATTTAAGTAATAATTATTTAAATAACAATAAGGAATATTGGAAAAAACCCCTCTGATTTTTTAGCAATTTCAGCAGGTTTTCTTTCTTTGCACCTGTGGCTGGTGACTGAAAACTTAATGAGATAATATATCTAGAACAGCAGGGAGATTTGCTGCAGGTGAATCTGATCCCTGAGACTAATTCTTATCCTCCAAAAAGCTGGGCTTCTTTATTACCTGGTTTAAGTTCCATATAATCCTTTGCATTGGAAGCTGTACCTGGAAACGCAACTTGGATTGCTGTGCTTTGAGGATTGAATCGTTTCAAAGTGATATGGACCCAAATTAAGAAAAATAAGTACATTTTTTAAAAAAAAATCCCACAAACTAATACAAAAACTACCTATCCTGGCAAAAAAAAAAAAAGAAATCCAACCAAAGCCCACCCAAGCCCCAGAACAACAAAAAACCCTGTTTAAGATCTGCCTCACATTCATTCACATAAAGGAATATTTAAGTTTACCTTTGTTAAATCACAGAATAAACTAAGATGGAAGAGACTTTGGAGATTCTCTGGTGCTCACAGGCTCAGGTTGTTCAGAAGAGTTTTGAATATCCCCAGGTTTGCCTGTTCCTCCACCCCTAAGGCCCCAGTCTCTCATCATCATCGTGAATTATTTTTGTCTCCTACCAAAATGGAATTTTTCCTGCTGCCACTTGTGTCTGCCACGTCTCAGTGCTTTGCTCTTCTGGGAAGAGCCTCTATCCCATACCTATACCATGCCCTAGGTAGTTACAGACAAGGATATGGATGTTTCCAAGTCCTTCTCCAGCTTCAACAATTGTAGTGCTCTGATCATTTCTGTTCACATCATGCACTCCTGGAATCATAGAAGGAACCTTAAAGACCATATAATTCCACTCCCCTGCCACGGGCAGGGACACCTTCCCCTAGACCGGGTTGCTCCAAGCCCCATCCAACCCGTCCAGGAATGTTTCCAGAGGGAGCATTTTCCCATCCATGTACCCAGCAAATTCCCAACTGATTCCCAGAAGAAAAGGAAAAGAAATAAACAATCTTAGACACAATGAATCCAAACCCTCCTAGGAAATGGTCAATGCAAATATTCTAAGTTGCAGGTGCCATCAAATCCAGGAGTTTTTTGGCACAGAAGACAGAGTTTGCACCTCCAGGCTCCTTTCTGATCCAACAGTGAAGTTCAAGGAATGGTGTCAATCCCTGAAATCTCCAACACTATTCCTACCTAGAGGTGATTTCCCTTGTGTTTGAGACCATCTCTGACAAGGAACTGGGTGACAAAAAGTGCTGTGGTTTAAGCTCATTCATGCATGGAATAGAATGACACCTTGGCTATTGGAAATCTCCTTCCTAAACAATGAAAAACTCGAAGTCCTTTTCATAATCCTTTCAAGTAATTTAAGTAACTGATTAACTGAGGAGAAAATACACATTCTATGTGTTTTGGTCTCTTTTTTCCTGATAATTATTATATATTCACAGGGAAATGGAAAGTCTGCTTTCCAATTCAATGCTTTTATCTTTTTATTAATCAAATGTCTCAATCTTTGTAATTTTCCGTACAATACTTTGTCTTGGTCAGACAATAAATACTCCTTGTTAATTAAGATCACTTTGATATTTAGACAATATTTTTCTTATTTTCAAAAGAGCACGGGGCTAATTGAAATGAGGTTTTTTTAGAGAAAAGTGTTTAGATCTTCAAACTGATGATTCATCTTCCTTGCTAGAAGTTCTCACCTTTTCTGGGAAAAATTTCAGATGAAATAATTTTGTTTATGATTTCCCTGGAAGACAAACCTGGATTTTTCAGCCAGCTGCATTCCAAATGTTAGTGGTGATCTGTAAATTTTTCTTCTGTTTGGAGGTAATGGCTTTGCAGAAATAGAAGCCGCAATTACTTGTATGAGAAGAGAAATTTCCAGTAAAAGACTGTATACTGATTTATCAGCAAAAGTCATACAAAAATTGCCACTGGGACTGTTCAGGTGAGACAAAAGTCACAGATTTTAGTATTAAGTGGGATTAATGTCACTGCTGGATTGGGTGGGTTCTTGATAATTTAAAGTATTTAAGTCAAGTCTGGAAGCTCCTCATAAAGGCCTCAAACAGTGGTTATAGACCTGGTGCTCAATTCATGGAGCTACATTCCCTGACGGCTTTCCTGGCTTGGCTCAGGCACTTTGTGGAGTGGCACCTGGATTCCTCTGCTTCTTCTACATCCCCAAGAGAGGAAAGGAGGGAAAAGAAATTTTCCAAGATAAGACCAGTGCAAAGGACAGAAGGCAAAGGCCGATGTGAACAGATGTTGATGCTGCAGGTGAAGGGGCTCCAAGAGAGCTGGAGAGGGACTTTGGAGAAGGGCCTGGAGGGACAGGACACAGGGAATGGCTTCCCACTGCCAGAGGGCAGGGTTAGATGGGATATTGGGAATAAATTCTTCCCTGTGAAGGTGGTGAGGCCCTGGCCCATGTTTCCCAGAGAAGCTGTGGCTGCCCCATCCCTGGAAGTGTTCAAGGCCAGGCTGGAAGGGGCTTGGAGAGACCTGGTCTAGTGGAAGGTGTCCCTGCCCATGGCAGGGGGGTGGAACAGGATGATCTTTAAGTTCCCTTCCAACCCAAACCATTCCAGTGGCTTTTGGCTAAGGGTTCACAAAAGTCATTATCACAAAAGCAGCTTCCTCTGTGTGAATCCCAGCTGCAGAGGTTTGATAGAGTTTAGAAGTCCAGGAATTCCCTGCCTGTTATCATTTAGTCTTTTTGAAATATCCTTTTGAACTGTGATGGGAAATCGAAAAACAGGGCCCAGGCTCCCTGGCACAGCCCTGAATGAGCAGAAAGGCCTCCATGAGGGGTTCAGTCTTTCCCACGCATTGACTCCAGCAAATTTTCCTGTAGAGCTGCTGACCTCTTATACTCAATGCAAACCTGCTGAGAGATGACCTTGCTCTTCTGGGCCAAGGATCCCACAGGGATGGCCTCTGGACCCTGAGGGATGTGTCCACAGCGGGAAAAGCGATGCTGTATGAGGAGGACTATAATGGCTCCTACGCTGACCTTACATCTAGAAGATTCTTATTAAGGATCTGGGATGTAAAACTTGCTGAACCTGTTCTTGCAGGATCCCCAAATCCCTGCCCTCCCAATAGAAGCCCTTTATGACCCTGATCTCTCTGCAAGTGATTGGTTTCTATAAAAGAAGGTGCTTAGTGCTGGGAGTGTTGAAGGTGCACGGGCTGTGTAAGTAATGGAATCACAGAATCGTGGAGTGGTTAAGATTGGAAAAGACCTCCAAGATCCAACCTTCAAGAATTCCAGTCCACGCAGAAGTGAGATTTCCTAGTGATTTTGTACCTAAATCCAGCTGATTTATTTTTTATGTTTTGTGTGTGTTTTCCTTGAAATGAGGAAGTAGGACAGAAAACAGGAAGACTCTTACAGGTGAATTATAAAAAACCCAAGTAATTTCCGTTATTTGTCATTCTTACGCTTGTCTGTCCTTATTTCATGCTCAAATCTCAATGATCCAGCTGCTGAGCATCCATCCGAGACTCTGATTTTGACATCTGCCACTGGAAAATTTTTGGGTTAAGATTCACCAGACTTTCCTCTTAATATTTCCCTGAAAAAGTTCTTGTGGATCTCACCCATCTGTGTCCTGAGCGAGGGACTATCAACCAGCTGAGAAGTGACAGATCCACACAATTCCTTCAGAGCCACCATCATGCTTATTCCAGCTCCATTGATTTCCTGGAGTTACCAAGAGATAAATAGGATTCCAAAGCATTTTAATGAGTGGGTTGAATCAGGAAAGTTTTCCAGGTCTCTGCAGGCCTTTATTCAAGAGGAGAACATTCCCTCCCCGGCCTGGATTGCGTTTCCAGTTGTGCTGATGTGATTTCGGAGCAGAGTCAGATTTATACCGGAGTTACATGGGCACAAGGAAGAGGGGGATTGGGCAAATTGTGCCTAAAGCCCCAGTGGATTTGAGAGCCTTCTCCAGCAGCTTAGGTAGCTTTTCTTTCTATCCTTAGCAACACAGCCCTGCTTAACCCTCCAAGCTGTGGTCAGTCATTTTGAGGGCAGTTTGATTGACAGCAGGTAACCTGCTAACATTTTTCCCTGCCTTTTCCAGTGGGTTTGATCCCATAGGTGGCTGGTTGGATGTGTTGCCTTTTTTTACTATTGTTATTTGGTTGATTTTATTTTTAATCCCTTGGATATTCTATAAGAAAAAGTCATCTCGAGCAAGAGGCATGAAGTATTTCAGTGTAAGTACAAAAATATGCATTGAGACTCCTCTTACATCCCTGTAAAAGGATATATTTGGGAAAGATGAGCGTTTTTCTTGGCAGATTAACAGTAGAATTCCCTTCCAATTCTGACCCTTGAAATGGATAGTATTAAACTTCTCTGTATGGGAACTGTTTACATTTCCTGCAAGGTTTTTGTGGATATATGGCTCTGTAAGAGCGGATCTGACAGACCAGCTGGGCTGGGGTGGGTAATCAACTTTATCACCCAAAACTTAAGGGATAATATTCCTTTACATGGGTGATCCCTTAACAATCCTGTGAAATTATTCCCCAAGAAAATGAGTGTTGGGAAAGTATGTTATGATTTGTCCTGCATTTAATTTTTTCCGTACTTCCCACAAGATAATTTAGCAGTTTGAAAAATGTAGAGTGAATCCTTGGGAAGCAGTTAGATTTTTTGGGAGTGCAGTCAGCATATTATGGACCACTGTTTGTCCAGTGGCTACAGTTTGGATAATGAGTTTGTTTGGAAATGGTGCTGCTGCTGTCTGAAAGCTCCAGTGTGGGACTCGTGGAGAAAAAGTTAAACCCACCTTTCTGAAAGCTGTGGAAAAACAGAGAAATGAGATTTTTTTTCCCTGGAAGTGATGAGTTGGAGTGATGGATTGACCTTTAACTGGGAAATAAATAAGTGAATAATTGCTTGGTGAAAAGTGTACGTGGAAAGAATAAATCATGCTGAAATCTTTTTGGTGTGTGCATGGATATAAAAAAAGCAGGGATTTGTCACAATAATAGTCTTTCAAATGCTGCCTAATGTCTTTTCTCATCTAGCTGAGCTCAAACTTCCATTTATTGCAGCATTTGCTGTAGTACAACATGCACAAATATTTCGCTTGTGGGTACCATAGTAAGAATATAATGGTTTTATTCTAAAACGTGGAGAATTTCAGCATTTACAGCTTTTTGAATGCTGCTCCACTGCAATCAGTTTCAAAATTCCCATTACTGACAGTGGGCACCAAACTGATCATCCAAAGAATAAATTGTGATTATCACAACTATTCAAACTTCATTCAGCTGTTGCAGGAGGGGAAACCAGGAGCAAACTGAAAGAACCATTTCATTATAAATACATTTATTATTTTCTAACTCATTTGTGAGCACTAAATAATTTCCTTTTTTTGTGACACATTTTTTAAAAGTTACCACAAAAACTGATATCAACTAAGAACAGAATTTGGAAAATAAATTGGATGCAGGTGTTTGTGGCCAGAACCACCTTCTGCAACCTACAATTTCGCTGTATTCCTTGCTAACAATTCCAATGGTGTCCTGTCTATCTGTGAGCAGAGAGAGGATCAGAAGATGACATCTTTAAGTGCCATTTTTAGAGTCTCCATTTAAGTTTGAATAATTAACTCAGAGTAAACTGTGGAATCACTGTTCAGAATCATGACATAAATATGTGTTGTGCTCATTACAGTCAATATTTTAACAGTTGCAAAGAGTGTTAATTCTTTTTTTCATGTCAAAATCAGTGTCTCCTTTTTTTTTTGTCATAATAGTTTCATTCCCTGTGAGGTCTGAGTTTTTTAATGATTGGCTCCCAGAACAGCGCATTTGATAAGGACAAGCAAGAAAGAGTCTTGCCTTCATCAGGACAGAGGCATTTAAACCACTTGTGTTCAAAAGGTGGGGTTCAACCACCAAACTGGAACACCAAAATCAGTTTATCTTTGGAAGTGAAGGACACCAGCTGCTCCGACAGAAATTGGGCAGAACATCCCAACCAATTTCAATTTTTCCCTCTGTTTGGCAGAACCAAGTTTTCTAGTTTTATTTGATGTCTTGTAGTATTTCTTGCCATTATTGGTTTGCATAACCGCCTGAAATTTTTCATCCAGAATTTACCTCAGCGCACCTGTTCTAAAACCTGACTGCTTTGCCCCTCAGCAAGCTCAGGACTGGCTGTGTGCTACAAAGTGTAATCACTACACGAACAAATTCGGCTTTGTTTTGGTTTTTGTTATGCTCCAGTTCACAGGGTTGAAGGGTTACATGAGAATCTCAGTGCCCTGCTTGTAAAAATAAAGCTGAAATAATCACTGGCTCTGATAATTTCAGAGAAAACCTCAAAAACATAAGCAAGGAAGACACAAAACTCAGAAGGACAACAATACACTTTTTGTGGGTTTTGCTCGGGGTCTGACTCATGCTCTTTGTGCCTCAGGGGCAACTGACATTGGCTGGGTTCTCATTGGAGTCTGCAGGATGAGGGGGGTTTGGCTGTGAGGAGCGAGGTTATGGATGCAGTTTCTGCTTTCCTTCCCTGTATCTACCTGATCCATGAATTCCTAAGATTTGTTGGTACAATCTGCTTGTGATTGAGCTGTTGTGAGGAGCACAAACCTTGCTCCCACACCAGTCAGGTGCTGATTCTGCGTGTCTCAAACAAACCCCACTCTGTTTTTCCTTCTCTTTGTAGTTACCTTTAAGCAAGAGCGATGTCCCAGGTGCCCGCTGACTACCTGTCGACCACCAGCTCCTACAACTATGACCCGCCCCTCCCCTCCGTGGCTCGGGCCAGCACCTTCACCAAGGTCCCTCCAGCCAAGAAAATAACCTTCTTCAAGAGCGGAGACCCTCAGTTCGCAGGAGTCAAGATGGCCATCAACCAGCGGAGCTTTAAGAGCTTCAACGCGCTCATGGACGACCTCTCCCACCGCGTCCCGCTGCCGTTTGGGGTCCGGACCATCACCACCCCGCGAGGAATACATTGCATCAGCGAGCTGGACCAGCTGGAGGACGGGGGGTGCTACCTGTGCTCCGACAAGAAGTACGTGAGGCCCATCAGCATCGCCTCCGGGGGACACAGGCCGGCCCCGCCGCGCAACGGTCGCCCCTCCAGCACCGCGAGGAGGGCAGCTCAGGAGGGCAAGCTGGAAGATTATTCCGCGCCTTTCGCCCACCATGGCCCCAGAATACCCAAGAAAATCACTCTGGTGAAGAACGGGGAAAGTGGCTTTCGGCGCTCCATCATCCTGAACCGCAGAAACGCCCGGAGTTTCAAAACGCTCCTGGATGAGATCACGGAGATCCTGCAGTTCCCGGTGAAGAAGCTCTACACTGTTGATGGGAAGAAGGTAAATATCTCTGGCACCTGGTGCTGGGCAGTCATTCAAACAGGAGTTATCGCATTCCGTGTGATGCAAATCCTTTAACTCATGGGACCACGGTTTATCCACACTACCTTAATCCTTCGGGCTTTGTCCCATTAATCACTTTCCCATTAATTACACAAAAGTTTGATGTAGAACAATCTTGCTCAGCCACTCAAGAACTTCATGCTAAATATTGTTTGGGGTCAATGGGAGGTTCAATGTTGTGCAGTTGGGTATAAAACCCTAAATAAACTTCTAGTAATGGCATTTCCCACATTTTTCCAAGAGGAATGTCCCAACAGAAGTTAAACTTTTCCATACATAACCACTGGGAATTCAAGAGAATAAGATGGCCCTTGTGGTTGCACATTCCTCACAGAACAGGGTCCTGCTCATGACTTGGGATCCTCAACATCATGGTAGGATAGCTAATGAATGCATAAGTAATTAGGGTCTGAGTGGGATCAGGAGACACATTTGTATTCATGATTTGGTGAATGTGCCAGTGGGAGGGAACTCATCATAAATTCAGGGCATGACAACTCCTTCATTCTTCTGTTCCAAAAGGAATTTCCTGACAAACCTGAGGTTCTCCTGACTTCTTCTCCATCTCTTTGTAGCACAGACTAACCCATACTTCCATTTTTCTGACGGGATCTCACGTGTTACCCTGACTTGTGCCTGTGCCTGCAGCTGAGTGGAGTTTCCCTGCTCCGTTGCCGCTTTTCCCACCCTTACGGGGCTGAGTGCCAGCTCCTCAGTGGTTACAATACAACCACTTGTGGTGTCGCTTTCTGAGCCAGGTGACTGAAATGCCTCGGGTTCAAATGTCCCACTATTCAGGAGGGGGAAAATGGAGGAATATTTTGCAATAAAATCATTTTGACCTGGCACAGGGACAGGAATGTGCAGTAGGAAGGAGAGAGGGAGGGAATTTAAGCTGTCCTTCCTTCACAGTGCTTACTGCTATTCCCACCACTCCGGAAAGAGCTTCCAACCAAACCCAACCCTGCTGCCAAGATACTTTATAATCTGTGGATAACAAACTTATTTTGCCACTGATTTGTCCAGTTTTCAAGACTTGGACTCCTGCTCAGTCCAGATGGACATAATAATCTTGTGAACTGATAGGAACTTCCTCTTCTTCAATTTTTGAGAATTTTCACTGATTTTTCTAAAGAAAAGTTTTGCCTTCTACTTCTTAGTGCAGTCTTGATATTCTCCTTGTAATTCCTAAATGAATTTCCCACAATACTCCTTCAAGTCATTATAAACACCAAGATTTTAGGTGGGATATGTACTAAGTACCCACTCTGGAAACACAATATCTTCAACTTGATGATCTTGGAGGTCTTTTCCAACCTTTCCATGTTTTCCATCTGCAGAAATGCGTGGATCAAACCCCATCACTTAATTTCTCCATGGTCCCTTGGGATTCTTTTTTTTTTTAATATGAAAATTTTCATTACTGTCTTGTCAATAAGGAACTGTTTTTCTATACTTTAATAATTTTATTTTCACTCCTTTAATTCCTGTGCAGAATATGACAGTTATAGGTGACTGTGGGTCCAACCTCAGCAGCGTTATCAGCTTACACAGAGTTAGAAAATATGTGATTATGAATACCTTTCTTGAGAATATTTTACAGAGATTTTGGGCCATTATTAATTTCATTTACCTCCAGCTTTTTAATTGTTCACTATTATTCATTTAACAACCATTCCTGTTAGGGCTTCCTGTCACTCTAGGCTTGGGTGAAAAGCATTTAAACCACAAAAAAATTCACTTTGTCTTGGATTTTCCAGTCTCTGCCCTTCACGCAGATTCTCTAAACCATTTCTGTTCTTCTTCTAACTCTTCTTGTCATACCTCAGCTTCAAGACCTCTGTTCCTGATCCACAATTGGTTGTGTCTGAGTTTTCACCAGATAAAACAATTTCATCGAGGAGTGAAAATTGTGAGTTCGATGCACAATTTTGTGAGACTTCCTGAAATAACCTCCTTCAACTGGTGCTGGAGTTTAACTTCAGATCTTGTCTTTATACTGACGTTTGCATTTTCTGTTAAAGACAACGGGTAGAAGCCTCCATTCTTCCATGACCATTCAATATCTGCATGTTTCATATTTCTTGGGTATTTCCTTGTTTCTTGTATCATTCTCCTTGAATAATTATTCAACATATCTTTTAAGAGAGATTCCATGTCTATGTAATTTTTTTTTTTTTTGCAAGGTTTATTGCAGAGGTCTTTCCAGGAAAGTGGGCTAGGATTGAGTGGAACAGTAACTTTTGACAGTTACTTCCATTTTTTGACAGATTAGCAGAATAACAGTAAGATCAATTCCTAAGCAGTGCATCTGGACTACTGCTCGATTGACTTTGGCCCAAGTTTTCATACACTTTACATCATGACTTTACACATGACTTTACATCAGTTGGCTGATGAGACAGTTGGAAACCACAGTTTTCCTAGTTTTTCCCAGGGACATCAGTTCTACACTAAAAAAGGAACCAGGTGTGCAGATATCTCCATTAAAAAAAAATATTGTAGGCTATCTACTCAATCAAATGACCTTTTGACTCCATTCTAGGAAGTTTTTATACCACATAGTGGGTTTTCTTCCTCGTGGTCTAAACCACAGGAATGCACTTCTGTTCAGATCTCCACCGCCTGCCTCTGGAGAGGGAAGGATGTCTCTGGGGGCAAAGAGACAGCCAGAGATCACAGAAAGGCCAGAAATCCTCCTAGGCTGTAAGAAATGACGTGTAGGATTATGAGGCAGCAACAGAGGATTTCCCTTACAAATGGCAATTATCCAGGGCCCACCAGCTGAACAGTCATTAAGACTTCATTAAGTCACAGGAACCCAGCACCATGACTGTGTCCAGGCACAGATGTCCTGATTTCTGAATCACCAGGCCTTCCTTTTACTGGCTGCCCTAAACTAAAACAAAAACAAAACCAAACTATTCCTTAAAATCCAACCCTTCTCCTCACATGGCGTTTGAAACCACACTGCGTGATGGCAAATACTCTACATAGTTTATGGCCGCTGGTGGCAATTATCAAGAGCAGCTCAAATGGGATTTATCAACCCTTGGAAGAGTTTTCCAGGGGATGTGGCTGGTTTTATGTTTGTTGGAGTCAGGCCAAGGCTGAGATGTTTTTTGTTTGGGCGCACTCAAGGCTGACCGTAAGTTGTTGCATTTAATGAGTGAATCTGATCTGGTTCGTTGTGTGGAAAGGCCCAGTGGGTGACCAGAAAAACTGTCTCGGACTCTGCAAGTGAGAACACGGCAGAAGGAGCTCTGAGTGTCACTGAATTTCCTGGAGGGATCAGAGAACTGCCGTGCGGGTTAATCAGGGGAGCAATCAGGGGTTAAGGAATGTTTCCCCAGGCACCACGAGAACTGGAGACTGTAAAGGATTAGTTATCAGAAACTCCTGGGGTAAGAACCCTCACTTTTCTCCCATGTTTTTGTGGAATTTGGCACAGGATACACTTAGGCAAGGTCAACCATTCTGGGGCAAACCAAGCTATCTTTGGCCATGTCCAGTTGTCCCAGTCTTGGAGAATGACAGAAGGGTGCAAATGAAGTGACTCTTTCCCTGGTGTATCTTCCCAGTCTCCAGCAGCCTGTGGGATAAGGTCTTCAGCCCAAAGCAGCACAATGGGCCCATCGAGCTATTCCAGTAGCCAGAAGAGTATCAGGGCACATACTCTGGCACCAAAGGGCACCATCAACGGATAATCACACTCTGCAGAACCCAAAATAGGGTCTAATTCCCACAGAGGTGGCCACATTCAAGCCGCTTCTTAGAAAAGCTCCCTGGCCTGTGTTAACTCCCAGATCTGCCCAGGAATTTCTTGGGAGAGTGCCAGTTGATCCAGGCTTTAAGTGCACTAAAGACCACTCTAAGGAGAGTGGTACGGGCAACTCTGTTCCAGTGCCCAGGATCCAGAACTGATTTAATTTAGCCATAAGCCCAGAACTTTTATTTTTAGCTGTTATTAGCCAAACTGGTGGCCTAGCTATTATTACTAAGTAGTTCTTGATAATAATGACTGTATTTACAGCAACCTAGGGGTGCAAGGCCAGGAAACAGGCTTGTCTGACATATTTCCTGACTCAGCTTTACACATCCATAGGGCCATTCCTGGGACATCTGTAGGCTGCCCGCAGGCATCCTCTCAGCCACTCATGTTTGGGCTCTCTCCCAACCTCATCTGTCTTAATGACAGGTGTCATCAAGACCCTGATGGAAGTGCAGGAGGAAAACGGGATACATGGAGGCAGATAAGCTGGTTTAAAGTGTGGTGTGTGTATAAACAGTGAGAGAAGAGAGGTGACAATTTGCCCCTGTGGGGTCGTTCATTTTCTGGCTGCATGGTGACGTGTCCGCTGTGACACTTGGTTCCTGAGCCCAGGTACAAAGGATTGCAACCAATTCCAGCCCCCTGATGTGGAGCAAACCGTTGTTATCAAGCGAGCCGTGCCACTTTTCCACCCACCACGTGCGTGACTCACGGTCTAAAAACAAACCACAGGTTTCAGGTTCGATATTCTCTGATTCCGTGCCAAAACCACAATGACTCCAGCGAGATTTACACAAGCGATCTGTAAACCTCAGCAAAACTTTCCATGAACCTCATCCACGAGAAGAGTCATATCCAGGTGTGTTTTGTGAACCTTTGAGGTGCCCTGAAATCATCTGGCCCGGTGCCTTACGAGGTGTAGTTAAAGGGACCCCGTGTTTAGCCACTTTCTTATCTAACATGCAGCAAATCTGATACTTTCTTATCTAACACACACCAAAGGCAGATGATTCCTTTAGCCCGAGGGGGTTTTGTTCTTTCAGTAATAAAGGAGCAGAGTATAATTGCTTTCTAATTCTTTTGAATTTCATCCAGGGCAAAGACATTTCCAATCACGTTATTGAGTATAGGTAATAATCACGGAATCATGGAATATCCTGAGCTCGAAGGGACCCAGGATCATCCAGTCCAACTCCTGGCCCTGCACAGGACACCCCAAAAATCCCACCCTATGCCTGAGAGCTTTGTCCGAACCCTCCTGGAGCTCTGGCAGCCTTGGTGCTGTGAGCACTAATATTTCCTAATTTTTCCTAACAGCAATTTAGAAAATTCTACCACTCATTTATCATGTCCTTATGGACTTCAATTATACAACCGAAATTTTCTGCCATCTATGGGTACCTCCTGCAACTACTTTTGGCATTTCTGGGTTTTCTCCCGAACAAACTATTTTGTTTTCAAGTGCAAGTGGTTCTGAAAGAAAAGGAATTTAAGTTTTTAAAGGTATAATTTTGTCACATTTAGGTTTTTTCCATCTTAAAAAAGTTTTAGAAAGTACCTATAGGAAAATTACTTCTACGGTTACCAATATATGGAAGCTTAGAGCTCTGGAAAGATTACAGACAGTTAAAGAAGAAAAAACACCCCCAGATTTATAAAAAGCAGATTTGTAGAAGCAACAAAGAGCACAAAAGTGCATAGCAGTCATTTAGACTTGATATTAAAATCCTGTAAGGGGTTGTTATTTATGAAAAATGCATTGAGCCAATAAAAACAACTCCATGTCAGCAACACAGGTAAATTGCCAGAAGAATTCAGGGCTCACCAGAAAAAGTTGTGTTACAAAATATTTTATGAGAAATGTGAAGCCTTTCCTGTTGATGGTTCTCTTTATAGTGCAGAGAAGGAGCACTAAATAAAGTGAACTTCAGGAGACTAAGATTTGTCACCATGATCTGTCTCTTTATTCATTTGCTGAGAGTACAAAAAATAGCAGAATTCCACCCTCTCCTGGAAAAACTGTGAATTTTCTGTAAGCACTTTCAGTAGAAATCACTGTTTCTGTGAAGAATTTGTGCAGGAAAGTTTGTGGGTTTTTTTCATAGGGAAAATAGATTTTACAAATGCAGACCTTGGAGTTTTTAACCAATAAAAGGAGAGGAAAAGAGAGGATTTTTGCAGTTGCATCAATTTTCTTCTTCCTTTCGGGCCTTGAACAGGGAATTCAAAGGATTCTGCTGCAACTCTTAGCAAGGTCAGGAAGCAGAAGTAGAAACCTTCCCACCTTTCCCATTTGTATTATGGACTTTACAAATTAGGAGTGAATCTGCATCCATGATGTAGATAATCTCCATATAAATGGAGGAAGTTTTGACATCTTCTGGTCATGGGGAAAAGCTTGAACTCCCAAATTGGATCCTTCCCACTGACTCAACCGCCACCAGGCTGAGCACAAGAACCGAATGCTTCACATTTTTCAAGGCACATCAATTTTTAAGCTAATCCTGCCCTCGGAGAGGATCAGGGCAGGCACTTGGGGTGGAGTGGATGTTCCTCTGACTCATCATTTTCAAATGCTGGTGTTGGATGGACCAGATTTAATGAAGCCAATGCCAAAGGGGCAGGTGGGGGACTGATTTCAGTGAGAAGATTAAAAGCATCTGCAGTGAAACTTTTCTAGAAAGGCCGTCCTCTCTTCTGGGTTGAAATTTGCACCTTTTGCAGCAGTTTCACAGCTTGAACAGCGTCAGACCTCATTTTGAGCTGACAGGGTGGGTGGGGAGAGAAGAAGACACCAAAAAACGCCTTCTCCACGCCTTTATTTTCCCCATCAATCCTCTTCCTTCTCCTTTTCCCGTGAGATATTTCTCTCCTGCTGCTACCCAAATGGTTTCCAACGGCCACTGAATTTCTGATTGCAGCATTTCTCTTGGACTGCTGAAGGAATTGCTCATCCAAACTGTTTCCAGGGCCAAACTCAGAATGGATTTTTTATATATATGTACAAAGTGTCACACACAGGAAAAAGGCATCCATGAGTATTCCAGGAAAAGTTGCCAGCAGAGGAACAGCTAAACATGATCTTTGCCTGTGTTTGACTGAGAAAGCAGAGCAGGGTGTTATTGCATTTTCCCTCTCTCTTTCACGTGTTTTACTTGGCTCTTTGAGTGCTTTATGGCCTTCCAAAACTCTCATTTTTTTCATGCAGCTTTACACAGTGGGAAAACCTGAACGCTGGACAGGTCATGTCTGAGAAGTTCTAGAAAATGCTGATGTTTGTAGAACTGTTGGAATGAAAAATTTCTTGTATTCCTGCATTTTAGCCTCTGGAGCAATGGACTTGCCCATATTCTCATTCAATAAGCATCAAATAAAGGTAGCAGTTTGTATTTGTGTTTAACAAACCACCTGCTCTTGCAGGAGTCCTGGACACTGGAATCTGTCTTGATTTGTGCATCTTTCTTTGGAGAAGAGAGGCTTTGGGGTGAGCTGATTGTGACCTTCCAGTACCTGAAGGGAGCCTGCAGGAAAGATGGAGAGAGACTTTGGACAAGGCCATGGAGGAACAGGACAAGAGAGAATGGCTTCAAACTGACAGAGGGCAGGGTTAGATGGGATATTGGGAAGGAATTCTTGGCTGTGAGGGTGGGGAGGCCCTGGCACAGGTTTCCCAGAGAAGTTGTGGCTGCCCCATCCCTGGAAGTGTCCAAGACCAGGTTGGATGGGGCTTGGAGCAGCCTGGGATAGTGGAAGGTGTCCCTGCCCATGGCAGGGGGTGGAATGGGATGATCTTTAAAGTGCCTTCCCACCCAAACCATTCTATGATTCTATGTGGATTTGGGACCTGACATTTAATTTAGTGTTTAAGAGACCATGTGAGTTTTGATGTGGAGATGGAAGGGATGCTGCGTGCTGCCTTCTGCACTAACGATTGGGATGTTACCATTTGCAGAGGATCAGATCCATTTCCATGCAATATTTCCTTGCTTTAAGTTCAGCATTATCTCTTATTCCTGATGACGGGGGAGAGCTTTCTGACCCCTGCTGAAGTCAGAGAAAGTGAGAACAAGTCATGCACTTCCTGATCTCTTCCTCCTCCTTTTCTTCTGCTACTTTGCTCATGTGCATGTGGGCACGGAGTGGCAACACCCCATGATTCACCTCCTGACCACAGATTAACCAACCACTCCCCAGAAGAGCCACTCTCTAATTCCTCCAGTGCAGAGTTTGGGGAGGGGAAGGGCAAATGAAATGCAGAATTTATTATCATGAAACCACGATTACACCAGCTCAGAGCCCGGAGGCCTCTGGACTGGATGTGGCACAACCACAAAACGACGGGGCTGTTCGCACTCCAAGGAGCTGTAAATATGAATGGAAGACAAAAGGGAGTAGATGGAAAAGCTCTAGGAAAAGAAGCTGTTTGGCCTCAGCCCGTTAGCCTGTCCTTCAAAGGGTCTGTTTCCAGCTTTTCCTGTTCCTCCCATGCGTCTCTGCACTCCTTTGGATGCTGGATTAGTTTATGGACTTGTCCTCTGAGCCGTGTCTTGCATTATTTCCACATTCTGTCTTTCTCTAAGTCTCAGATGTCTTTGGTTGGCTGGCAGCCAGAGGAGGGAGAGCAAAGGGTGTCTCCTTCACCTTGCCTTTATCAGAAACTGGTATCTGTGTTCTGCTTCTGAGGTGAGCAAGGTTGACCGTGGTTCTTTTTTATTCTGAGAAGAGACAGAGGGTGGCATGTTCTCCACAATAAAAACCCCCAAGTTCCTTATTTTAGAGATTTTGGCTTTGTTTTTGTCTTGCTTCTGTTCAGGCATTGATGACACTTTATTAATAATTGTGTTGCAGTAGCACCTAGAGGTCCTTGCTGAGATCACAACAGTTGGTGGGTTCTGTACATGTAAAATTCATGGAGACAATCCATCCTCCAATGGATAGCAGCCAGACTGGGGAAAAAAAAGGGATATTTCAGAAGAGA
The DNA here is from genome assembly GCA_013397565.1 of Ptilonorhynchus violaceus. Classification (NCBI taxonomy): domain Eukaryota; kingdom Metazoa; phylum Chordata; class Aves; order Passeriformes; family Ptilonorhynchidae; genus Ptilonorhynchus; species Ptilonorhynchus violaceus. The sequence continues at coordinate 334,131 of VZRJ01006268.1, forward strand.
GGATGTCCTTTCATTTACACCTCGCTTGTGGTGACCTTCCCGGTGGAACTTAGAGTCTTTCTGTGAAACATTTCTATTGGAAAGAACACAGAGATTTTTTGAACCAATCCATAAATGCCACATCCCACTGTGGCTCCACAGGGAGTTCGTGTGGTGGGAGATAATGAATCCTAAATCATAGAATGGTTTGGGTTGGAAGAGACCTTAAAAATCATTTGGTTCCAACCCCCTGCCACTGGCAGGGACACCTTCCACTAGACCAGGTTGCTCCAAGCCTCATCCAACCTGGCCTCTTGTCCAAAACTTCACTCATGGCATCCATAATCCTCTTGGATCCTGATCCAGAGTCTGTGGAGGTCAGCAAGTTTCTCTCCATCTGTTATAGTGGGATTTGAATAAGATTTACAATAAGATTGAGAAAATTAATTTAATTTTCAGGGATAATGCAATAAAACTTTAATGGGAGTCTATTCCAGCCCACCGAGTTCCAACTGCTAGAGGTTGATCCCTGCGAATTTTGGTTGGTGGATTTTTGTCTCTGAACATCAACTGCCTTAACTGTGATCGGGTTACATCGAGGGAACCCCAAAGAGGCTTGAATGGGCCTGAGCGATCCAAAGGAATTCTTTCCTGACCCATCAAACACCTTTATCATAAGCCATTTGTTCTCCTCCGTTTTATTCCTGACTGTTCACTGATCATGGATTAAAATATTCTTGAAATTCCCATGGTTTTGGACTCAGCCTAAAAATCAAGACACTTCCTTTTCTAACTCTGTGAATGTGGTTGACGTTTCCTGCTGAGCTTCCGGGTGGCAGCTGGTGGGACACAGGTCTCATATTTACCTTTTGTCCTGCCAGCTATCCTCAGGCACATATTAAATGCCCTGAAACATCTCAAATTGTTGTAATACAGTTTTCTTGGAATATCCTGGAATGGGTGCTCAAGAATCTTGCTGTGGCAGCCTGAGGGAAGTGAGGAATCTGTTTGCTGGAAGGATTTCCTTACAGGCTACTGCTTGGAAGAGAGAAATGTCAACTCTGAGCAAACAAAGGAAAATTAATGTGGGAAAAGATCTGTGCTAAGCAACCAGTGGCCAACATTTCATTCCACTTGGGCATCTTCTGATCTTCTACCACCTTAAAAGCGAGCACCAAATATCTAAGGTTTTATTGCTGCATTAAAATCATAGAATTGCCATAGAAATTAGTAAGGTTGGAAATCTCCTGCAAGATCATGGAGTTCAACCTTCAGATGAAACACATCCCCCCTCAAGAGCATTCAATTTTCTCCTCTGACTGTGAGAGCTGGGGCAGATAAGAACATCCAACCTCTTCTCGTTCAATTCCACCCCACTCTTCCCCAGGCTGCTGTCCACAGAAAATAACATCCACCTCTCCTGCAATAAATCATGGAATCACATCATCACTGAGGTTGGAAGAGACCTCTGGAGATGATCTCATCAAACCTTCCTTTTCCTGTATATGTTGGAATTCACACTGTTCTCTGCAAGATCAATCCCACCTCTTACTTAACCTGAACAGCAATTCAGCATCAGATTATTTTTTTATAGTTTAATCTGATCTAGTATTTCGTCTCTTTCTCTGAGGCTCCCGCACTTCTAAAATACAAATATCTACTATGTCTGCTTTTCCCCATGGTGCTACTGCCAAATCTTGCAATCTTATCTCTCACCGAGTTTCTGTCTGATGTCCAGTTTCTTCTCCCAGCATGAAAATCCATGGCAGAAATTGCATGGAAAATACAGTTTCACAAGTCAGAAAAACTCTTCTACTGGTGGTTGTTGTGTCCAAGAAGAAGAACAGGATCACTTTTCTTGCACAAGAATAAAAAAAAAGGCTGGAGCTCCTGTGCTCTGGAGCCAGGCTGGGAAAGCTGGGCGTCTCCAGCCTGGAGAAGAGAAGGATCCAAGGACATCTTAGAGACGCTTACAGTGCCTAAAGGGGCTCCAAGAGAGCTGGAGAGGGACTTGAGACAAGGGCCTGGAGGGACAGGACACACGGAATGGCTTCCCACTGCCAGAGAGCAGGGTTAGATGGGATATTGAGAAGGAATTCTTCCCTGTGAGGGTGATGAGGCCCTGGCCCAGGTTTCCCAGAGAACCTGTTGCTGCCCCATCCCTGGAAGTGTCCAAGGCCAGATTGGATGGGGCTTGGATCAGCCTGGGCTAGTGGAAGGTGTTCCTGCCCATGGCAGTGGGGTGGAACGGGATGATCTTTAAGGTCCCTTCCACCCAAAACCATTCCATGATGACACTGATGGAAATAAAGCTCCCAGTTTTCCTTTGTTTCCCAGCCATAGACAATGTGCTGCAGACTCCAGAGAAGCCAGGGGAGACTCTACCACTGCTTGAAATGGGGCCAGTATTTCACTCAGCACTTTCAGGAGCAACAGTGGACACTGGAATGCCTGCAGGGTCTGGATCTGATCCCTTCAGATTAGAAATAATTTTTATATATTCCTTAAAAAGAAGGAAATCTGAGAAGCAATGACTGAGCCTCACCCGGGACACCCTGAGTGAGCTGAAAGCTCCTAAACACCCAGGGGGGGATGTGCTGTTTAGGGACAGTTCAGCACCAGTAAAAAATGTCATATTGATTGCTCTAAAGACAGATGTCCTCTGGATAGCTCAGGCAGTGACACATTGAGAGGGTGGCATTCCTGCAGCAGTGGGAATGCTCCATGTGGAGCAGATGGAATGAACTGTTATCCCAACCCTGCACTGCCTGACATGGCAGGACGATGCATTAAACCAAATCCATGTGAGAAACAGGATTTATTTCACCCTCTGAAAACACTCAGTTGTATTTACAACTGCCAAAATGCTTTTAACAACAAAGCATTACAAAGAGGAATTTCTGGAGTTATTAATCCAGACAGATTAAGTTTTCAAGATATTAGGAAGAAAAGCTACAATTTATATATAAACACCTCTAAAGTGCAGCTGGTGTCAAAAAAACCCATTCAACAAATACAGACTATTTTAAGTGACATAACACAAGTGTATTCCATGTAAAAGGATGTGTAAATTCCCTAACTCAGCTGGCTCAGCTCCATGGATCCCTGACTCTCTGTCACTGGCACCATCTATTTTCTGCACACACAACACAGCAGTGCTGAGTGTAATTGAAATAGTTACACCCAGACACAGAACCGCGTGAGGAAATGTGGGCAAAAAATAACTTCCACTGAAAAAATGTCCTTTACAAACAGGAACGTCCCTAAACTTAGTGGGGCTTTAAAGACAGATTCTTTTGCGTTAAGTACAGAACACATTTCATGTCTATTTTTCTTTTTTTCTCTCCCTCTTTTTCCTTTTCTTTTTCTTCTTTTTTCCCCTCACTTCTTTTTTTCTACTTGTATGAGGTCAGGGGGAAGGATCTCACCAAAGGAATGAATATGAAAAAAAAATAGAACAGAAAAAAAAGAATAGGAAAGTAAAGAAGGAAAAGAAATCTACAGATGGCAAAAACCTACTCGAAATATTTGATTTATTAAATTCTAGGCTTTCTAGAAACTTTTAAAGTGAGCTAGAGAGATGTTTTCTTTAGGAATATATAAGGATGTTTTCTTTAGGAATAGATGGACCAGAAGTGGAGTGAACAGAGACAGACTGAGATTTGTGGGGTATTTTTCTGTTTCATGGTTCTCATCACATGGACTCAGCAGTTTAATGAAAGTGTTTAATGAAAGCTTTAGTGAGCAAAGCCTCTCTCGCTGTGGATTTTATAGCAACAAACTCAATGGGCCTAAGTCACAAGTGTTGTCATAACACAATAAATAAGAAATAGCAGGAAGACAATGGGATTTTAGAGTATTCCTACTAAAAAGTTGATGCCGTGTTTTATCGTAAGAAAAGTTATCAGAAGTGATTAACTGGATCTAGAATGAGATTCTGTTTATCTCTGTCTTGCTCTTTCACCCTCCACATATTTACCCTCCTTCTATTTGCCCCAGATCCAGCACCAATCCCTTAGTGCCTCCCACAGCCTTGGTTGCACATCTTGGAAAACCCCCGAGGCGTTTCATAAACGGAGGGCTTGGGTCTGAAGGGGCCCTGGTTCTTCATTGCTTGGCTGTAGCAATATTTGGGGAGAGAGGTGTGTCCTTCACACGTTATTTCAGGCATGTGTGACAACTGCAGCGCTGTCATCGCTGCTCCTCTCAGATTCCTTATCTCGGTTCTCATTAAGGGGATGATGATTAAGAGACACAGTGAGGTCAGGGTGCATCTTTCTGAGCCCTCCACTGGTAACCCATGGTGTGGTAGCCTCTTGTTGGGGTCTTCCTATGTGCTCTGGAGGCGTTCTCCTGATGTAGCAGACTGAGGAGGAAGGGACATCCCAGATTGTGGAGACCCCTGGCAGCACAAAGTTGCTGGATGTTGGCCACTCTAAAGTCCTCCCAGACAGCAAGAGAGCCTTCTCCTTCTTTTGAAAGCCATCAGGTATTTTAGCTGAGCTCAACTTCAGTCCTTCAAATGAGAGGCTGCAGAAACAAGATGGAAGATGGGACCAGGCTCTGTCTGCCCAGTGCTCCTCACAGGACTGATTCCTGCTCCTTTAGAGTGACAAATATTTGGGTAAAAGTTGGCTGGGGCTCTGAGCAGCCTGTTCAAGCTGAAGATGTCCCTGCTCATTGTAGAGGGTTGGATTAGATGACCTTTAAAAGGTCCCTTCCAACCCAAACTATTCTATGATTCCATGAAAAGTGACTCCTGAAGGACTGTTGGGGTAATCCAGGAACAGGTCATGTGGCGAGGATGAAGTGTGCAGACCTGGGTTCTCGTGGAGGAACAAAGATTCCTTCAAAGGCTCTTCCCACACTGGGGACAATGTCCCTCATTGGCCAGCACAGAGGCAATACTTGAGGTTACAACTGAGACAGTATTTGAGGTAATATTAGGGGAAGTCACAGTTCTTGTCCCTCTTCCTGAGCAAGAAAAAGATCAACTAAGGGTTAAAACGAAATGTAGCATTTGCCAGGTAATAAAAGCTGTCCCATACAGAAATCAGAAGAATTTAAAGGTCATAATTCTCTGCAAGGGAAACTGAAGCTCCTCCAGTTCCACCCTCTTCCTCACTACCACATGGAATATGCCTAAATCTTTCCCAGAATATGTGAAATCTGGTAATAAATGAGATAACCTTTCCCTTATGCAATCTCTCCCACTATTGCCTTCTATTGGGAAATCTGATTAAAACATAGCAGAGCTACTCTTTCAATTGAAGAATTCTCCAACAGGCTCTGGTAGACCCCGAAGTTCTCCAGAACCACGTTTATTTTCATAGAATCACAGAATATCCTCAGTTGGAAGGGACCTACAAGGATCATCAAGTCCAGCTCCTGGCCCTGCACAGGACAACTCCAAAAATCATACCACCTGCTTGAGACCATAACCCAAATGCTCCTTAATTTAGGTGACAACTCATGGTCAGTTGATATCGGGCCTGGAAGAACCAACCTCTTCTCTTTGGGCTCACGGTGCTCCACTTGCTGTTCCCTTTGCAGATCGACAGCATGCAGGCTCTGCTGCACTGCCCCAACGTGCTGGTGTGCGTCGGCCGGGAGCCGTTCAAGCCTGTATCCATGGAGAATCTGAGGAAACACTCGGTGGAGAAGCTGCCCAACCTGCCTCCCCGCTCCAACAATGGCAACAATGTCAACGAGAACAATGACAGTAAGAAAACCTCGGGGCCGTGTGGCGCAGTCGTCCCCGGGCCCGTGTCCCACAACATGGGGACCGCAGGTCCCTATTGTGCTGTGCCCCAATGTGCAGATTTCACGTGGAAAATGCACTTCCCTCTCCCTGCCTCCCAGGCCTTTCCATCCTCCCCTTCTTTTTCTCTGGTTTCCTTCTAGGATTTCCTCCCTACGCCCCCCAGTCTTTCTTTTACATGCTCCCCATGTCTGGCTGACTTCCCTTCCTCTTTCATATCTCTGTGTCTCCTTTTCCTTCCAGAACTCCCTCCTTTCCTGTGTCTGTCCCCCCAGACCCTTGAGATTTCCCACGAATCCTCTATCCCCTCGTTGTCTGTCCTATCATACCTTCATTCCCCTGCACCAGGACCAGAGGATGCCCTGGTTCTGTCAGCAGGAGACTCAGTTTCTCCTGCAGCTTACAGCTGCCCTTTTGGGAACAAAGCATGTTTTTATGGAAAGATTACGTTCAGAAAGGAGTATTTTATGGATTATTCAGGATTATGTTTCCTAGGCACTCCATCATGAGTTATCTAAGGCAGGTAATTAAACCAGCCACCCTCAGTAGCCTGGGAAAAGAAACTTCCCAATTCCAAAGGAAAATTAATCTCACCAATATTAGGGATCTATTGTGGGATGAAACTAAGAGTGCTCTGGAGTTGCATCTTTTTCTCTCCACTGTCAGTACCAGGAGCTGGGAAAGATTCTTTCATGTGTTGCCAACTAATTGTAGAAACATAAGGACAGAGGCATCCCACGATCACTGGCTGAGACATAAAAAACTGGGAGGGAAATGTGGGAATAAACTGGAGCTTTGCCCATCAAGAGACTGAGCAGATCCATCAGCTCAAATGCATAAGGATGGTTAGGGAAGAGCTATTTCATGTGATTTTGATGTGCTCCTGTTCAGCACTTCCTTCCTAAAATGCCCTCCACTCAGCTGCACATCCATACACCCACAGAGGCATGGGATTGTCTGGATATATGTACAAGTAAACTTTGGATAAACACATTAGAAACAAGACAGATGAATGTCTTGCAGGACAGCCTGACAGCAACGTATTCTGCTTGAAATGAAGGGTTCTAAATATATCTATGCAGGTCACTGCACTGGGCCATAAAGATGTTCTTCCAATCGCAATTCCCAAATTCCCTTACTATCACTGATTTCTTCTACAACTCCCACTATTTCTCTTTGTAATTATCACTGGTTTACAATTCCTTTTTTATTTGTTCTTTATGTTTTAATAAGCATTATAATTATTCTTAGTGGCACATCCCTGCAGCGACTGAGTCTACACGGCCACACGTTGCCTGGAATACGAGTGGAGAAGTGGATGACGCACAATAAATGTGTGACCCTTGACATCCAGCTAGGGAAGAAGGTCACTTCTCCACGTATCTTCCCCTGGCTAAATAAGAAGGATGAAAATTTGCATAGTTAAATAAAGGAATGTTTGCAATGGGATAAAATACCAAAAATCTGAGACTGAATTGCTTTGTGTATATATATATATATATATATGTATTATTTTTTTAAATTTTACTTCCCAGCATGCACTTAATAAAACAAAGCATTTGTGGATTTTTTTTTTTAAAGATAAAACGTAGACAATTTTATTACAGATTATTAATTCAAAATAGAACATTTAACAAGGAGTTTGGATTAGATAATCTCAAGAAGTCCCTTCCAACCTTAACTATTCTATGGTTTATGGACATCACTTTGTCAAAGAAAAATTTTCAAATTATGTAAATTGGCATATGCTTGGCTTTAATGGAATAACATCAGTCTTCACTAATTGAAGGGCTTGACATATATTTTGTGTCATCTTTACATGAGTTAACACCTCTCTCCATCTTTCTTCACTCCAGTGAACTTCGGACTGAAAGCCAAAAAAAGCGTTATCCATCCACGGTCAGCATCAAGCAACAGATCCATGAGATTTTCCTTGTCATCAGAAAAGTCGTATCCCAACGGCCTCGCTACTTCTCCGGAGAACGGGGCACCCTTCTCCAACAGCTGCTCCCACCCAAAAGCCGGGGACCTGGTCCAGTCCTTGGTCAACGACGACATCGAGAAGCGGGTCCACGTGAACAAGGACGGGAGCTTGTCCGTGGAGATGAAGGTTCGCTTCCGCCTGCTCAACGATGAGACCTTGCAGTGGTCCACCCAGATCAAAAAGTCCAACCTGATGAACCGGCTGCCTTGTGAAGAGTCAGGAATGGAGGAGGACAGTGGGGTAGACCCCCTACAGAAAATGAACCCAGAAGCCAGCTCAGAGGCAGATGATTCCTTATATCCCTGTGATATCGATTCCTACATGTCCAAACTTGAGGAATCGGAATGTGACGAGGCCCACTGTCACAGCTGTGGAAAGAAACACCACGACTATGACATTTGGAAGAACCCCATGCACACGTCCCAGAGGGAAGAGCCTGGCGTGCGAAGCACCTGGCACACGCGGTCGTCGTGCTCCAGCACATCTTCCCGCAGGAGAGTAGTCCATAAAAAAATGACATCCATGGATAGCATCCACACCACGTCCAGTGAGGAATTCTCCGAGCACATTGTGCGAGAGTCCTCATCCTACTCAGAGACTATAGAGAACAGAGTGGCGTATCGATCCGTTAAAAAGTGTACGTGCCGAAGTGATTTGTCTACGGGTGCTTCCAACGGAGAAGAACAGCAGGAATACACTCGGACGAGCACGGGAAACAGCCAGAGACCTTCATCCTTGGGCTTGATGTCACATTCAAGCTGTGAAAACAACCTGGACACTCAAGACACCCTTGAAGACCACGAGGTCACCAAAACCATTTCACAAAACGAGGATGAAAATTGTTTCGAAGCTTCCTCTGTGAAGTGCTTGAAGGACGATGCGGAAGAGGTTGAAAGCAGCAGAGTTGGGAGTGTCATGTCCAGGTCATCCCTGCAGTCCAGGCAGAGCAAGAAGAACGTGTGTGAGGAAACGAGCAGCGTGGGCAGGAGCGTGTCCTCCTCAAGTCTTCAGAAGGCAAATCAGGGAGACAGCACCCGGTGCTCCACCCCTGCCAACAGCGTGCACAGCAAGTCCAGTAACTGCACCACACCAAAAGAAAAGAGTGAGCAGGGTGTACACTCTGATGACAACCCAGTGGTGTCCTCCTTCTCCAGTGAGTCCTGCCCTAAGAAAGAGGCTGAAGAAGTGGAAGCAGAGCAGGAAGAAAGTGAAACGAATGAAGTCAGCTCAGTGTCAGCAAAAACAAAGCCAAGCCAATCAATCAAGGGGGAGAGCAGTGAAGGGGAACAATGCTCTACACAAGGAAGCCATCGCTCCAGGGCTAGTGACAGGAACAGCAAGAAAAGTGGCAGTGATGAGAACGTTCTGTGCAATGCCTCCTGCTCTTCCAGAGGATCCAAAAAAAGCAAACGCAGCCACGTTCATTTGGATGCACGGTCTGAAATGTCTGCATCTTCACTTGAATCTACTCCGAATAAAAAGAAGAATTCCCTACATGCAGATGATGGGAGATCGGGCAGCAGGGCATCTAATTACTCCAAAAGCTCATGTGAAACCAAGAAAAAATCTGTTGGACACACCACGTCTCCTAAGTCAGGGTCTCTTCACTCAAACGTTTCATCTCCTAGTGAAATAGAGGCAACTGCAGGTCCTGTTGAGGAGAAAAGCTCCAAAAGTACCACCAACGGACACAGCGAGTCCTCAAAAAGCTCAAAGAAGAGAAGCCATAAGGAAGAAAGCAGCAGGCCATCATCCCTCTGCTCAAGTGTTTCAAGACCTAATGGAAAAGCTGGAGAGGGTCATGCCAAGGTTAATTCAGAGCCCTCTTCTTCAAGACAGGGAAGCATGAGTGGAAGTGCGTGTTCAAAAGTTGACCACCCAACTGAGAATGGGATTAGGAATAGAAATCCTACAAGTAGCTCCTCAAGAGTCTCTTCAAAGTCAGAAGTGAAAGATCAATGCGTGTTGACACAGTTATCCCACGAAACTGATGACAGGTGTTCACAATCAAACCTGTCTCAATCTTCAAAATCAAGGCGGACAAATGCACAAAATCTTCATGTGAAGGTGACAAACTCCAGCCGGGCATCGTTGTCAGAGACTCTGTCTGTGTGCAGCCTGCACTGCCCTGCCCCACCAAAAGGGAAGCCAAAGAGAAAAAATATGCGCTCAGCGGTGTTGAAGAATTCCTCCATCAGCAGCATCGGCACCGAGTCCGTGCTGACTGCAGGAAAAGAGCAGAAAGAGATTGTGGATTCCTCCAAAGCAACTTCCTATGGCTCTAAATCAGCTGCAACTGAGGTAAACGGTCAGAATAATAAAGAGACTGATGATCCTGGCAACAAAAAAGCAGAGGAAGAGGTAGAAGACACAGGCACGCAGGAGGAAGGGGGTGATTTGGTGCCATCTGCTCTACCAAATACATCTCCAGAAGAAGTTGTGCAGGAATGGCTCAGGAAAATCCCTTCGGAAACATTGCTTATGAAATACGAAATGGAGGATGATGGAGAAGAGGAATGTGCAGAGGCATCCACTGAACTATCACAATGTACAAACACCGAGGAAGCTGCAGAGGAGGAAAAAGCTGAGGAAAAGAATGAGGAAGAGGAGGAGGCTGAAAAGGATGAAGCAGAGGATGAAGCAAAGAATGAAGCAGAGGATGAAGCAGAGGATGAAGCGAAGGATGAAGTGGAAGAAGAGAAAGCAGAAGATGCTGCTGTTAACGAAGAGGCTGAAGAATGCGTGAACCAGGAAGAAATCTCTGAGGTTGCACCTGAAGCTGCTGAAGCTGAGCAGGCAGAATGCAACAAGTCAGTTACATCCAGCCAAAATAACAACAAGAGAGACCTGCCAACCTCTGTCCAGACGTCCGTCCAGATCATGAAAGCCTTGCTCAGCTCAAAACATGAGACCAAATTTGACCGATCAAACAGTTTGCCCGAGGTGTCCCCCACAATGGGGAGAAAACTGAGTAACTCCGCCAACATTTTGATTACTTGTCTTGCCAGCCTTCAGCTCCTCGATGAAGAGTCAGAGGATCCACCAGAAAACTCAAAATCTTTGAATAAGTCAAGGTACACGGAGCTGCTAAATATTTTTCAAGCCCTGTGGTTCGGGTGCACAGCTGAAATGAGTGGCCCAAGTTCAGGCCAAGAGCCAAGTGAGCAGGAGAAGCCAGTGTCTGGGTCCAAAGCTCCCAAATCCATGGGTCACGCCTTCACTCCCATGTCCTCCTCTGGGGTGGATGTTTGCAGTGGCTCTGGGGGCTCAGGAGAGGAATGCACAGCTGGTGCCACGTTGGTGGCGCAGAAAACTGGGGAACTCAAATCGGCCGAGCAAGAGGAAAACACAGAGACGGGCACGGAACTGACTGAGGCTGAGGTGCAAAGTAGAGAGGAAGAGCAGCCATCCCGCCCTTCCACAGCCTGCTCAGAAGCAAAAGGTGAGGAAAAAGCAGAATCTGCCAAAGAGGAGTCTGTAATCCAGGAGGAAGAAGAGAATAAAGAGGATGAGGGCAGTAATTGTGAACCCGGCCAGGAGGAAGGGGGAGAAAATGAAAACGAAGAAGACAAATTAGCTGAAACTGGAGACCAGGAAGAAGCTGAAGCCGTGAATGATGAAGTCCCACAGGAAAATCCTGAAGAAGAAGCTGATCAGCCAGAGACTGCTGATGATGCAAATGTTGATGATGCTGATGGTGGGACAGAGCTGAAAGAGGAGTTGGAAGTGCAGCTCAAAGAAGAGACACCGAATGACCCTGAGCCCAAAGTCGATACATCCACCAGTGTGGACACATCCCTCGTCCAGCCAAACTCTGCGGATCCAGACCCAATCTGGGTCCTGAGACTGCTCAAGAAAATCGAGAAGGAGTTCATGGCTCACTATGTCAATGCCATGAATGAGTTAAAAGTCAGGTGGAACCTGCAGGACAACCAGCAGATGGATGAAATGATACTGGAACTGAAGGAGGAAGTGAGTAAAAGGATACAAAAGAGCATAGAGAAGGAGTTGAGGAAGATCAGAAGCAGGGCTGGAAGGAGGATGCCGAGACCTCCGGAGGAGCCACCCACGCACGGATCCAAACTCCAAACTGAGCAGAAGAGACGGCGACTGCAAACTATGCATAGAATGTCCCTGTTTGGCGACAAGAACGGCACCCAGACGAGGCTGGAGGAGACGTCAGATTTATCTTTCGATGCAGATAAAGACTTAGACCTTAGTGCAGCTTTTGAGGCCAGCGTTAGCAAACAATCCAGTGAGGAGGAATATTGTCCGTGTGACACCTGCGTGAGGAAGAAACTGGCTTCCAGGCCCGCCAGACCCCCCGTGGTGGCCACCAACGCCCCGGTCATGAAAGCCTTTGATTTACAGCAAATCCTGAGGCTGAAGAAAGATGACAACGAGGAAACCATTGTGGCAGAAGAGGCCCAGGACACCAAAGCACTTCCCAACGGTGCTGCGGAGGAAGCGGCAGAAAACGAGGAGAAGGATGAGGGGGAAACACAGCCAGGTGAAGAGGAAGCAGAGGATGAGGAAGGAAAAGAGCCAGAATTAAATGAAGATGATGGAACAACATTGAATGGAGATGGAGAAGAAGCTGAAGTAGCAGAGAGTCAAAATGGTGAGGTGGAGGATGAGGCTAAAAATGAAGAAACCAAAGAGGATGAAGTAGAAGAAGGAGGGGAAGAAACAAAAGAAGGAGGAGAAGAAGAAGAAGAAGCAAAAGAGGCAGAGGAAGAGAAAGAGGAAGAAGAAATCATTAAGGCAGAAGAAGAGGAGGAAATAAAAGAAGAGGAGGAGGGAGAAACTAAAGCAGAAGATGAGGAAGTAAAAGAGGAAGAAGCAGAGGAAACAAAGGAAGAAGAGGAACTAAACGTGGAGGAAGAGAAAGAGGAGGAGGAAGAGGGAGTGAAGGAGGAGGAAGAAACAAATGAAGAGGAAGGGAAGGAGGAAGAGGAAGAAGCAAAGGAAGAAGAAGAAGGGAAGGAGGAAGAGGAAGGTGAGGAGGAAGAGGAAGAGGCCAATGAGGAGGAGGAAGCAGAGGGGAAGGAGGAGGAGGAAGAAGCCAAAGAGGAGGAGGAGGAGGAGGAAGGGAAAGAGGAAGAGGAAGAAGCCAAAGAGGGTGAGGAGGAAGGTNAAGAAGCCAAAGAAGAGGAGGAAAAAGCTAAAGAGGAGGAGGAGGAAGAAGAAAAAAAGGAGGAGGAAGGGAAGGAGAAAGAGGAAGAAGGCAAAGAGGAGGAGGAGGAAGCCAAAGAGGGTGAGGAGGAAGGGAAGGAGGAAGAGGAAGAAGCAAAAGAGGAAGAGGAAGAAGCCAAAGAGGAGGAGGAAGAAGCAAAAGAGGAAGAGGAAGAAGCCAAAGAGGAGGAGGAAGAAGCCAAAGAGGAAGAGGAAGAAGCCAAAGAGGAGGAGGA
>VZRJ01006268.1:347429-412315 GCA_013397565.1 Ptilonorhynchus violaceus
AACGAAGAGGAGGAAGGGAAGGAGGAAGAGGAAGAAGCAAAAGAGGAAGAGGAAGAAGCCAAAGAAGAGGAAGAAGAAGGGAAGGAGGAAGAAGAAGAAGCAAAAGAGGAGGAGGAGGAAGGAAAGGAAGAAGAGGAAGAAGTAAAAGAGGAAGAAGAAGCAAAAGAGGAGGAGGAGGAAGGAAAGGAGGAGGAGGAAGAAGAAAAAGAGGAAGAAGAAGCAAAAGAGGAGGAGGAGGAGGAGGAAGGAAAGGAGGAAGAGGAAGAAGCAAAAGAGGAAGAGGAAGAAGAAGAAGAAGAAGCAAAAAACGAAGAGGAGGAAGGGAAGGAGGAAGAGGAAGAAGCTAAAGAGGAGGAGGAGGAAGGGAAGGAAGAAGAGGAAGAAGCAAAAGAGGAAGAGGAGGAAGGGAAGGAGGAAGAGGAAGAAGTCAAAGAGGAGGAGGAGGAAGGGAAGGAAGAAGAAGAAGAAGCAAAAGAGGAGGAAGATGTGAAAGAGGAGGAGGAAGCAGAAGGAGAGGAAGAGGAAAAAGAGGAAGAAGAAACAAAAGAGGAGGAAGGGAAGGAGGAAGAGGAAGAAGGAACAAAGGAAGATGAGGAAGCAAATGAAGATGAAGGTGAAACAAAACAAGAGGAGCAGGAAGGGGAAGAGGAAGAAAACCCAAAAGAGGAGGAGGAAGAAGAAGCAAAAGAGGAAGAAGAGGGAGAAAAAGTGGAGGAAGAAACAAAGGAAGACGAGGAGGAGGAGGAAGCAAAAGGGGAGGAGGAAGAACAAGAAGAAGAAACTCAAAATGAAGAGCAGGAAGCTGAAGAGAAGTCCAAAGGTGAAGATGAAGCTGAAAATGAAGCTGAAGAAACTGAGGAGCCAGAGGATGAGGACGTTGTGGCCGATGATGAGGCAGAGACGTCGGAATGCAGAGGAGATGCCGAGGGCTCCGGAACTGACAACAACCCTGAAGGAGATGCTGCAGAAGGAAATGAAGAAGCTGAGCAGGAGGAAGCTGAGGCAGCAGAAGGTGCAAAACCAGAGTCAGGAGATGAGGCTGAGGAGGAAAAGAGTGAAGGAGGTGAGAAACCCAATGAGAATGATGAGGAACCCACCAGTGATGACCCTGACAAGGCGCATGAAAAACACGAAGACAAAGACAACAACAAAGTTTCTGAGAAAGCCTCAAAGACCAAAGGCAAGAAAACCAACAAAAAGTTAGAGACTCTGAAAAAATCCACGGCCCTTTCTTGTTATTCTTCTGTCGGAAACTTCTCCCAGCAATCCCAGAAGGGGTCTGATGATGAAGAGGAAGGAATAGATGAAAAGGAAGCAGTAGATGAAGAGGAAGGGGTAGTTGAAGAGGAAGGAGCGGTTGAAGAGGAATGCAAAGACAACAACAACCCCGTGAATGACCACCCCAATGGAGAGGTTCGAAGTGATGAGAGCTCCAAACCCTCCCAGATGTATCCTGACAGCGAGGAAGAAGAAGAGGACAAAGAATCTTCAGGCACTGATCCTGTGGGAGATGAGGACCAGGCAGACGCTGAAGATGCAGATCCAAAGGAGGCGGAACACACTGAGGAAGTTCAGACTTCTAAAAAGAAAGAAAAATCTGATGAGATTGACCAGGATGACCTGGACTTCTAGAACTGCTGACTAAAAACTGACTTTTCCTTTCTTCCTTCCTTTCTTTCTTTTTTAAAAGTATATTTTCATTACATATCTCAGTATCTCCAGTGAGTTGAGCCGTCGTAATCGGCTTTTCTTCTGAGTTAAATGTGGTAAACTTGATCTTGAATCCTGTGAGTAACATTGCAACCACCTGCCCTCATTTCTGGAGGGCTGGTAACTCATTAATATCCCATGGTTTCAATAGATAAGTGGTTTGGGGAAAGGGGAGGCTGTTTTGTTTGGGATACCTTCTTGTTCCCACCCTTTAAGCCATGCTGTTTGCTGCTGGAGGGATCTGTGGCTCTGCTGGGCGTCGTCTCTGACTGACTTCGGGATGCCTTTCACCTGTTGTGCGCCATTTTCCTGGAGAGACTGCCAATCCACAGAAACACCACAAAATCGGGATTCATTGCCAAAGTCTGGTCAGAGCCCAGAGATGCACATTCACCTTTGTCCCTACTCTTCCCTTGCCTGCCCCACCTTCTCTGTGCCCAGAAAAAAGAGTCTGAGATATTGAAGATTTTCCCCATTTTCCCTGTTTTTCCTTTAGTGGACGTTGAGCTCGTTCCTCACTTCACTGGAAAGCCTCAACATTGAGAAAGGTCATTCCAGCAGATCCTCTTCCAGACCCCATCTCTTTGTACTGTGCTCATGACTACAGTCGTAGATAAAAAAGATGACTTAGTTCACCCTGTCAGGTATCCGAGAAGTGGTTGAATGAAATATTGACCAACTTAGGAATAGATCCAATCCCTTGTGATATCCTTTACTATGCCAATGATGGTATCGAAGCACTTTACAACCATCTGGGATCCCTCAGACAATTTTGCACAAGGCCCTGTTTTGGAGCTAGTGGGATTTGCAATGGCTCAGTGCCCCACCCTTGCAGACAAAATTTAAACTTATTTTCCCTTTAACATGGAAAAGCTTTAGGCATTTGTGCTGCAGCAAACAGCTGGAACAGGCTTAAGCATTTATTGGAGAGCTTGGACTATACAAACCACAATAGAACTGCAAACGTCATTTAGCAACTGTTTTTTACCAGATTGTATCTTTATTTTTTTGTTTGTCCTGAGGAAATATAAACATTTCTGAATAAATGCCCAACTAATGCCAGGAGAAGTTTGACCATACCTCAGCTGCATACTCGTGTAAAGCTCTTAGGGACACAGTCCATTCCATCAATAATTTGCAGGGAGAATAAAACAGAGAGGTTGAAAACAAAATGCCTTAAATTGTATGGAGAAAAAGTATGTGTGTAGTTTTGTGTTGGGTTTGTGAAGATGTATGCAGACATGTTGAAATAATCAATATTCCAAATCAAATAATTCATGTGGTTTTCATTTTTAGAATTCATTTCTTAAACTCACAGCCAGCAAATTGAATTCCAGAGATAAGATCCAGAGGTGAACTCCAGAAGTGAACATTTAATTCTGGGTGTCTGAGAAATAGGGGTCTTTGGGAGGAGTTGGTGGAGAGCTGGATCTCAGCTGAGCTGTTCCCACAAAGGCTGACAGTGTCTCCAGGGAGATCCTCCAGGGACAACAACACCGTCCTCAAGACAGAGAAGTTAAAATCTGGGCCTTCCTCAAAAGAAGGGGAAACCTATCCGTGAGCCTCGTGGAATTACAGGATGGTTTGGAAGGGACCTTAAAGATCATCCAGTTCCAACCCCCTGCTATGGGCAGGGACACCTTCCACTACCCCACGTTGCTCCAACATGGCCTTGGACACTTCCAGGGATGGGGCAGCCACAGCTTCTCTGGGAAACCTGTGCCAGGGCCTCATCACCCTCCCAAGGAACAATTTCTTCCCAATATCCCACCTAACCCTGCCCTCTGGCAGTGGGAAGCCATTCCTCCTTGTCCTGTCCCTCCAAGCCCTTGTCCCAAGTCCCTCTCCAGCTCTCTTGGAGCTCCTTTAGGCACTGAAATTGGCTCTAAGGCCTCCTTTGAGCTCCTTTCAGCTTTCTTATGGGAGAGAGTTGGAAAAGTGAGAAAACTTGTAGGTTGATATAAAGATGGTTTCATGAGCAAAGCAAAAGCCACACACAAGCAAAAGAAAACAAGGAATGAATTCCCTGCTTCCCACAGGCAGGCAGGTGTTTAGGCATCTCCAGGAGAGCAGGGCCCCAATAGGCAGAATGATGACTTGGGAAGACAAATGTCATCATTCCAATTGTCCCTCCTTCCTTCTTCCCCCACCTTTATATGCTGATCATGATGCCCTATCGTCTGGAATCAACCTTGGGTCACTTGGGGTCAGCTGTCCCAGCTGTGTCCCGTCCCAATTCCTTGTGCACCCCCAGCCCACTCGCCGGTGGTGTGAGGACCAGAAAAGTCTTGACTCTGTGCAAGCCCTGCTCAGTAATAATGAAAACATTCCTGAATTGTCAACACATTTTCCAACAGAAACCCAGGACACAGCCCCATACCAGCCACTGTGAAGCAAATTTACTGTCCATGACATTTACCCAAGCCAAAACCAGCACAACAAGGAAATGAAAACTTACTCTTCACTGCCACAGTTCAATATTTAATCCTTTTCTGGTATCTCAGCATTGCACTTACAGGTTAATTCCCACATCTGGAGTAAATGATGGACACCATACCTGCTCTGCAGGCCAGTCGTGGTATTTCTGTGTCATTAAATATCATTTTTAAGGTGATATTTGAAGGTTCAAGCAGAAGCTTTCCACGCAGAAATTCAGAAATACTTGTCCATTATGAGAAATGTCAAAACCAAATCCATTGATTTATATTTAAGGCACCAAGGAGAAAATTACTGTGGGATTGGATTCATTCCACCAACTCTAGGAGAGTGCCTCAGGGGGGTTTTGTCCTGGGGTTTTCCAGGCAATGTGGGAATACAGGACCTCCAGCAGTTATTCCATGTGACACAAGACTGTCCTCTGGAGAGGTGAAGCCCATTGGCTGTAACATCCTAACCCAGGTACTTGGACCAGATATTTGCATTCGAGCTGGGACTACCCCTGCAGTTTGGAAGTTGGGCAGGTACCACCAGGTGGCTTCGTTCAAAACCCAGCCTAGGGAACGTGGGTAAAGGCTGTGACATTCCTGATGCCTCAGAAAATCACAGAATCCCAGAATCATTCGGGTTGGAAAAGAGGTCCAAGATCATCGAGTCCAACCTGTGCCTGATCCCCACCTTGTCACCAGCCCAGAGCACTGAGTGCCACGTCCAGGCATTCCTTGGACACCTCCAGGGATGGGGACTCCACCACCTGCAGGGGCAGCCCCTTCCAAAGTGTCTCATGCGGGAAGAGCTGATCCTGGCATAGCTACTCAAAGGCATCTTATGTTGGTGACTTGCAGGCTATCAGGCAACAGCTCAAGCCAGTCATCCCATGGAAGTTTTAAAAGTGTTTGTTGGCTCCAGGATCAAGGGGAATGGCTTTAAACTGAAAGAGTTTGGGTTGGATACTAGGAAAAAATTCTTCCCTGTGAGGGTGGGGAGGCCCTGGCAAACGTTGCCCAGAGAAGCTGTGGCTGCCCCATCCCTGGAAGTTTCCAAGGCCAGGTTGGATAAGGCTTGGAGCAAGATGGGATAGTGGAAGGTGTCCCTGCCCATGGCAGTGGTTGGAATGTGATGATCTTTACAGTCCCTCCCGGCCCAAACCAGTCTGAGATTCCATTGACACCCTTCTCTGCTATTGCTCAAAGCCACTGCTGGAACTTAACAGGTTAGGGAAAGGGCAGACATTTCCCAGGATTTCTCCTGCAGTTGCTGACTTTGATCATTTGCAAGCTGCTCGTACACAGTCAACATCACGCCCTACTCGTGTTGAATGAGCCAGATCCTCACCTGCAGCCCCAGCAAGGAGAAAGAAATTAAAGAGAACATAAAAATGCAGTCACCAAACCATGAAAACTGAAATCACCGGAGTTCCTGCCCGGGAGACTTGTCCCACTCATGTCTGTGTTTGTCACCATCTGTGTCTGGGCAGTGACTCACACGTGTGCCCATCCCAGTCGGGGCAGCAGGGGCTCTGCTCACCAAACCCCCACTCAGAGGAGCTGGGAAGCAGCCAGCGGGAATCCAGAGACAGATGTTCCTGAAGGAGGTGCCTCCTTCCTCCATCAGTCTCTCCCAGGATCACCCAGAGCATCCATGAAGGAAGCTGGAAAGGATCCCCCGCAGTCACATCCCTCACCCTTGCACAGCTCCCAGCGTTCGCATTTCCCCTTGGCTGCCGTGACTCAGGTGCCTGTTGGGTCTTGCAGCTTCCCTCTCCCTCTGGCAGCACTGGAACACCCATTTCCAGCCAGCTCCGGGGCTGTCACGTTTATAGGGCTGGGAAGATCACTCCTGTCACCACCTGGAAGGGATTACAGGCGCTGTCTTTCAGCAGGGCTGAGGAGGAGGAGGGAGCAGAGGCAACGTGAGACTTGCACATCTGTACCTCGTGGGTTTGGCTTTGGGGTGGCTGTTTTTGTTTCTTTACCAACCAGACAAATTGCTCCTTGACGTGCCTCGCTTTTGTTTGCTTGCTTGGGGTTTTGAAATGGGAAATATCCAGTGAAAGATGAGGAGGAGCGTGGTGAAAATTCAAGCGCAAACCGCGGAAATGAAGGAAATGTGCTTCCCAAAGCTGAGGTCTTTGCAGACGTGTGTGAGCAGACTCCTCTCACCGGTGGAGAGCAATAATCCCCCTTGCCTGGTGGCTCCTTGTTGACATAGGGCCATATTTAGCTCCAGCCACTTGAAATCCCAGCTGCCTGACAGGAAAGGGTGGTTTGTGGTTATTTCTGGACCTCAGGCTCCTCCAGTAGGTTTTGTTCTGGAGGGCAGGGAGAGTTTCCAAGCTGGCTGTGGATGTGCCCTGCGAGCTCCCTCTATTTTTTTGGAGGTGGAGAACTTGCACTGCAGGGCTTGGTGGCTCCTTGGCAGGAATCAGTGCTCCTCCTAAAACTTATGGGATGGGAACACTCAAATCCATCCAAATCCACTCAAATCCATCCAAACACATCAAGCTCCAGGCAGCTGGGAGTTGCAGTGTTTTGCTCCAAAAGTGTGACACTGCTTTCCTGGGGGTAAATCCATCAGTCCCACTGCTCCTCCAGAGAGGCACATCCTCATGGATGCAGGAGGAGTGGTTAGGATATGGCATAAAGAATACACAACAGTGGTTTAAACTGTGACCAGACATCACATCCTTGGCTGTAGTCAGTCCCTGCAATTTGCCCCGCTCCAGGTTGGATACCTTGAGTACCTGGAAGCCAAACAATTGGGAAAGGGTGTCTAAAAAGGCTTGAAACAGACACAGGCTGCTTGGGGCTGTGGGATCTCTCTCCACCTCTTCGGCTGGAGCTGCCCTGCTTTTGGTAAAAATCTTTCCCAGAGACAGAGTTACACTTCTGAATGGTGAATTATCCACTCTTTAAATCCCAGGAAAGTGCCAAAGCACCAAGATATCTCCTGAGCTGTGTCCATCCAACACAGCCTTTCTAGGAAGTGACTCACCTGGGGACTCCCTAATTATTCCAGTCTTTATTTTATTGGAGTGGTCAGCTAGGTGTGTACACATCCTCTCTATGCCAGGGAAAGAGAGGCGTTATTTAGGGAGGAATTCCAGCTATCCCAAACCTCGTGTTACAGACAGAAGAAGAGGTATTTTCTGGCATCCCCTAGAAAATATTAAGGCTGGACATGTTTATTTTCTCATGCCCCTGAGCCACAGACCCCATCACCATGTCAGGCTCAAGGAGCGACCTCCGCAACCCTGCAGCCGCTTCTAATTTTAACTCCCTGCCCTCTGAACCCAGCACCAGGGTTTGTGCATCTCCAACAGGAAGCATCCCTGCTGACCTTTCTAATTCCAGGAGCTCGGTGCTTGCTTATCCCTGCAATCCACAGGAAAACCCCTACCTAAGAGCCACCGGCACCGTTCCCAAGGAATTGCGGTTTTGCATTTGCTGCCGCTGAGAGGACCCAGCCTCGCCTGGGGAAGGATGTGTTTATTCTCAGCCCTGTGGTGTGAAAGTGGGGCTGGAGTGTGAGGGTGGAAAGGTCAGGCTGTGACAGGCTGGTGGGTTGTTTGGTTTTTTTAATCTCAGTAAAAAGGGCTTTGCCTATTGCAGAGTCCCGGCCGGCAGACGTGACACGTATTAACCTTTCAGCTCTTGCATAAAGGACGGTGCTGGGGCTCATTTTCCAGTTTTAAAAGAGCTGAGCCAGGCTCTTTCAGGCCTGTGACAGAGAGGGAGTGGGCGTAGGAGCAAGGTCAGGACAGTGCTTCCTAAGCGGATGGAAATGCTTCCCTGTGGTGCCTCATTAGTCTGTTCCAGTACAGAAATCCTCCCCCTGCACGGGTCCCGGCCTGGGAGTTCTCCATGGTCCCAGGAGCCGCACAGCCTGAGGGCAGTGGCTACTTTGGCTCCTGTTCTGGCACTCCTGATCCCTTGTGCTGAAGTACAGACAAGGCTGTGGGACTCAGACTCAACAAACACCATCCTTCCCACTGCTATACCAAAGCAGTGCCTCTCCTCTCCATCACAGCCACCTCCATCACTAATTCCATGCTGAGTCTCATGAATGACATGGGTAAGCCTCTGAAATATGCAAAACCCTCGTTGTTGTACACTAAAATATTTGAAGAATAATTTGCAGGTTGCTAAATATTCAAATTTCTGTATTTCTTTTTCAAGCATCAATTTCTCCCCAAGTCATCCAGAGCAGGAACTTCACTGAAGTACAAGGAAGCAATTCCTGCTCTTGAGAATCTCACTGAGCAGCAGGACTCACCCTCATGAAGGAGTCAGGAGCAGGCAAGGAATGCAGCCAGGTTTGGCTCTCCCTCTGTCAGTCCTGGGCTGCAGTCCCTCCCTGGCCATCCCTCCTTGCATCAGACACCTGATTCACCAAACCCCGGGAAGGGCAGGCACAGCCCAGTGCTGCAATCCCTGCAGGAATTCACAGAGTCACGGAATGGTTTGGGTTGGGAGGAACCTTAAATCCCATTCAGTCCCACCCCCTGCCATGGGCAGGGACATCTTCCACTATCCCAGGTTGCTCCAAGCCCTGTCCAGCCTGGCCTTGGACACTTTCAGGGATGGGCCAGCCACAGTTTTTCCGAGCAGAATAATGCCCGAAGTTGTCCTGAGGAAGGACACGACCCTTCTGCTGTCTCACCCTGTAGGCTGCACGACCCTTGCTGACCCCATGCACCAACTGAGGTGTGTTTGGGGAGCTTTAGGTCTTCCTCTGTTCTTCATGGTGACATCAGACACGTGTGGTTGGTCTGGGCTGCTAAATCCAGTCACATGATGGAGCAGATGAGGGAACAGAGATTCCACCTTAAAATCTGCAATGATTTGAAGAACGGGGGGTTTCCTGTTAATAAAAATATCCCTGTGTTTCTGATAACCCGGATTATATTTTATGGCAGAAGCCTTGAGCTCTTTCCCAGTCTCCCACCTTATCCCAAACTTAACTTTGAAGGCAAATACCCCTCAGTCCTAACATGCTGTGTTTTGCTTGGCTTCCCAAGAAACCTGGAGAGTAAAAATAGAACCATAGGATCATAAAATGGCTGGAAGGGACCTTAAAGATCATCCACTTCTGCCCCACTGCCATGTGCAGGGAATAGAAGGGCACTGAGGAGTACCCTGAGGACAGAGCCATAATTCTTGTCCCAGAGGTGAGGAATGCTTCATTCACACCTGGTACCACATTGCACACCCGAAAATCCCATCCCAAGAAGAAAAGTCCACATCAAGAGAGCAGAATTTTGGAAGTAATTAATGGAGTAACTTAGTTTTCTGAGCAGCAGCCCCAGTGAGGCACTTAATAAATAGCAATCAATAAATAGTAATAAATAAAGAACTTAAGGAGTGAGACCAAGCTAGTGAGGACAGTGATCTCTGGAACACCAGCCCATGACAGCAACGTGTGCTGGGAGGGAAGGAGAATTGAGGAGAAAAATGCACCCACTCTGTGAGGTGTTTGTTATCTCTCACAGCCGCTGCCCACGCTGAACTGCCAGGATTTGGTTACATCAGATGTCTTCTGGAGCTGTCAGCCAGTCCCAGCAGGGTACCACATCTAATCTCATCAGGTTTCACCTTCCTGTGACATCCCTGAGCAAGGAAAGAGGATTGTGCCTCTCTGGCCGCACCCTGGATTCGCACCACGTGTGGGAGGGCTCTGCTGGAGAGGAAGGACAGAAGGTGGGAAAAAATTGAGCTCCCCTGTCCCCCCTCCTTTCCCTCATTTTCCTGCTGCTCCTCCCTATCTCTTCCTGTCTGGTGATCCTGGCAGACACTGACCTTTTCCCAGCAATATGACAGGAATCCAGCGTTCCTCTTGGGCTCTGGGCTGTTCCCTGCCAGGGAGGCAGGGAAGGCACCAAGGGGAGCTGGGAGATCCCACAGATGTCCCACAGCCACTGAGGAAAAGGGATGGAACAGAGCATCCATCCCCAAACAGGGTTCTGGACACATGAGCGAGCACAGGAGTCTTTGAGTCTCTTTTCCAAACCAGGAGTGGTTCTAACAATTCTGCTCTTGGTTTTTTGCCATCTTGGAGCAGACCAGCTTGGGGAGAATGAAAGGGATGGATTTGGATTAGTTTCATTAATAATCAAGAATTAGAATTCAGACTTGTGCTAATTACATCTGCAGTTGATGATAAGATGGGAAGACTTTTACAGTTTCCTGATCCTCAGGACCTTAAGAGACAACTCCTTGACTTGGGTCTCATAAAAGAGTCTTATTGGATTGTGTGGATGATCCATAGAGAGGGGAAGACCCATTTTGCTCTAGCATGGACATAAAAACCTGGAGAGGGATTTTGAAACAACACCAGGGCCTAGAGGCTGGTATTTCTCCAGTCAACATATTCATAGGCCTTGATCATCATAGAATCATGGAATGGTTTGGATTGGAAGGGAACTTAAAGGTCATCCAGTTCCAACCCCTGGGCAGGGACACCTTCCACTAGCCCAGGTTGCTCCAAGCCCCATCCAACCTGGCTTTGGACACTTCCAGGGATGGGGCAGCCACAGTTTCTCTGGGCAACTTGTGCCAGGGCCTCCCCACCCTCACAGGGAAGAATTTCTTCACAAAATCCCATCTAATGATCTGCTCAGTGTTCTCAGAGCAGGTTATGCCTCACACAGTCAGCAAAAACAGGCACAGAAATGTTTTCTCAAGTCCCACCGTATCAGCAGGGAACTAAACTCTTGAGTGGTCTCAAGAGGGCCCATCTGGAAGGTGTTTTCCTTGGCATAACTCATCCATGGGGACAACATGGTTTTCCGATGCCTTACTGCTGAAATATCCAATCCTTGCCATACACCACTGGATAATTTAATGACAGAGATCCACTGCAGAGTACCTATGGATCTGTGCCCTTTCCTACACCACAGGAAATGCAGGTTCAACCTCCATTTGGAGTTAATTTAACAAGGGCGTCCTGGCAGTGAGGAGAGAGGGTCTAACTGCTCAAAAGGCAAGAGGTGACTTCCTCCTGCCGCTAAAATTTGTGCAAGGAAGAGGTTGGCACCTCCTGCGTGCACCTCTGGATCAATCCCCAAGCCAAGCAGGTAGGGACACGCTCATCTGGTGGATCCCAGCGGGGTTTAGGGGTGAGTAAGCTCCTCACTGATCATCACTGCTGAGACTCAGGCAGCTCCAAACACGTCCTGAAATGGAGAAATTTATAAGTGGTGAGGACTGGACCGATGGGAATAAAGAGCGACTGGTGCATCCGGGGGTAGGTGGCAGCAAACTTTTCCTTTTGGGAATTAACTACTCTAAAGGTTTGCAGCGCTGCAATCCCGGGAGGGATGGATAGCACAGAGCCCTTGCTAAGCTCAGGGGATCCAGAACACCAATTTTTCCAAGAGTCACACCCACTAATTTTCTTCATCCCTGATGAAGCAGAAGCAACTTGCTCAGCAGAGCTGGGCTCCGTTGACAGGACGAGTTTGTCCCCCTCATGTGGAAGCTCAGGCAGCAGAGAGCATCTCAAGTGGCACTCGAGACCTGTGCAAGGACAGCTGAGTCATCCCTGCTCCCTGTCACTGGTGTTGAACAGGAAGTTCATGTGGGGACACCTGCACGTGCCCTGACCTCCCCTGCCCACAAACTGGAAGTGTCTAAAGGGAGGTGAGGTGAATCCTGCCCCAAGCATCAGGGAGAGATCATACAATCCCAGAATAATTTGGGTGGGAAGGGACCTTAGAAACCATCTCATTCAAGCCCCTGGCATGAGCAGGGACACCTTCCACTAGCCCAGCTTGCTCCAAGCCTTGTCCAACCTGGCCTTGGACACTTCCAGGGATGGGGCAGCCACAGCTTCTCTGGGCAGGTACTCACACAGTGAGCCAGGTTCTCACAGGGGGAGAAATTTTACCTTTATGGAGTAGCATATCCCAGTAGTGCATCCCAGAGCACTGGCAGAGAGTTGTATTGTTCCGGGAGTGGTATAACAGCTGCAGTAACTCCCAGCTCTGGGGGAAAAAAAGGTAAATCCAGGTATGAAATACGAAGTTTGGCCATTGGGGTGAGTTCCCTGCCACTTTTTGCCTTTTCCAGGAAAAAGGTGATGCATTTGGATCTGCATCTTCCAGGTGGGAAAATTCAGCAAAGGACCAGTCTGTCTCCGTGTTTGCAGTCCCTTCCTCCTCTGTGAGACCAGTGTGGACACTCTTCCCTCAATGCCCAAAAAGAGGGAAGATAAAACCCCACATCATGGGACAGAAGACAAATCAGGCAGCTGGACGGAGGCACCACTGGAATAATCCCTATTATTAAATATATATGGAGATATATTAATTGTGATAGTCTCAAGAAGCCTAGCAACTTAAGAAGGCTTGAGAGAGACTTTTTACAAGGACATGCAGTGATAGGACAAGGGGGAATGACTTTAAGTGAACAGAGGGCAGGGTTAGATTGGATATTAGGAAGAAATTCTTCCCTGTGAGGGTGGGGAGGCCCTGGCACAGGTTGCCCAGAGAAGCTGTGGCTGCCCCATCCCTGGAAGTGTCCAAGGCCAGGCTGAATGGGGCTTGGAGCAATGTGGGCTAGTGGAAGGTGTCCCTGCCCATGGCAGGGGGTTGGGACTGGATGGTTCCTTCAAACCCAAACCATTCCAGGATTCTCCGAGCTTGGAAGAACTCACTACACACTGAGCATGAAGAAGCTGAGTACTGACAGATTGTACCCCAGCCCTTCAGAAATGGACTCACTGAGAGACAGACTGAGCCAGTGAAATGGGTCAAGTGGATTACAGAAAAATCCAAAAAGAGAGGGTGAAAAGACAGCAGAACTGACGTGGAGTGAAGAGCTCCACCACTACAGACAGCAGAGTAAATAGATCGTGAGTGCCAGAAATAAGTGAAACTACCACATCATCATCCAGTTCCTCTCTCTACCCCGAAAAAATAGTTTCTGCCAGTCTTTGCTTGTCCAGGCAAGTTTCAAACCTCCTGAGACTGGGTTTAAACAGTGTGAGGTGAGTTTCCTTGCCTTATTCATACCTGCAGTTCTTCAGTGAGCTGCAGAAATAAATGCAGGTGGGACAAAGCACAGAAATACGGCAGCAGGAAAGATGGGAAGAAAGAGCAGCAGGGAAGAAAGGGAGGAAGCAGAAATGCAAAAAGACAGCTGGGAATAGCTGGGGATCAGCTGTAAGAGGAAGGCTTCAGTTTGATATATGGTGCCAGAGACATTATTAATGATTTGCTGGTTTTTACCTTTAAAAACTTGGGGTGGATTATTTATTATGTCACGATGGAGCTCGTATGATCTATGAAAGGGGAGATAATATGTATCTGTTCCTGGCCTCTTAGATTCACTGTGCTTTTACAGCCTTTAATTAGGATTTAATTCTGCACTCCTGAAACAGAGAAAAGAGTATGTGGTGTACTTAAAGAAAAGAAATCAAAACCACTTCCCCCTTACTTGAAATATCCCATTTGACCATGAATGAACAGCTCTGCTGAGAGTCACCGCAACATTTTCACAGGTCAAAGGATTTATTTCCCTTTGAAAATAATGAATAACTCAGGGAAACCCAATTGGACTGAAAATACTGCTAAAGCCCTGACTTTGGTGTCCTTCCACGAAGTTGGCTGGGAAAGCAATGGGTATTAGCTGGTTTCTGAGTGGGAATCTCTGCAGCAGGTTGATTTTCCTGATTTGGGAGAAAATGCCAGTGATTTGGACCATTTGAGCCTGGGGAAAGGCAGGAGGAGCTGCATATCTGACCCAGCAACATCCTCACTTGCCATGCACAGGCAGAACTGCAGACACCCCAAACATATTGGTGTCCTCAGCACGTCTTAATATTTTTTCCCTTGGAAATCCTTCTCTTTTCTCTCCTCTCCTCTCCTCTCCTCTCCTCNTAGAGGAAGGACATGTTCCAAAGCTAAGCAATGGACAATTAACCATGAAGCAAGAGATGGAGAGGTTATGAGACCATTAAAGGCCTGTCTGAGAGCCAGGAGAGCCCAGAGCATAGGGCAAAGTACCTTCTGAGTTGGCACATTTTAAGAGTATCAATTAAAAACAGATTAAATTCATATGTGATCCAATTTGACTCAGTGTGCGTGGGTCACCCTGACCTACACAGATTTTCCCAAGTGCTTCTGGTAATACTGGCTCCACATAACACAATACCACATAACATGTGGTATTGCCAGCTGTCACTTGAAGGTGATGGCTATTATGGAACCTCTCCTCTCCTCTCCTTTCCTCTCCTCTCCTCTCCTCTCCTCTCTCCCTGGGATCTGTGCTTGGCTGTGGCAACTGTGGGTGTGAAATGCTCCTCCCAAAGCTCCAGGATGGAGAGGGTCTGGATCCCTCCAGCTCTGAGCAGCACTGAGATCTGGGGTGATTTTTGAAGCTGTCTGGTGGAAAAAACCCAGATTTTCTGGCTCCCTTGGTTCTCTGCACACACTGAGAAACCCCATAACCACTGCACCAGGCTAAAGTTGCCCTTTGGGCAGGAGAAGGCTCAAAATGTGCAGGCTGAATGTAGCTGTGGCACTGAGGAAATGGAGACCTCAGAGGGTGTTTTACGTTCCCATTCTCCTCCATGAGCAGAGCACCTATTCCTGGTGGCTTGGAGAAGGACAATAATAAAACAATCAGAATAAATATTCTGAATAGTGGGAAAATGCACTTTTAACCTGCCCTGCAGACGCAGCTCCTGGCCTGATTCTTTCCCTCCTCAATGCCTTGCTGAGTGCTTTTGTTGGGTGATAGCTCTAATGTGGGAATGAGGCTGTGGGTGTTCACTCAATACCAAAGGCACTTCCAAGGGGCATTTTCCTGCCCAGCAGCACCCAGGCTCCTTAATTCTCCCTGTCTTTGATTGGGGTGGGTGGGATTTGGGTGCAGGGGAGCTCAGGAGGTGACTCACCCATGGGGCGTTTCGTGGTGGGGATGGCAAGTTTCTGACAGAGGTAGAATCATAAAATCCTGGGATGCCTTGGGTTGGAAGGGACCTTAAAGCTCATCTCGTTCCACCCCTCATGGGTGGGGACACCTTCCTCTATCCCAGGTTGCTCCAAGCCTCATCCAGCCTGGCCTTGGACACTTCCAGGGACAGAAGATCGTTGTTGTCTCGTGTGATTTTCTAGATTGGATTCTCGGGACATGGTTTGTTCTCATCATTCCTGCCCCGGTGGGATGTGACCTGCAAACCCTCACCCTGGACTATCCCAGTACGAGGCTGTGAAGAAAGACAAAAAGGGATGGCCTGGGTGTCCCGGACTCACCCATGGATATCCTTTAGCAGAAAAGTGGAGCTGCAGGAACCAAGATGTGAGGAATAAGGCTCAGGACACAGCTGACATGAGCTGTGGGGTAAGCAGAGCCACCAGCAATTCAAGATGTTCATTATTATTTTCATTAAACTGCAAGGAGGCACTAAGAAATTGTGGATATGATGTAACTTTCCTGAAACAACCCCGGGCACAACCCAGTTCCTGTCTTTCCAGCTGAATCCCCACCATTTCCCATCCCATCTGCAAGCAGAGCCTGAGATCAGCACAAAACCCCAGCTGCTACTGGAAAATCCAGTGGTCCTTGAGCAAAGCAAGAGGTCTCCATAGACCCTGGTGGTAAGACTTCAACCTATGTTGATTTTAAAGCAGAAATAAGACCTGGTCCCAGCTTAATTTAAAGCAAACATTTGCCACTGAAACAGGTATCAGTTATTAAAATTCATCACATAAATGAGGAGCAGCCTGAATTGACTTTAGGTTGAACCATTTACCCAAGCTGAGAGGCTCTGAGGCTCATTTTTCAGTTTCAGCCTTGCTGGGGATGATATAAAGCTCCCCATAACCTCTGTGGCCTGGAAGGAGCCACGTTCAGTCAATACCCCCTCAGCATGACAGGTCCCAAATCCCACTGGAAGCCGTGATGGATTGTCCCGGGGTGAGATTCCATCTATTTCCCGCTTTCAGAGGGGAGCTGACACACATAATTGGTGTCACTTTTGCTGGGGCTGTGCCAAACGCTGGCAAAACAGTTTCTAATCAGAAGTGCTGGGATTTGTGTGCTGGACAACAGGGAGATGTCAGCATGGCAGGGAGCTCGAGGGGCCTCTGCCCACTGGGACAGGGTGGGCTCTTGGCTGGTGCCAGAGCTCCGTGTTGTGGGAAGGGTTGGTGGCACCAGCTTGGCAAGAGCTCTGCGGACATGGAAACTCTGCCAGAGCCTCACCTTGAGTCCTGGAGAGCTCAGGAGTTCAGGAAAAAGGGCATCAGCCCCTTGTTCTGCAAATCAATGCTTAATCCTCTCTTGAAAGCCCCACAGGGTGCTGCCGTGCAGGATGGGGACACGTCCTTTGGTGCTATAAGGTGCTGTGTCACTCTATGTGGTTTCAATCCTAAAAATCTGATTATTTCTACAGTCATTCAGGAGGGAAGAAGCATTAGTGACTTTCTCAACATCCCAAAGGGAATCTGGAGCCAGGGCCTGGCCCTGTTTTCCCACAAAACTCCTCCTTCACCACCGTCCCCACCTCTTTGTTGTAGTCACTGTCCCCCATGTGCTTTTCGCTGAGAACAGACTGGGACCCCAACCCTGGCTCAGCCCAGCACCAGCAAAACACAGCAGGGATAGGGAGCTATTCCCTGGGGAATGGATCCCTCCTGACAGCCTCCTGGGATAAATCAAAGTTATCTCCACTAAGCCAGGGGGGCGAATGTTACCACAGGACCACTCTCACTGAACAGTTTCAGACTCTAAGAGGGATTCACCCAGTAACAACATCCATGTTTTCATCCTTAAGAACTTGGACTTGGAGACACATGAATAGAGGGAGGGTATTTTCCATGTCCCCAGGGCTTTCAAAGGCCGCTTAATTGTCCTGCTCCTCTCCCACTTTTCCTCTGCCGCATTGTTAGCGTTATCAACAATTCCCATGCTCTACCACCACGCAGGAAAAGAATTCCACACCTGGCACCGGGCTCGTATCCTGTCTGCAGGGGCCGAGGGGCGAACAATCGGATCCGCATCTCCCGCATGGCACCGAGCACGGAGCGGGGAAGGAAACCCGGGGCAGCGGCACAATTGGCGGGGAAGCATCGGCCGCGCTCCGGGGAAGAGTTTTGGCTGTTGTCGGATTTGCTGTTCCAGCTCTGCGCTGGGATTTAGGGACACGCGTGCGTTGGACGCCCTCTGCTGCTGATAAATGTGAGTTTATCGTATTTCTCCATAAGGATGTGATTCCGAGCCAGCCTCGATGTCGTGGAATCACAGAATCATAGAAATACGGAATCGTGTAATCACAGGATTATGGAATCATGGAATTATAGAATCACAGAATCATAGAACCATAGAACCATGGGATCATGGAATCATAGAATCATAGAACCATGATATCATCAAATCGTGGACCCATAGGACCATGGAATCAGAACCATGGAACCATGGAATTATGAAATCACAGGATCATAGAACCACAGAATCAAAAAATCATGGAATCATGGAATTATGAAATCACAGAATCATAGAACCATGATATCATAAAATCATAGAACCATAGAACCATACAATCATAGAATCATAGAACAGTAGAAGCATAGAATCACAGGATCATGGAACCATGGAATTATGAAATCACAGAATCATAGAACCATGGAATCACAGAATCACAGAACCCCGGAATCACAGAATCATAGAACCATGGAATCACAGAATCATGGAATAACAGAATCACAGAATGGGTTTGGGTTGAAAGAGACCTTAAAGAACAGCTCATTCCAACCCCCTGCCATGGACGGCTCTGTTTTCACATGAGCATAAAATAATAATAAATTATGGAATGGAAGGGCCCTCTAGCCCATGCCCTACCCCCAAAACAAAGTCGATTTTGTTTGAATTCTGATTGTTGTAACTTTTTCCATCTTCATCTTAAACTTTCTTTGGAATGATATTTTTCCCTGCTCCATTCTGTTCCTCTGCCAGTTTACCAGCACAGCCAGTTGACTTCCAGCCTTGTATCCTGGTAGGATGAATGCAGCCATTGGCTCTGAGTCCCTTGGGACCTCATCCAAAATTTCTCTTTGCCCAGGAAAGCTGTGGCTGCCCCATCCCTGCAAGTGTCCAAGGCCAGGCTGGACAGGGCTTGGAGCAACCTGGGATAATGGAAGGTGTCCCTGCCCATGGCAGAGGGTGGGAATGAGATGATCTTGAAGTTCCCTTCCAACCCAAATCATTCTGGGATTCTATGATTAAAGTTCCCACAACCATCACCCCAAAGTCTCACAGAGTTTCTGAAATTCTGAAAAGCCTGGCTCAGCTTAGTCTCCCAGGATCATGAGTTTCCCCATCCCTGGATGGCATAGCTAAAACTGAGGACACAGAGATGACCTCTTAGGATGAATCCTTCAAATATTCTCCATTTTCAACAATGCCCACCTTTCTGACAACATCTCCACACTGGGCTGAAAGCCTCCCGAGGTTACCTGAGCACTAGAGAGGGGGAAGATGCTCCTTAAAAGGGATATTTTGCTTCATGCAAAGGCTTAGAATTACCTGACTTAATAATTGTAGTTGTGCTACAGAGCAGAGAGGATTTTATCCAGGCTGGAGTATGAATTTGGTGACCACGAAGGACCTGTGCAGACACAGAAAACACCCTGAATTTTCTAGTGGTACCAAGATTCTTTCATTGGAACTTTTAAGAAATGCTTTTTCTAATTCAATCTCTCTTTCTCTCCACCTGTGCCATGATCCCACAGCCCAGGGAGCAACCTGAGAGAGCACATTCTGTGAGAAACAGCCTTGTGGAGTCTCATGGGGACACAGGAACCTTGTGCAGTGATTTCTGGAGTTGTGGAGTCACAAACAGCAGCCAGGCTGTGCTCTGACTGATTTTTGAAGGCACACTGACCCTGTTTCAACACCTTGGCATCTGAGAAAAGCCCCTGGGGAACGAAGACCTCATGCCCAAAGTTTAGGTGCCTCCCCTGAACTATTTTAGTGTTGCGGAAAAACTTCATCCTCACCTCTGTCCGTTGATAAAAGCAGTCGGGAGGATGAGGGGAGGCTCAGGTTCAAATTCCTCATCCTGGGGGTGCTTCAGACCAACACCTCTTACTTGCACCGAGGTGTGATGGACCTTAGGATGAGCCAGGCTGTGCTCAGGGGCCCTTCACTCCACACACGACATTTGCCCACTCTTTGGGCTGTTCAGAGCCACTGTCACTCGAGGAACACCTGAGTAGGAACAGCCGCAGTACCTACAAATAGTGGGATCCTGTTCAGGACTCTGAGCTGCTTAGGACCTCTTCCCACCCAAATTTCAATACCTCGTGCCCACCTTGCCCAGCTGTGTCCCCCCTGCAAAGGGTGTCCCCTGTTTTACACCCCCAGCCGGCTCACACGGGTCACTTACAGCTCCCTCACTCAGTCCTTGTGGGTTTGATTTTGGGGGAGGCCAGGGTGTTTTGGATCACTTATTTTTCCCGAGGGAGAAGATGCAGACACTGTTTTCCAGTAAGGAATCTGAATGAGCCCCCCACTCCCTGCAGTGCTCAGGGGGAGCTGGATGCCTCCTTCAGCTCCCAGGGATGAAGGCACTTCCAAACTGTGTCCCAGGATGCTCCTGTGCCTCTCTCCCACGTACCACCTGCCCCCAGATGTGGCAGCGCTCCAGGCTCCCAGGCACCGATGAAAGTGTCAGGATTTAGTCCCGGCGTGGGGAAATATTTCATCTCGACAAAACAACGGCCCTATTTCCTGTATCTGTACACAAAAGGAACAACAGGCATCGGACTATCGAGTGGATTTATCCACACAGGATTTTGCCTTACAAGGAACAATGGAAACTCGAATCCAAGAGGTTGCCCAACCACAGAGGAGTGTTTAGATTTTTTTTTTTTTTTTTTTTTGGGAAAGTATTGTGCATAGGGGAGTTCCTTAACACAGCAAGACAGCAGGCAGCTTCCTGTTATGAAAACAGTCAACAACCTGACATTCAGCAATCTGACATTCCCCGCAGCCAGCGTGATATACAGGCCTGATAACGATCTGCCACAATAGGTACAATAGCACCCCCCCCCAGAAAGGAATAGGACGTGGAAAGAGCCTCAATACACAAATATCCCAAGCCATCTCTTCCAGCTTCTTTTATACAGTAGATAATCTCATCCTGCTTTCCGTATTTTCCCAACATTGACTCGTTTCCCCTCAGGCAGGGGTCAGGGTGGGAGTTGGGTGTTCGGCACCACTTTCTCGCAGGTCTTTGTAGTTCAGAGGCAACGCTGGGCTGAGATCTGTGAAATGTTTACTGGGTTTCCCTTCCTCCTGCCGTTTGTGATCCCTGCATTTCAATGCCACAGCTGCTGGACTCCTCCAGCTTGTCCCCAGAGTCACCTCCTGGATCTGAATTAAATCCCAGGAGCAAACCAAAAAATAGTGGGAACCTCTTCCCCCTCCAATGACCTTGGTAATGGATGCTGGAGCTGCCTTTTTTCCTCCTTGATTCCATATGACATCCACCGCAGTGATGTTCTGAGTTTCTCTGCTGAAGCTGCAGGAGAAATATCAGATAATATTTATTTCCCACCAAATAAGTGTTGGACACACTTTTCCTCCACCTGAAAGTGACTGCAAAATAAAAGAGGAGGATCTCCATTGCTGCTCAGCTCCCACATTGCCCAGGGAAGCTGTGGCTTCCCCATCCCCGCAAGTGTCCCAGGCCAGGTTGGATGGGACTTGGAGCAACCTGGGATAGTGGAAGGTGTCCCTGCCCATGGCAGGGGGTGGAACAAGATGATCTTTCAGGTCCCTTCCAAACTCAACCATTCTATGATTTCATTATTCCTGTATTTATTTTATTGGACTTCAGCCATTTTCCAGCCCTTCCACAGACTCCAGTGAGCTTTAGCAGAGCATCTCCCAACTATCTCCAAACATTTATGATTTAATACAGAATTTATTGCTTTTGAAGGTATTTTGAGTTCTTTCTGCCATTCTTTGGTAGAAAAACATGTCTCAGGCTGGGCTTGCTGGTGACTGGGGGACAAGGCACCAGCAACACAGAGCCAAGAGCTTGTCCTGGTGCTCCCAGACATCTGAGGAATTCCTGTGAGAGTGGGAATGCACAGACTACACCTCCCTTGAGCTCTGGTGCCTGTGCCTGCCTCCCAAGGGAAGCAAGGACCATGGTTCCCTTTGAAAGCACAGCTGGAGGAGGCACTTCTTCTGCAGGTCGTGGTTTCCATGAGGATATTGAAGCATCTTTGTCACTTCACCAAGAGGCCACAGCCTGAGGATGTGGGCCCTGATAATCATGTCATAATTCTTTGCAGCCAGGAGTCTCCTGGCTTATCCTTCTCCTGCTCTGACACACCTGACTGCTGGCTCAGGTTTCACTCAGTGAGCAGGTACCAGTTTTCCCCCCAATCACATGGCCCTAATTCCTGTCTGCACCATCCCAGCCATGAAAAAAGGACAGATGGTGGTCAAACCACCTATCCTGGGGTGGTGTAGGTTGGATATTGGAAAAGGTTCTTCCACCAGAGGGTGTTGGGGCACTGAACAGCTCCCCAGGGAATGATCACGGCCCCAAGGCTGCCAGAGCTCCAGGAGTGCTTGGATAACGCTCTCAGGCACAGAGTGGGATTGTTGGGGTCTGTGCAGGGCCAGGAGTTGCATTTGATGATCCCTGTGCATCCCCTCCAACTCAGGACATTCTAACCCAACCTAATCCAGAAAATAGCCATATATTCAATCTATATTACAAAGCATTAGGTGACATCTGGAAGTATTTGTGTCACCTATTAAGATCAAGCAAGAACACTCAGAAAACCACCCTAAAAGCCAAAGACAGAAAGGGAAAAATCAATCCCATCTGGTGAGAGCAGCCCCTGCTGTGCAGCACAGGCTTTGTGTGCGGCAGGGACCGCGAGGGAAGGAGCTGGGCCACCTCAGGTCACGGTGACACCGTGGCTGGCACCGCCTGCAAATCACGAGCACCAGCATCTTGACCCCGGGGCAGCACTTTAAAACACCCTGAGCTGAAACCTTGCAGGGGCAGAAATGTGAAGAGCATCACGGGCAGAGAGAGGGGCAGTGGGGATCTGGGAACCAGGGCACGTTCTGCTCGTGGGGAAACGTCACTGCCGTGCAAACACACTCATTAAAATGGGCCTGTGCTCGTTAAAAACGGGCTGTGTCCCCCCTAACCAGCGCCAGGACTCGCTCCTGGCCATGCCCCTGTGGAAGTTGCCCTCTATCCTATGGGACAGGTTTCCCACACAGGATTCCCAGCTGGTCACTGGCCCGTGCTAACGCCCGAGCCATTCCTGGGCTCGCTGTGGCTGGCCTGGGCCAAAAGCATGTCAAGAATTGCTCAGACAATCCAGCAGTGCGGATGAAGGAATTCCTGTCTGGGGTAATTTACTGGTGTGAGCAGCCCTCGAGCCCTCGGTGACCTCGTTCGGTCGCAGTCCCTGATTTATGCCACTGTTAATTTCCATAATTCACTATTTCCGCCGCGGCAACAGCGAGGAGCCTCGGGCTGAAGAAGAAACGCTTGTGCTGGGTGTTACTCAAGAGCAAAAAGGGCCTTTTCTGCCCTTAAAAGGAGCTCCAAATCAAAATATAACCTGTGAGGAGGAGAACCAGCACCCAGAGGGGCAGGGGAAGGTGGCTGCAGTGACAAGTCACCCTCCTGTGACCTCCTGAGGGGGTGAAAAAGGGCTTGTAGACCCAAAAGTGAGACTTTTAAGGACAGATGAGGGGAAGAATGAGAGAAGGCTTTGTATGCATGCACAGGAAGGTCCTTGCTCTCCCAGGGCACAGTGTATTTGCTGCAGAGAGGGCCCAGTGCTGCCTCCCAGGCACCCACCCCGGAGCAGGAAGGTGCAAAACCTTCCCAGGCCACTCAGGGATTGGGTCACCTCCTCCTTTCACAGGTGCAGAACGACCCTACAGCAAACATTTGGGTGCACGAGTGGCTCATGTGTTGCACTCGGGTTGTTTGCAAACCCTTCAGCTTTTATGTGCTCTGCTCCTGGGAGATGTCGAGCTGAGCAGCTGTGTTTGAGCAGCAAATTCCCCAGGGCCCCCTGGTCCCTCATCACTGCCTCAAACCCCAAAAGTTGCTCTTTCAGCACCCAAAGGGACTTTCCCTCTCACTCTCCATCAGAAATGGAAAAACTTCCATCGCCTTCTGGACGCACCAGAGTGGCCACTGCATCATTATTAGGGTAACACTGCTTTAGGAGGAATTACATTAATTTTTTCCATTTTTTTCTCCATAGCTGAGCTCCATGGAGAGCCTCACTCACCTCCTCTGCTCCTCGTTCCTTGAGAGGCATTTTTTGCTAACACGGAGCAGGCAGGATTTGCCCTTGTGCCCCGTCCAAGAAAAAGAGAGAAAAATAACCCCAAACAATTGCAAAGCTTTCATTTGAGAAATTCATTCGCAAGGGAGCAGGGTTAAAAATAAAGTTCTTTGGCCAGGGCCTTTATAAGCTCCAGCCATATTCTCTGGAATATAATTCATAAGCACAATATGTTTTTTGTTGTGAATGAGTGTGAAGTACCAGAAAAGGAAAGAGGAAACCCCTAATGTAGTCCTGAATAGACCTGTGAAAAAGGATAATAAAACTTGTCCTGGATTTCCTTTAGCAGCAGGTGCTTCCTTTGGAGTTTCTATTCATTCAGACTTTGGGCAGACACAGCCTGCCAAATTTCTTTTTTTTTTTTTACTTTTTGTAAACACAGCATTCAGTTGATCTGAATGAAGGTGAATTTGTCTCCTTGGCCACTGTCAAGCTCATGGGCTCACGAGGTCAATGGCAGAGCTTCTCCAGGCTTTTGGGGTGGGTCCCCCCTCAGATCTGACAAGCAAAAAGGTGCTGTGGGGAGATTGGGAGGTTTCCTCAAGAATCCAAGGCTGGAAGGCCCTAAATTTCCATTTTAAATAGACCACCCATCCTTCCTGGTGAGACATCCATGCTTGCCCATCCACAGCAAGACACCAGCAGGGGAATGCAGCTCCTCAGCCTCCCAAGGCTCATTTCTGGGGGAAAAGCAGCTGATTAAGCACTTGGTTAATGGTTTCCATTGACCAGAGGATTAAATTGTGTCCCTTAATCACAGCATGCAAAAGCCTGTGTTGTCCAGGCCCTTCAGCTCTCAACAGTTCTCTCTCAGCAGGAAAAGCCAAGTTCTCCCTGTCAAACATAGCCTGAGTTCCCTCCCAAGCCCTTTTCCCACCCAAAGACAGCACCACGAACTCCACCGTTCGTGGAATCCTGGAATGGTTTGGGTTGGAAGGGACCTTGCAGCTCATCTTGTTATGCACACAGACAGAAAAAGGCAGTTTGCCCCAAGGAGCTGAAAATCTGAACGCACCTTTCCTGAAATTGCTGGAACAGTTGACACTCACATGAGGAATGTACTGAATATACGACAATCTATTAAAACATAATTCAAATCTTCCTGTCTGCCTCAATGGGCAGAAGGAAGGGGGAAATTGGATTTCCCTTCCAACCCAAACCATTCTGCACAAACCGTCAGAATCGCTGGGTTTTAGGTGCCTTTAACAAATATCTGTTGTTTTCTGTAGTTGCTTCGTCTTGCCAAACATCCTCACCGCCCGCTCCAGCCCCCTCCTACCGAGGCGAACACAAACAGCTCATCCCATTCCCTATATTTAACACTCCAAACCTGGCACAGATTTACACCAGCCCTGGTAACAATGGCGTGGAACACCTGTCAGTGGCTGCATCTGCCCAGGGATTCACTCTGTTCCACTCTGTGTGTGTTTAACAATTCCTGCGAACAATGGGACAAATAAACACTTTTTTTTCCGCTCGGCTTTTTCTCCAGCCAACACCACTGTCCAAATTGTACATGAGAGGGCTGGTGGTCGTTTCCTAGACTTGTGGCCTCTCAAAAAAGATGTTGTCAGCAGCTCTGAGCTCAGAGAGGGCATTTTCCACTTGTATGGAAGGAAGGAAGAGGAAGAATGAGCAGGAAAGGGGCAGCGTCGTGCAGGACTCCGAAGGCAAAGGATGATAAATTTGAACTTCAAGCAGGGGATGACAGACAGATCTTCTGAGAAGGGTCTGAGCAAAAGGATGAGGGACGTGTGGAGTGCATGGCCAAGGTTGGAATAACAAGGGATTACAGGAGCCAGTTTAGGAGTTGGGAGCTGTTGATGATTGAATGGAGGGAATATAACCCACTGCAGCTCTATCCTGGAACAACATGTAGGGATAGGGAGGATGTGGAGCTGCTGGAGAGAGTCCACGAAGGTGCTCCAAGGGCTGGAGCCCCTCTGCTCTGGAGCCAAACTGGGAGAGCTGGGGGTGTTCACCTGGAGAAGGGAAGGATCCAGGGAGACCTCAGAGCCCCTTCCAGTGCCTAAAGGGGCTCCAGAAGAGCTGGAGAGGGACTTGGGACAAGCGATGGATGGACAGGACAAGAGGCAGTGGCTTCCCACTGCCAGAGGGCAGGGTTAGATGGGATATTGGAAGGAATTCTTGGCTGTGAGGGTGGGGAGGCCCTGCAATGGAATCCCCAGAGAAGCTGTGGCTGCCCCATCCCTGGAAGTGCTCAAGACCAGGCTGGATGGGGCTTGGAGCACCCTGGGCTAGTGGAAGGTGTCCCTGTCCATGGCAGGGGTTGGAACTGGATGATGATTCTGTTTCTGTGGCTCAATCCAGCCTCTTCATTCCAACACTAAACTCACCTCCCCAGACCTTATGTCTCCTTCCGAACATCATTTCCCACCCCTGCACCAGCCACTATTCCCAGAGCAGGACCCCAAACTCACCTGCCAACCTCACCCTGCCATGTGCCCTGTCCCCATCACTGCCCCAATGGTGCCAGTCCCTGCCACAGCTCCTCTGAGCCTCAGCAAACACCACAAGAACACACCCAAGACAGACAAGAATCATCATTTGAGGTACCTCGGCCCTCCCTAAATAGCAGAAAATCCATCCCACAGCTGTTCTTGAGCACCTTTTGCAGCATAGCTGGGGACAGAGAGGGACATCCCAGCCTTGGTGGGCCTCCCAAACCAGCAGCCTTCCCTTCCCATGGGCTGCTAAAGGCCATTCCTGCTCGGAAAACAAAGTCTTTTTAGGTCATTTAAGCTATTCCCAGGGTGCAGCAAAGCTTCTGCAGCCCAGCCTTGTTACAGATATGATTCACACAATGATATTTCAATCACTTCCTCTGGGAGACTCTTTCCAACAATGCAGATTTCTTGGCAGGAGAAGAATTCCCAGGGATTGAGCTGAAGTTTTCCTTCGCCCTTGCAAGGCATCCCCTCAAACAGCTTCAAAATGAGAACCTCCCTCCTTTCTCATTGCCCTGCTGAGGAGCCACATCGTTCCCCAAGGGCAATCCTAGGGAAAATCTGGGCTGCAAATCCAAAAATCAGCCCTTCAGTGATCCTAATCCAGTTCAGTGAACACACTGGAGGACAAATATGGCATGTTCCCCACAACTCCCTGACAGGAGGGGGCAGCCAGGTGGGAGTTGGATTCTTCTCCCAAGAAACAAGTGATAGGACAAGAAAAAACAGCCTCAAGTTGCACCAGGGGAGGTTTAGATTGGATATTAGGAATAATCCAGGGAAGTGCTGGAGTCACCACCCACGGAAGGATTTAAAACCATGTGGATGTGGCACTTGGGGACATGGGTTAGTGGTGCCCTTGGCTCTGCTGGGGAATCGTTGGACTTGATGGTCTTAAAGGTCTTTTCCAACCTAAAGGATTCCATGTTTTGCCCTTTTCGTCATTTCCCGGCTCAGAAATTTTTTTGGACCAGGAAAATCCCAGTGACGCACCCCAGACAGAGCTGCTGCGGGATGCTGGTGATCCCTGCTGGATCTTCTCCTGGAAGGCACCTGCCAGGGAACACTGCAATGCACCTGCCAACGCTTTAGCAGATGAAATGAGACATTTTCATGGTGTCTGTGTGGGAGAGGGAGGAACAGAGGCATTTTCCTTGCCTGGAAGACACATTTATGTTCTGCAGGTGAAAACCGAAGCAGAAAAATCCATTGCTGTTGGTTGGGTTTTCTTTCAAAACCAAATGATGGTTTGGCCACGATTTTCCTCCCTCTTGCAGCTCAGTCTCTCACAGTTTCTATTTTGAAGAATTTTCTCCCTGAAAACACAGGAAAATAAAATTCTTATCCCGGCAAGAAATTGCGGAAGGGATCCAGGACACAAAGGAAAAAAGCACAAATACGGCCAGATTGGTGGTGTTGCAAATATTAAATTGCAAAGCAACAGGCTCTGTATTAGAACTATTTGTTATTACCCATCGCTTGAGCATCTCTGAAAAGAAAACTCCTCCCCTGGGAAAGAATAACTCATCCCTTTTTATTATTTTTATTATTATTACAGTGCTCAAGACATCGTTGTGGGAGTGCTGTGGTATCAGAGCTGTTATCATAAATGAGCTGTTTTTTCTCTTGTTTTAAGTGATGTGGAAACATCGTGGGACAACCCCTGATGCTGCAAATTTGAAATTTTAATAATAGAACACCGGGAAAAAAAACAAGGAGGAAACTGAGGCACGGGAAGGTGCTTTGTCCCCTGTGTTATTTCAGTGCTTTTGAGCAGGAAACTGAGGTGATTCTGAGGATTTGGGGTGTCTGAGGTCACGCAGAGAAAGTTTATGGTGGACTCCAGAGGCAAAAGCTGAGCCAGATTTTCCAGTGCTTAAATCCAGCAGTGAATCCGTGTTTGCTGGGACACAGGGAGCCAAACTCTGTGTGTTAGGAGAGTTATTCCTCATGCCCCTCCGTCCTACGAAAAAATAGAATTAGGGAATAGTTTGGGTTGGAAGCGACCTTAAAGCTCATCCCAACCCCCTGCCATGGGCAGGGACACCTTCCACTATCCCAGGTGTTTCCAAGCCCCATCCAGCCTGGATGGATCCCCTGTGTGCTGTGGGCATGCTGAGATCTTCCTTCCTGCATCCCACCAGACCCCAGCACCATTGGAAGGCTCTGGAAGGAATTCCAAAGATATGGGGAGCTTCTGGTGAACCCCTGTGACACAAAACATCCCCGTATTTGGGCAGCAACCCTCAGGCAGGACCCGCAAGTGTCATCCCAGCTCGTGCAGGTGGCAGGGTGGACATTCCAGGTGGGATAAATCCCCACGTGTGTGGGACATTGTTTGGCATCCCCTGAATTCTCTGTAGGAATTACATTAAGCAAAGCATGAGGTGGAGATGCTCCCAGAACTTCCCAAGCCCGGAGAGGTGGTGGATGTCCCATCCCTGGAAACATTCCAGGCCAGGTTGGATGGGGCTTGGAGCAACCAGATCTAGTGTGTGACATCCCTGCCCATGGCAGGGGGTTGGATGAGACAACTTTTAAATGTCCCTTCCCACCCAAACCATTCCATGATTCTCCCATCGCCTTCCCTGCTGCAGGTGGAGGCTCACGCCCCATCCCAGACCCCATCCCAAGCTTTATCCCACTAAAGCACTCCTTGCACAACCCATCCTCTTCCCATTCTCATGCACACACACACACAGACTGATTTTTCCACTGGCCACACAGATCCCAGCAAAGCCTGTGAAAAAAGGAAGCTGACCATCAGCTTTTGGGATCTGCTCCCCACGGGCCTCAAGAGGAATGCAAATCCCTTTTTTGTTGGGTCTTGTTGGGTTTATTATTATTATTATTATTTTTTCCCCCTCTTTTCCCTCTGTCCCTGGNTACACCCCGAGCTGAATGAATCAAATGACCTTGTTTATTGTCGGTCTCCTGAATGGGGAGGGAGGAGGGATGGGGGCTGGGGGGGTTGTATTATTGTTAATTCTGCCATTTACAACTTCTTCTTTTTTATTTTTTTTTCCCACCACGCATTGTTGCCATGATAAAAGAATAAAAGGTGAAACTCTATTCCTTCCTTTCCCCATCTCCGCAGTATTCTCCAAATCCCCGGACAGGAGCCTGTTGGGATGAAAGTGCCAAACCACGGAGATGCGGNGTCCCTGGACCAGGATCCCGGGATGAGGCCGGCATGAGAAAGCAGGGCCGCCCGTGCAGATGTTGCCCGGGGAAGCCGAGGTTCCCACACCGAGTAGGAAGCGGGGCCTCACGGAGCCGGNCCACCACGCATTGTTGCCATGATAAAAGAATAAAAGGTGAAACTCTATTCCTTCCTTTCCCCATCTCCGCAGTATTCTCCAAATCCCCGGACAGGAGCCTGTTGGGATGAAAGTGCCAAACCACGGAGATGCGGGGCCTGATCCTGCTGCTCCTGACCTCATTTTGTCCCAAAATCCTTTCCCGTGGGGGCAGTGACCTGTCCCCATAGGGGTCAGAGTGCCCCTCCCCAGGGAGGACACATTTTGCCACCACCATTGGATGGATCCCACTTTGCCCCTGGATGGATGCAGCAGTGTGGCCACAGCTCTCA
Source organism: Ptilonorhynchus violaceus (assembly GCA_013397565.1). Lineage (NCBI taxonomy): Eukaryota > Metazoa > Chordata > Aves > Passeriformes > Ptilonorhynchidae > Ptilonorhynchus > Ptilonorhynchus violaceus. The sequence goes on from VZRJ01006268.1 coordinate 376,984, forward strand.
CACACAGAGATATCATCCTCAGGGAATAACAACATCCAAGCAAAGGTTGCTTACATCCCTGCAGTTTTTGGGAGCTGAACTGAAGCCCTCCTTGAAGGATCCGGCTTTTCAGCGGAGCACCTGCTCTTGATGCATGGAGATATTTTGGTGCAAGTCCTTATTATGGTTTATTTTACCTTTTAACTGGCCCCTGGTGGTGCCCATTGCTGCTTGATAACTCCCCAGCCCAGAACTCTGCGGTTTTGGGGGTATTTTCCTTTACAGAGCTCTGAAGACCCAGGTTTGAGGAATCCCAGGTTTGCTGGGAGCATGAAATGGTCCTTTAGGTTTGAACATCACAACCACCCTCAGAGAGGATGACAGAGGATTATGTCAGTTTTGAAATGAGAGTTTGCCCTCCTTGTCACAATTTATAAAGCCTTTTACATGCTCTAGGATGGAGACAAAGGGTGCAATACTTCCCAAACTCTGGCCTCTCCAGGGCCATCCCTCTCTGTCCCTTGGCTCCACATGGAAGTCAGCTCTTCCACTGGGATTGGCTGTATCCATGGGTGAATCCTTCTATCCCTTCACCTCACTCCTCTTTCACTTCAGCTCGAGGCACTTTGATTCCTTCGGGATCACACTGTAATTTCTCAATGACTTTTGAATTCTGTTAGCACAGAGACTCTCACTGGGGACAAGTTCAAACCTCATCCCCACTTCTTCCCCTCTCTCCCAGCAACCTGCAGATGGTGGTGGAGTTTTGCAACAAGGAGAGCATCCCAAGCAGTTTGTTCAACCAATCTGCTGGGAATTCAGCACTGGAAACCTGATTGTCCGGGGGATACAGGTGTGTCAGGCACTGCAGGACAGCCCAAATGTCAGCTGAATCACACCCGTGGCATAGACATCCACATCCCAGGGAGGTGTTCATCCCACAGAAACCCATCCAGACAGTCAGTGAAGTGACTCACCAGACCACAGGGAGGTCTCTGATTTATAGGGACATGAATCACTGGCTCATTCCCATCACTGGGAATATTTGCAATTGTTCCATAGGCACTGTAAGAGCTTAAAGACCTGGTGATAGAAAAGCCATAAGAACCTAAAGGCAGGTGAGATGAGCTGGGGGCTGTGCCACCCCAGCTCAGACACACATTTATATGTCCTTTCTGGCCATCAAAGCTATGGATTTATCATTATTTCAAGGAATAACAAATCATGCAGCCTTCACAAACACATCCAGGAGCCCTGAGCACACTCACCACTGGCTGGACTCATCCACTGCAGTAATTCAATCATGGTATTCTTGCATTTTGTTCTCCTCACAAGTTTTTCCCATTATTTATTCACCTCTCCAATCCTTGCTTGAACAGGGACTTCTCACTAATTAATACCAAGGACTATCCCAGGTTCTTTGGCCAGTGCTGAGCTATAGGCAAGGTTTTGGTCCTCAGCTTCCTGCATTGATGTGCTCCATTTTTTGCCTCATATCCTTCAGATTTCCCCATGGCTGGAGGCAGGGGAATTTAAAGTGTTGCTATGGGTGTAGGACAAGCACAAGGAAGGTAAGAGACGGCCATAAATCCTGAAAATTTAGAAAACTGGTGCTAGAAGAGCCAACGTCAAAAAACTCTTGGCTGAGAACAGAGGTGGGAAAAGATGATTAAAAATACAAAGAGATAGAAATGAGCAAAGTCCCAGAGACAGAAACGAGGGAGGACAAGGTGTATTTTGGTTGTGACAGGGCAGACAGATAAATAATCCTGTTTCCCTCTCAGTGGCCCAGCCTGTCATCTCCTGTTTGCAGTGACATGAACACCTTGTTTTCCAACCATCCCAACAATTCCCAGCCTGTGCTGCCCCAGGTAGGGATGGGAATCCATAAATTTCAGCAAAAGAAGGTATAAATCCACAAGGGTGTGGCACCAGCGATCCTTGGATGAAGTGGATGCCCCAAGCAGGATGAACTAATCCCTTGTCTCACTCCATGGATAGCCAAAACCAACCATGAGACTTCCCTAGCCTGGATCCTGAACTTTTAGGAATCAATTTTTACCCCTCAACATGAGAGTTGTATCCACTGGACTGTGCGAAGAGTTTTGTAATGCCTCTCTCCACCTCGTGCTGCACCAATGCATCCAAATAATCCAGGTCCTCCAATATTTAGGCACTGAGCTCATTCAGACTTTCACTAAAGGACCGGCCACCAAAAAAGCCCTGGGATATGTCTGATAAGAGGACACAGAGCTGCATTTTGGCTTAAGGTTTGCAGCTTGATAAGCATAAAGCAACTCTGGTGAGGTTTAGAGCTGGCTGATTCTTGTTATGAAGTCTTGGATAAGGCTGAGGATCATGAATCCATCTGCTATGCTGAAATTTGGGATTGTGGCATCCTGTGCAGGGATTAAAACAAAACAAAACACCCCAAAAGAGGGACTTTCTGCCATCTAGGGGTTGTATTTTTCCATTGCAATCCGGGCTGAAAAAGGAAAACTGTAATTCCAGTATGCATGTATATTTGTCAGTATACACATATGAATATACACTTTTTCCAAAAATAAGCTTTAAAAGGCAAAAAGTCGAGCAAGTCCCTTTGCTCTGTGAATTTGCAGCAAGAAACTCCATTTAATTTCTTTTTTTACTGCAAGATCTCAGCATTGTCTGTGTTAGAAATGTGCTGGATAAAGCACATGAGAAAACACAGTTTATTTTCCATTTCCTGGTGGGGAGGAAAGGTTTTAGACAAATCCAGAAAAGAGGAGGGAGAAAAGCAATAGATTTCTTTTTTTTTTTTCTCCATTAAAGCCTCAATTTGCACAACATAGCCAGTAGCATCATTAGCATCAAGTATGTTTATGCTTAACACCCCCAGGTAAGTTTAGACCATAAAAGAATTCAACTTCTGCTTAAAAAGCCAAAAAGTGATTTGATATTTTAAGTGTGCCCCACTCTTCTCTGCTTGGGCATTGTGGTGAAGGATTTTAAATCTCAATAAGCTAATAACAGAATAATATTTTAATATTTCATATTTCCTCTCTGTGCTACACAGATGGCAAAATTATATGATGAATTCCAGATGGGATATTGGGAAGGAATTGTTCCCTGGGAGGATGGGGAGGCCCTGGAATGGAATTCCCAGAGAAGCTGTGGCTGCCCCATCCCTGGAAGTGTCCAAGGCCAGTTGGACAGGGCTTGGAGCAGTGGAAGGTGTCCCTGCCCATGGTAGGGGGTGGAATGGGATATTCTTAAGTTCCCATTCAACCCAAACCATTCCGGGATTCCACGAAAATCCACGCATGTCACACCTTCCCTATTTCCATCTGATGTTGCCCAAACTTTGCCATCTCATCTGGCTGATAAAGATCTAAAATTTGGAAAGCACATGAAGAAATTCTTATTTTCCATATATTTCGTTTCTCCACCAAAGTGGCAGCTGAGGGAAAGGTTGCCCAGAGTCAGATCCTAACTGGGCCCAGTTTTGTGTCTCCAGACTTGGTAAATGGGAGATGCCCAGGAGAAAATCCTAAAAGATGACAAGGATAAAACAATCTTTTCCTGTAGCTGAGCCATGGGAGCATCCCTAGCCTGAAATCAGCCTCAGTTGATGAAATCCTTGGGTTTCCAAGAGGCAGTTGGACTGAGGGCACCCATATGGGGCAGGGAGAGCTTTTAATAGCCTGGAGATGGCCAAAATGGGCCACTTGGCCTTGTGAGGTTGCCACCACTGTTGGCACCATTGTTTATTGACAGAATGCACCTACAAGTGTCATGTCTGGGGTTCCTACAGCCGTGCCTGGATCAGGTTGAAGCAGGAGGTGCCTTTCCTTCCCCTTCACTCCCGCATTTGCCTTGGGATTTCTCAGAATTCTTTAAAAATTGTACTAGAAATACCTACACACCCTCACTGCAAGAAGGCCATGGAGGGGCTGGAGCGTGTCCAGGGAAGGGAATGGAGCTGGGGAAGGGGCTGGAGCACCAGGAGAGGCTGAGGGAGCTGGGAAAGGGGCTCAGCCTGGAGAAAAGGAGGCTCAGGGGGGACCTTCTGGCTCTCCACAACTCCCAGACAGGAGGGGGCAGCCATGGGGGGATCGGGCTCTGCTCCCAGGGAATGAGGGACAAGAGGAGAGGAAATGGCCTCAAGTTGTGCCAGGGGAGGTTCAGGTTGGACATAGGAGGAATTTCTTCATGGAAAGGGTGGTCAGGCATTGGAAGGGGCTGCCCAGGGCAGTGGTGGAGTCCCCATTCCTGGAGGTGTCCAAGGAAGGCCTGGACATGGCACTCAGTGCTCTGGGCTGGTGACAAGGTGGGGATCGGTCACAGGTTGGACTTGATGATCCTGGAGATCTTTTCCAACCTAAATGATCCTGGGATTCTTTGATTCTGTCTCTTGCCCTTTTATCCTTGCAAATAGTTGTTTGTCTGAAGCAGAGCAGCTCCCACAGTAAATCCCACAGCCCATGGACTTGTGCTCTGGATCATAACTGGGATGGAAGAAGATTCTCCTCTCATTGGAATGTTGTAGGTGACAGAAAGCGGTAGGAAGCTCAGATTCCGTTTTGCAGCATCGTGCCTGGATATTTCAGGATGCTTTTTTAAAAATGTAAAAGCTTCAGTTTAACCACAAAGCACAACAGGAAAAATCCACAGCCTGTCCAACCTGCTCCCAAGATGGGATGCCCCTTTTCCACCCGTTTCTAATTGGGATTTCTCCCGCTGAAACCATCAGAGGCTTGTTAGGCAGGGAAGCAGAAGCCAATTTACCTTTATCACGGAACAGTTCTGTGTTCCTCCATGAGATCACAGTGGGATGGCACCGTTCCCTTCCCTCTTTTTGTATTGTTACCCTGTAATTGTGCAGTGACTGCTTTGAAATCCTGGCAGCCGAGCAGGGCTGTGGGTGGCACCGAGGAGTTTGGGATGTAGCCCCTTCCCGAATCCACTGGCAGAGGGTTGGCCCGAGCCCTTTTCAGCAGTGACTCAGAGTGCCCCGAAACACAGCGGGGGAAACAGAACACCAAAATGCACTTTTTAAACCCATTGGAGGGTTTGAATAACGGCTTCATGACTCCAGCGAGCCAGCCAGGCTGGAGGAGGATGTTTGGGATGGCTGTAGAGCAGGAATTGTTGGCAGAAGAGCTGGGAAAGAAGCGGGGTTTGGAGGAGGGAGCTCTGTGCTGGTGAATCAAACAGGGGTGAGTGGGTTCAGGATTTTCCCACCTACACGGATCAGAGATGGCTGAAACCAACCCAAACACCAACCCAAACACAGCCAGGGCCCATTGCCAGGGGGCAGTTCAGATCAGCCAGTTTGGATCAGGCAGTTTGGATCAGACCACCCTGATGCAGAGGATGTTGGTTTTAGGGGTGGAAAAGAGGTCTTGGTACCATTTAGGTCATGGGGGACACGAAATCACAATATCTGGGTGCTGGTTGCAAGGAAAATAGAACAGAATCGCCTGAAGCTTCTGCAAGGACCAACCTGCAGTGGTGTTTTTTAAATGAGTCCTTGGAGGTGCATGAGCTTGGGATTTAAAATACCAGGAAAATGGAAGTGCAGGGTCCAGTGTAAAGGCAAAAATCCTACAGATAAAGGCAGTGTAATAAGCGAAGCAAAGCTGTGTGTGCAAGCACAGTGGAATAAGAATCATGGAATGATTTGGGTTGGAAGGCACCTTAAAGCTCATCCCATTTCCCCCCCTGCCATGGGCAGGGACACCTTCCACTAGCCCAGGTTGCCCCAAGCCCCATCCAGCCTGGCCTTGGACAGGGATGGGGCAGCCACAGCTCCTCTGGGAAACCTGTGCCAGGGCCTCACCACCCTCACAAGGAAGAGTTTCTTCCTAATATCCAATCTAAATCTGTACTCTTTCTGCACCAGCAAATTCATCCCGATATTCCCCATGGCAAACACAGCCAGAGCAGCTCAGCCATCCACAAAACAACTCTCCTGTCACCAGACACCAGCAATTGGAGCCTCTTTGAGTAAACACTCTGGGAATCTTCATGCTCCTCTACACACCCAGCCCCAGCTTCCCACTCCTTCTCCTCCTCCTCTGTGAGCAGGGCTGGGACAGTGGCACTCAGACAACTGGAGATTCCCAAAATGTTCCTTGAGCTCCTGCATCACTCCAAGAATCACAGAATATCCTGAATTGGAAGGAACCCACAAGGATCATCCAGTCCAACTCCTGGCCCTGCACAGACACCCCAACAATCCCATCCTGTGCATCCCTGAGAGCGCTGTCCAAATGCTCCTGGAGCTCTGGCAGCCTTGGGGCCGTGACCATTCCCTGGGGAGCTGTTCCCACTCTTGGGTGGGTCCCCTCCCATCCTAACAAAGCCTCTTTTACCTCGAGTCTCTGGCTGAAAGTTGCAAACCAGGACAAATTATCAGTGCAGCTTGAAATAAAGGAAAATGTAGAGCACCGGCTCAGCATTTCTGGGTTTCAGGGGTTGTTTTTAAATCCATGTTCATGGTTAACAGATCACTTCCTATTGTTCCCTTGGCCCTGTCCCATGATTCTGTTCAGACCAAGGCTATTCCCAGAATTTTTGCACGGATCTCAAAGGGTTGCTGCAGAGCTGCACTCCTGTGTCTGTGCTCAGTGCCTAAATCATCCTTTCCCCCACTTTATTTTCCAAGGCACACGGGGTAGCTCAGGAGCTGCTTTTGCTGTGATTGATGCCTGCAGAGTGGGTGTTAAGACACAGAAGTTCAAAAGCCTTGAGGAAAAGGAAATTTCACTTCCCAGAGTTGTGTTGGAGCCCAAACTTTGATGCAGAGGAGCCAAACGCACCTCCCAAATCATTTAGTGGTTTGGTCTGTGGGAACAAAGTGAATTCCACATTGAAAAGCCCTTGGAGCAGTGAGTTATGATGGGACAGTTGTAAATACAAGAATTGCTAGAGAGCACAGGACACCCCTCAGAAAAGGACATGGGAGGCGGATTTTTGGGATACAGGCATTTGGAAATACCCAAAATGAGGATGTTTCACGATGCTGTAAGCTCAGTTGCTGCCAGCTCATCGATTTTACAAGCCCCAGTAGCCACCAGGAGTCAGAACAGTGAAGGAGAAGGGTCTGCCCAGAGGTGGCCAAGCTGCTCCTCTTGTTGCCCAGAGAAGCTGTGGCTGCCCCATCCCTGGAAGTGTCCAAGGCCAGGTTGGATGGGGCTTGCAGCAACCTGGGATAGTGGAAGGTGTCCCTGGATGTCTCCAGCCTGACACCAGAAGTTTTCAGCAGTTTTTTTCAACAAATCAAGGACTTCAACACTGTCAGTGGTGTTTTCTCTCCCAGAGCCGCCTTCAATTAACAACAGTGATTAATCACTATTGCCATTGGTGCATCCCAAGAGATGTCCCCACACTTTAATTATTCCAATGCTTACAGAAGGATAAACAGAGCCCTCACCCTGAAAATTGGCATTTCCAATCCTGGGAAGACATTGGGAAATGTGGGAATAGGTTCTGGTCCTCTGCAGCCTCCAGTTTCCAGCTCAAATCTTACATTTCTAACAATGAAAACCACATTCCACTCCAGGTGGTGCCTCTGGAGTGACAAATGGATGGCAGGGGTCACAGTCAGAGCCATGTGTGCCCTCTGCCTTCTCCTCAGGGGTCACACAGGTGCTGAAGGGAGCAGGAGAAGACAAGCCTGTGCTTTTTTATTGTGTCCTACCCCTGTGAGGAAATACAGGCTGGAAAGGGAGAAAATGGGACATCTCAGTCCCTCTGCAAGGACAGCGCCAGCAGCTGCTTTGTCTTCAGGTCCCCCAGGTCACATGTACTGAGGAGGAGCTGGGTGAGAGCTCTGGGATCATCCCCTTGAATCACAGAACCATGGAATAGTTTGGATTGGAAGGCACCTTAAAGCTCATCCCATGGGACACCTTTCACCAGGAGGATGAGTAAAGGCTGGATTTCTCCAGCAGCAGTTTCCTGTGCCCATGGATTGCTGCTCTTCCCACCTCCCTCCTCCGAGGTGGAGCCACAGAACTGTGCCTGGAGCCCTCCCCACCTCCCACCTCAACCAGCTCTTGCTGCCCAATGTGCACAAACATCACCATCCTCAAATCTTCCAGCCCTCTGCTCCAGCTGGCGTGCAAATGCCAGCTGGGATTGGGCAGACAGGGAAACACACGGATGTACAAAGCCCTTCATCTCTGCAGGACTGAGCCAAAATTATTTTGATGTATTGGCTTTTAAATTGCTGCCTTCAGTGCTCCTGGGAGCTTTTCTTCTTATCTCCTCAGCAAAACGTGCAAGCAACTCCTGGCCACCCCTTTTCTCTGCTTGAGTACTCATATCCTCCTATTTTTTTTTCCCTGAATCCTCTTACAGATGTTTTCCCAGGTCTCTAAGCATTTCCATATCCTGTTTATTTGCTGGTAAAGGTGTAGTGCTGCAAACTGAAATTGTATCTGGAAAGGAGGAAGGGGCGATAAGAAATGAGCAGTAAATTAAGACAAAAAGTGAACTTTGCCAACTACAGCCTGAAGCATAAACATTGAGGTCCTTCAGTCTGGAAACTTTTCACTGCAATGTTCTAAACCTGCAGGAGAAGCTGTGGCTGCCCCATCCCTGGAAGTGTCCAGGGTTGGATGAGGCTTGGAGCAACCTGGGATAGTGGAAGGTGTCCCTGCCCATGGGAGGATGATCTTGAAGGTCCCTTCAAACCCAAACCACTCTGTGATTCTATAAGTACAGAACACAATAACATAATAAACACACCAATAACATAACAAACATTTACACCAAATGTTGTAAAGCCTAAAAAATTAATGTGTCCCATCGAACCCCTGCGTTTTGATTTTGAGTGACTCCAACATGTTCCCACCAAATCCACCATCAAAATGCTCCCTGAAAACACAAATACCTCCAGAATAAAACAGCATCAGGATGTTTTCATCAGAACTACCTGCAGCCCGAAAATGTTAAACAAAACAGACCTTTCTCACCCCAATTATTGAACAGTGGGTGTAGTAGCAAAGATGAATTCACTTTACTGAGTTTTATGATGTTTTAAATAAGGAGGGAAAAGCCTTTCCTGTTTATTACTCTGCTGGTCTGAACTTGCAAAGTGATGCTCCCATACAGCAAAGGGAGCCACTTTCATGCTCTCGATTTACGAGTAGGGAAACTGAGGCACGAAGCACAAACTTACCCCAAAGCCATTGAATAAATAAAAGCAGGATGAATCAAAATCCAAAGCAGCAGTGCCCTGCCTCCACTTAGCACAGACCATGATCAATTTGCAAATTCCACTGATGGAAAAGACCTACTGGGTCATTTTGCAGGTCCCTGTAAAGCCCAGGCTTTTTCCCTGCCATGTGCTGGAGACAAAAGTGCTTTATACAACCCCTACATTAAAATAATTTAAGCAGGAGGACTTCTCTCATTTCCTCTGGGGGAAACAATCCCGCAGCTGAAGAGATTGCAACATTAGGAAATATTTCCTGACGTCCACAGCTTCCAGAATCTGTTGATATATTATTAATAGAAAGGAAAATAAATATAGGTATTAATGCCAGCAGACACTGTCTGCTACTAATAGCTGTTAAAGTAATATATTCTCCTTGTTTTTAGCTCTTATTAGTCTTTTTGCAAAGGGTTACAAGACCCTTATGCATCCATTAGCCAGTCAGCCATGCGAAATTAATGGGGAGCAATTTTCATAAGCATTACTCAGAACTAATAATAATTAAGCATTATTTTCTGCTCAGATAACACAGAAAATAAAGCCTGACTTTTATGCCAAGATGGGTTCGCATTAGCTTAAGGTAGATGAATTAATTCTCATTTACAAGGCTCCTCTGCCAGATAGCCAGAGAATATCAAGGTAATTAAAACCAATTTGTGAGGTTCTGTCCCATTGCACATTCACTGGGTTTGATCATTGCTGCAAATTGCAGGTGCTTTTATGCAAAGGTGGGACATGAAGGGGACTTTGCTGCCTGTTTCCTTCCCCAGCACATCCAAGAGAAGGAAAAGCCACCTCGGGAACAGCAGAATACATTTGGAATGCTGGGGATCAATAAAGGACCATGTGTAGGGTGAAGGACCAGCTCAGTCCCAGCTCCGGATGGGGTGTGGAGCTCTCAGCAATGCAGGTAAAAACACCTCTAATAGAGAGAAAAAATTCCATTTCCTTTTGATTTACCATTTACTTGCAAGGGATTAATTTTGACTGATTATAAAACTGAGGGGTTTCTATAGGCAGCGTTTTCTGGATAGATCCTCAACACTTCTCTTGTCATAGAATCCCAAAATGGTTTGAGTTGCAAGGGACCTTGAAGACCACCCTGTTCCACCCCCTGACATGGGCAGGGACACCTTCCATGATCCCAGGTTGCTCCAAGCCCTGTCCAACCTGGCCTTGGACACTTCCAGGGATGGGGAATACACAGCTTCTCCAGTGCCTCAGTGGTTCTGTCCCAGAAGTTTGACACAGCACCTGAGCAGGTGCTGAGCTCTCCAAAGGTGCTCTTAGTAAAACTAAAATTAGTTAAAATTGGACTAAAATAAATTAGTCCACCTAATAATTATCTGTAAGATACATTAACCCAGAGCTATCCTACGACAACTAAGCTGATAATGAGTAAGTGAAAATCTTCCTCTGGGCTTCAACTTTCCAAGGGGATCAGCACCTTCAGATGCCACATCTTCCCTTGGCATCTGAGCTTAGCAAATAACTGAGCCTGATGTGCCCCACCAGTGTGGAAAATTTGTGTTTTCCGGAGGTTTGTGGTCCCTCTTGTCCAAGTCCTGCCTCCCATTCATTTCCCCCCCCTCTGCCTCACTCCCTGTCCCGTTGTGACATCTCCCGTTGGTGCCTCTGTCCACATCAGTGAGGTGGAACAGCTTGGCCTCAGAAAAAAGAATGAGATGGCAGTTCTGACTTTTATTTGTATTATCAAAAATCTTCTCTCAGAGTAATCTAACTGCTATTAAAAAGATGAATAAAAGGAGACATCACTCCAGAAACACCAGCTATGTCCCAGCCCCGGAACGAGCGACCCTGGCACGTGGCCCGTTGTCCACGCCCTCAGGGAAGAAAGGTTTTCCCCTTATGGCCGTTTCCTTCTCAATCCAGCCCTGGTAGCTGCAAACAGACTTTAAAATCCTGTGGTTTGGCTTCCCTCCACTGATGATGCCGACCTGGAACCACTTCAGGGTGTTCCAGTAGCTGCAAACCAGAGGTCCCCCGCTGTCCACCTGCGGCAGAAGGAGGAATGTTACAGCTGGATCGAACCTCAGGGCCCTCACAGCAGCTGCTTCACACAGGCTGAGTGGGAAAATCAATCTCTATCCCAAGTCTGTGAGGATTTGGCGGGGGGGGGAAAGGGAATTTGGATTCAAAATTTCACAGCTCAGCCCTGAGATCCTGCAGAATAAACAGATACAGAAGGCAAGAGGAGGAGATCAGTCCCAAGCTCTGGCTCAGTGCACTGCCCTGTCATTCCCAGCCTTTTCCACGTGCTCCTGTGGCCCCAGGAGGATACCTGAACCCTGTCAGCAAGAGACAACATCCCAGAGTGAAGAGGGACATTTGCTGTGACTGCTCGCTCAGTCCTTGCCTTCTCTGCAAAGCTGCTGCTGGAGGTGCTGGGTTCCTGCCACTGGGAATTTCAGGGGCTGGCAGCCAGAAACCAGGCAGGAGATGAACAATAATCCTGACAAATCCTTCTTGAAACCACACTCACTTCCCTGAAAAGTTCCCTGCTGCTGCAAGGGCAGCCACCACTCACCCACAGTGGGCAAGGCTTCAAATGCAGCCACCTCAAAACCAAGAATATTCTCCTGTTGGATGCTGTAGCTGGAACACCGAGAGCACATCCAGCTTTGCAGTCTCTGAACACAAGTCCAGGGAGAAGAGAAATCAGCACAAAATCCACCCAGCCAGGTACAACAGAAAGGCTGTGGGAGAGTTGGGGGTGTTCACCCGGAGAAAAGTGAGCTCCAGGGAGACCTCAGAGACTCTTCCAGTGCCTAAAGGGGCTCCAGGAGAGCTGGAGAGGGACTTGGGTCAAGGGATGGAGGGACAGGACAAGGGGGAATGGCTTCAAACTGAAATAAGGAAGGTTTAGATGGGACATTGGTAAGGAATTATTCCCCTTGAGGGTGGGGAGGTGCTGGCACAGGTTTGCCAAAGAAGCTGTGGCTGCCCCATCCCTGGAAGCATCCAAGGCCAGGCTGGATGGGGCTTGGAGCACCCTGGGCTAGTGGAAGGTGTCCCTGCTCATGGCAGGGGTTGGAACTGGGTGATCTTTAAGGTCCCTTCCAACCCAAACCATTCTGGGATCCTGTGACATCTTCAGTGCTGTGCAACCCCTGCTATAAATAAATTTCCTTCCATGGCAGGTTTGAATCCTTTTTCCACTCTTTCTCCAGCACTTGTCGTAAGCAAATTCAACACAAACCCATCTCCCAAGGCAGCAAAGTTTACTGGGAAGTGTTGTCCTTCCCTGTTTGCACACTACTTTGGGAAACATCTTTGTCATTAATGGATGAAACCCTTTCTGCCAGCAGCTACCCTGAGCTAACAGCCATTAATTAACGAGCAAGGAAGGGGCTGAAGTTCCCTGTGCAGCTCATCAGCACTTGCTGAAGTTTATGGCTGAATTCCCACTCCAGTAGCTGGAGGGCCCTGGTCATTAATATTCTTATCTTTTAGGTTTTTTCGTGGGTTTTTTTTGTTTTGTTTTTTTTTTTTCCAGTTCAATATTCATCCAGGAGGGAAAAATTAAGATACATGCAGAGGAAATGTTCATGGAATCACTGAATATCCTGAGCTGGAAGGCACCCACGGGGATCACAGACGTACAAACTCATTTAGGCTGGAAAAGACCTTTCAGATTGTCGGGTCCGCATAAAATCAGCGCTATTTGCACTGAATTGGTGGTCCAATTGCACGTCCTTGCACCTCAGCCAGCGCTGCTGGACCTTCCTCAGACTCTAAAGACGTTTCCCAACCCCATTTCAGCCAAGAATTCCAATGAAAAACCACAGAAGTGACCTTGGAGCCGCGCGTTCCCGGCGTCCTTGGCGCTGGCATCCCGTTGGAATGGAGGAGCATCCACGCGCGATTCAATTACTGGGGATTTCGCTGCTCATTCCCTCGGGGCAGGAACAGGCCAAACGCATTATCCCGGCAGCCAGAGGAAGGCGCCGGGAGCCGGGAGCCTCCCACACGAGGATGAGGAGCGGAGCCGGGGGAGCGGGAGCCGGGCAGTGGCGCAGCGCTCGCATCCCGGGATGCGCCGTGCCAGCTTTTCCCGGCAGGAAAGGGAGACTTTCAGCGCCGGTCGAGCCCTTGCACGGCTCGATTTCGGCCTCCGACTCACACTTGCGGGGGATCTTCCTCCCGGGGCGTTCCAACACCAGCTAATTCCCGACGCCTTGTGACTCTCTCAGGGGGAAATGTCTCAGCGCGTTTCACAGCCGGGAAAACCGCGGCAGGGAAAGGGATGGGATGCGCACGAGGCAGCGGCGGAGCCAGGAATCCCTGTTTAAACCGTGCCTCACGCGGTTTCCCTTTCAAATCGGGTCTGCTCTTCCCTATGTTTTCCTCTTTGGCCATGTCCACCTGGGTCTCTGCCTGGGTGGTGGGGAAAAGGGGAAGTTGGAGGGATCAGTGATTTAAAACCTGGCAAAGAGGGAGTTCGGGGAAGCTCTGACAGCTCAGGCAGCGGCTGCAAATCCATTTCCCTAATCCACACCCGGATCCTGCTTCAGATCCCTTTCCACATGGGCTGAGCTGCTCTGCTTCATGGGTGCTGCTTCTCACATGCCATTTCTCTTAACTTCAGCTATTTAACGTGAGGATTTTTTCCCAAAATGGACCAAATCATCCTCTCCGTGTGATAATCTCACTCACATAATTAGAGCAGTATCCCAGATGAATCGGGAGCCTGGGTTTTATAGGGCTAAAGATGGGGAAAACCAACTCAGTCCTTGGACACTTCTGAATATCCCCGTATCCACCTTAAGCCTTCAGGAACGCTGGCCCAAGGTTTTCCATTCTTGTGTAGGAGGAGGGTGTGGGAGGAGCGAGTTTTTGAGTGCTGGGGCAATTATCTCAGCTCTGTGATGCTTCCAGTAACACTAATTTGATGAACACTCAGGTTAACGACTCTGAGCATCGAAGAATTATTAAATTCCTGCTTTTTCAGGCTCCTGTATCCTGGTGCTGAAACACTTCTGGTCAGCAACACACACCAGATACCTGCTCCTGCTTTTCCATCTAAGTGCCAAGTTTCTGGACAGAAAAAAAAAAACCAACCTAAAAATAGCGGCTTTGCTTCTGTTTCATGTTTCTTGTCATCTCGAAGATGAGTGAAAAGCCAGCGCAACAAATCAGATCTGGTGCTGAAATCCTGCCTTAAACATGTTAATCCCCCCATTAGGAGATGTGAAAGCAATGATACATTCACTGATAAATAGCTCTGGGTTGTACAAAATCTGTCACTGCCTAACAAGGTGCTTTGTTCACTGAAGCTGACCAAAAATTTCATCTTTTTCACTGCGGCCAAAACCCTTTTTTTTTTTTTTTTTGCAAGCACCAGGAGCCTTTCTGCCGACTTTAGTGGGCTTTGGATCAAAAGCATAATCTCTCTTTTACATTTGTATTCGTGTCTGCAACACAGCCATTGATCAGAACAAACACGTCCAGCCACATAAATCTTCCGAGGTGGGAGAAGCTCTGGGGGTGGGAGAACAACTCATCTCATCCTCATTAGGGTGGATACACAATCCCTGCAAGTCGTTGCCGGCTTCATTTTCCATGTTGGTGAGCTCTGTGCAAATTGGAGAGAATCAGCATGGGAATAACAACAGTGGGAATAACAACAGTGGCCATCAGAGCTGCCCTGGCTGCTGGAGGAAAAGGCTTTGGCCAGCATCACTTGCCCAGTTATTTCAGCCTCTCTTTGAAGAGGGAGGAAGGAAGCTGTGGCCACTTGAATGTGCAGGAATCAAAAATGCACCAGGTAACATCGGGCACGTGGACTCCTCTCACACAAACCCTCTGAGAGCCTTCAGCTCCTCTGTCCCTCCATCCCCAGGCTGGAAAATGGGAGAAGATGGCCCAAATCCACCCCTAGTGATGTCAGCAGTGTCCATTAGTAGCTGCGGTGGCACAGAGTCGAAAGGCTTCTGGCCAAAGCCCCTGTGGGCCAGACTCCTGTCTCTGACTGGCATCTGCAGCAAGTGCTCAGGGGAGGAGAAGGAGGAGCAGGACAAGTATTTACAGAGTTGTATTTACATCCCAGTGGTTAATGGCCTCGGAGAGATCTTCATCCAGGAAGTTACCTAATTGCTTTCTGAATCCATTTATCCCTTAGGATAAATACCCACAACATCCTGGTCAGCGACTCCCATAGTTTAATTATCTGATGGAGGAAAAAAACCACTTCCTTCTCTTTGTTTTGAATCTGCTGCCTGATAAGGCCCATCTGACACCCCTCCTTGGCGTGTTTGGAGCAGCAGTGATGAGAGGGCAGCTCCTCACTGCTCTCCATGCTGCCCAGGAGGTCAGAAATGTGTCACATCCCCATCAGATGTCTCTCTTACCAGCCTCAGTCTTGCTCTGCTATTCCCTCTCCTGCCAGAAGCTGTTCCGTGTCCCAATTCATCCTTCCTGTTCCACTTCCCTCCTTTTCTAAAATTACACTTCTCAGATGGAGTGGACGGGAATCACACACAGGCATGAGGATTCCAAGATTGTGCCCTGGCACAACACATTTGCTTTGCGACTTATTCCTGTCCTAATAATCCCCAATGCTCTCATTGCCCTTTTGACCTCCCCAGAGCCTCCAGCTGATGTTTTTGAAGGACTACCCGCAGTTCTTCTGGCATGGTAATAGCTAAATTAGAGCCTATTACGGCAAGGTTACAGCTGGAATTGCTTCTCCATATATCCATTACTTTTTCTTTATCAATAATGAGCTGCATCTGCTGTTTTAACCTCCAGTCACTCGGGATAATGGGACCTGCTGCACCTCTGCACAGCCAGCTTTCACCTGGTCCACTCTGAATGACACTGTGGCATTGGCCAGCTTGGTCATCTTGGCATTTGCCCTCCTGGGACATCAAAATTCCCTGCATGGATGCCCACACAACTCCCCTTGTGAGCCCTTTCCCTCTTCAAATCCATCCTCTGCATTGCTGAAGCCTTTCCACTTCACAACAGCTCCGTTTCTCCATGAGCCTTTGGTGAGGAATCTCCTCCTGACAAGAGTTTTGGGAATGTCAGCCCATGTTGGATGGTTGGACCACCCTCTGCCATGCTCTTGGCAACTCCTTCAGAGAATTTGGATGTGCCTGTGAGTCACAGCTTCCCCTCGAAGCTGCGTTGACTCACGGTCACCAAGTGAGAAGCGGCTCCTCTGAGTCATCACAGCCATTCCCCACTCCCAGGGCAAGATGGGATTTGGTGTTCAGATGGATCCAGAGGAGTTCTGCTCCCCACCAGGCACACAAAGCCATGCTGGACCCCCAAACAGCTTCAGTCTGAGGGACCAAAAGCTACAACCCAGAGAAAGAGAGCAGAAGAGACACCTGACATCATCATGATCATCACCATCATCCTCATCATCATCATCATCATCTTCCCAGGTCTTTGCATCAGGAATTAATTTTTCACAGTTAAAGAACTGAGCCACCACAGCCTGAATGTGTTCCCCTGTCTGCCCACATCACAAAATGCTCAAGTGATGAAAGCCCCATAAAATCATGGGGTGCAGGGAAAGCGTTCTGGTTCTGGGGAGCTGCACGTCAAAGGACCCTTCAGAAGAGAATTTAAGGGACTGCAAATGCAGGAACACCTCTGCACTGCTTTGTTCTGGGGCTTGCCAGGACTCCTTCCTGCTTAAAGCCATCTGCCCCTCAAGGGAAAAAACCCACACCTCATGGTGGTAGGAATAGTTTTGTGTGGGAAATCCAGGACAAGACTTCTTTCTCCCTGTTGATGGAAAGATGGTTCTGTAGGTGCTGATGGTTAGAGAAGAGACTTCTGTAATCTGGCTGGAAAAATCCCATCCAGGACCGCACAACAACTGCTGCCTTTGCTCCAGCTCTGTGGGGTGAGAGCCCTGAGCACCCCAGAGGCTCTAAAGGGCATTTTCAGAGATGGGACAAGAGGGAATGGCTTTAACCTGAGAGAGAGCAGGGTTAGATATTGGGAAGGAATTCTTGGCTGTGAGGGTGGTGAGGTCCTGGCACAGGTTGCCCAGAGAAGCTGTGGCTGGCTCATCCCTGCAAGAGCCCAAGGCCAGGTTGGACAGGGCTTGGAGCAACCTGGGATAGTGGAAGGCTGGAATGAGATGAGCTTTAAGGTCCTTTTCAAGCCCAACCATTCTGTTATTTATGGCCAAAATCACCCCCTGCTAAAGGCTGTGGGAGGGGGTGGATAGCTGCAGCCCAGGACTCACCTGAGCTGGAGCCACCCCACTGCTCCTGAGGGTCACACAACGATTTCTTCCCCTGGAATCAGAGCAGGGCCTGGCCCTCCCTTCCTGTGCTGCTGAACTGTAGGTGACCTGTGACTCGAGCTGAACACACTTTGTCCTAATCAGCGCAGCCAGAGCTCCCCCCACAGCCCCTCTGAACTATAATTGGGCCATTTACTGAATTTTGCCTGGGCAGGGAAGGCACTGAAGGAGGCATTTGCTTTGTGAGTCCCTCATACTCTAATTATTGTTCAAGTTACCATTGCATCAGAGCCTAACAAAAGATGCTTAAGAAAGCAAGGAATTAGACATCAATTGTGGTTCATGGGGTCATGGAAGAAATGTAGCACACAAAAAAAATAATACATAGGCCATCTCCAGTGTCTGTTCTTTAGCACTTGTACCCCCTGAACATCCATTAATGTTAATGTTTATGACTAAATAGAACTATAAGTCAATTACGGCTCCTGGTAGTGTTAATTCCCAGCCAATCCATATATTTGTCTGCAGAACTGCCAGGGAATTGGGATAGAATAGATTTTTCTTTTTAAGTGAATGGATTTTTTTTTTTTTTTAAGGACAAATATGTGGGAGCTCTGCTATTCAATCTCCTGGAGTTATTTATAGGAGTATGGTCAGTTATCCACAGATGAGGCTGGTCTGGTATGAGGGCAGCTGGTGAAATGTCTGAGCCTTTTTTTTCATGCCCTTCATATTCATGGATGGCCTCAAGTTGCACCAGGGGAGGTTAAGGTTGGACATCAGGAAGAATTTATTCCACTATCCCAGATTGCTCCAAGCCCCATCCAACCTGGCCTTGGACACTTCCAGGGATGGGGCAGCCACAGCTTCTCTGGGAAACCTGGGCCAGGGCCTCACCCCCCTCACAGGGAAGAATTTCTCCCTAATATCCCATCTAAATCTCTCCTCTTTTGGTTTAAAACCATTCCCCTTTGTCCTATCACTATCTGCCCATGTAAAAAGTCATTCTCTCCACCACAGTTCACAGACCTGGATCCAGATGTGGATCATGTGTATTTACAACTTTGAGTCCAGCAACTTTCCTGCCTTAGCCTGGTTCTGGACATGAACACGTATCCTGATCCTCAGCAAATCCCAGGAAAGGTTAATGTGAGGCTTTTATCTCCCCTGTGTCCAGAGCTCCTGGGGCCACAGCTACTGGACCAAACTCAGCATCTCCAGGGCTTGTTCCCTGACTGGGAATCTCTGCCTTGCCCGAGCTTCTCATCCTTCCTGGCCTCTCCACAGCGACTGTTGTGGGTGGCTCCAGATCCATGCAAGAGCTGGAGCCTGGAAATCCTCCAGGAGACAGCTGGTTGGCACAGACCAACCCCGTGCCCAGGGCTGCTCTGTCTCCATGAGAGTGATGAGGATGTAAAGGATTCGTGTCTTTTGAAATCCGGCCTCGCTCTCCTCTGACACAACCCCTGTAATCCTTCCAGGCAATCGCAGCTCGAGAGGCTGCACTGCCCACAGGGCCTCACTCCCTGCCCGGGGCAGATCAACTGTCCAGTTCTGGGCCTCTCACTCCAAGAAAGACTTGGAGGGGCTGGAGAGTGACCAGGGAAGGGAACGGAGCTGGGGAAGGGGCTGGAGCAGCAGGAGCGGCTGAGGGAGCTGGGAAAGGGGCTCAGCCTGGAGAAAAGGAGGCTCAGGGGGGACCTTGTGGCTCTCCACAACTCCCTGACAGGAGGGGGCTGGGGTTGAGCTCTGCTCCAAGGGATCAAGGGACAGGATGAGAGGGAACAGCCTCAGGCTGTGCCAGGGGAGGTTTAGGTTGGATATTGGGAACAATCTCCTCACTGGAGGTCAGGCATTGTAACTGCCCAGGGAGGTTTGGAGTCCCCTTCCCTGGAGGTGTCTAAAGAATGCCTGGACATGGCACTCAGTGCTCTGGGCTGGTGACAAGGTGGGGATTGGTCACAGGTTGGACTTGATGATCTTGGAGCTCTTTTCCAACCTGGATGATTCTGGGATTCTGCCCAGTGGTCCCTGCTGCAGGAGAAGCATCAGGTGTAGCCCTGTCCTGTCCCAGTCCCTGACCAGGCAGCCCACTGTGGACAAGCCACCAGGTTTCTGACCCAGCCCAGTGAGGCCAAAATGTGCCTTCCCTGACTTAAACCAGCACTTCCCAGAAAGCCAGGAAACCATCCAGGAGCAAAACGCTTCCCTTCCATCAAAGCAGCAAAATCTGGTGACAACTCTTGTCACTTGTTTCATCCTGAAGAGCACCACTTCCAACCTCAGCTCTGATTTCTTCCTGTTCTCTTCATTCCAGCTTACAAGACATTTCTGCCTGGTCAAGATCCCACTAAAAATGGGGAAATGCTGGATTCTGAGCACTATCACACATGCAAACCTTGTGTGCTTCCAGTGCTTGGAAAGCTCACATTCCTAGTTCACTCCTCAGACAACTCTGACATTATCATGGACCAAAACAGCTCCCTCATCAGCTTCCTTAATCCGGGAGATTCATTTTGCTGGGAACAAGTGCTCCTGCTGTTTCACCAGCATAATTCCCCCACAGAAGTTCAGGCTGGGCTGGGCAGTGCATTCTTTAATCATGTTAATGGTATCCCGTGGCAGGTTTCTTTTTAAGATTTTGGATTGAATTTAACGGAGGTGAAAGTCACTCCTTGAAGGGTTTCAGAGGCAGATGCTCTCTGGACAATCAAAATACCATTTTGCAGAGCAAACTTCCCTCAGCTTCCCACAGTCCTCTTACCCTCTGCCTCTCTCTCTGTCCTGGGTGCTGGTTTAGTTCCTTCAGTGAATAATTCCTACAGGATGAAGCTGTCCATCCACGTGTCTGCCCCTCCAGCCCCCTCCAAACTCATGGACACATCTAAAATACAGCTGGATGGGGCTTGGAGCAACCTGGGACTGTGGAAGGTGTCCCTGCCCATGGTAGGGGATGGAACTGGATGAGTTCTAAAGTCCCTTCCCAACCCAAACCGTTCCGTGATTCCAAGAAAACCACTGCCCTGTGGAGGATGGAAATCTCAGTCTGGAACCAGAGGCTGCAGGAGAGCCCAATCCTTGCCAGGCTCTCAGAGGAGGGGTTGGAAGTTGGATGCTGTGAAAGACAAGGAGTTTTTTTGGCTGCCAGACTTTGACACCATGACAGCGATCCTGGGGGTGGAATATGTTCTGAGGGCACAAATTCTGATTTTTGGCTCATTTTGGTGCTTGTGTCAGGTCTCTGATATAAAACACCATTCAAATTATAATTTAGCTTTAAAAGTCCCTCATTCTGTCACTGACACTGCAGTCAGATGTGACTCGTTCTGGCACCCACAGACCAACCAAGCACATTTGGGTCAGAGCCAAGACCTCACCTGAGAAATGTTTCTAATACTCGAATTAAACACTCCCAGATTAAACTTCCCTCCCAGTTTTTAGCTCTGAACC
The DNA here is from genome assembly GCA_013397565.1 of Ptilonorhynchus violaceus. Lineage (NCBI taxonomy): Eukaryota > Metazoa > Chordata > Aves > Passeriformes > Ptilonorhynchidae > Ptilonorhynchus > Ptilonorhynchus violaceus. The sequence goes on from VZRJ01006268.1 coordinate 397,848, forward strand.
TCCTGAACTCCTTTCCTGTCTCCTTTTAGTCCATAACCTGGCAGTGAAGCAAGCCCAGGGCGGAGGGAATGCTGATCCCTTTACCTGGCAGTCTCCTCCTTCTCCTTGCTCTGTCTCAGCACACATGGTGCTCTCCTCGAGGTGTGGGACCTGCTCCAGGCACTGCTCCCTGCTGAGGAGCTTCATCCGTGTTTTCTGCAGCACGTGGGAAGCTGCAGCAAATGAGGAGAGCGGGATCACCAAACTTCCCTTGGGAAGGATCTCAGCTGGATTTCTAAAGCATCTCAGGGCAATGTGGTCTCAGGACAGAACTGTGGGGTTTTGGGGTCATGGGAGGTTACAGGGGACCCCCAAGTTTTGGCAGTGATGAGTTTGTGCTCCTGAGTTTATTACAGAATCATGGAATGGTTTGGGTGGGGAGGGACCTTAAAGATCATCCACCCCCTGCCATGGGCAGGGACACCTTCCACTATCCCAGGTTGCTCCAAGCCCCATCCAGCCTGGCCTTGGACACTTCCAGGGATGCTGGACTACAGGGAATCCCCCAAAGGGATGGGTTATCCTGCTGGTGGTCTTGGTGATGACCTGGAGTTCCTCACTCGTGGTTTTTTGGGAACTCAGTCTGAGGGACTCTTCCTGGGATGCTGTGCAAGCCCTGAAGGGAAAAGTCCAATGAGCTTTCCCCAGAACAGATGATCTGAGAAGACAGAATCATGGAATAAGTGAGGTTGGAAGCGACCTTTAAGATCATTGAGCCCAACCATCCCCCAGCACTGCCAAGGCCAGCACTGACCCATTTCCCTGAGTGCCACATCCATAGGGATTTTAAATCCCTCCAGGGATGGGGAGTCCACCACTGCCCTGGGCAGCTGTTCCAGTGCTCAACAACTCTTCCAGGGAAGAATTTTTTCCTACTATCCAATCTAAACCTTGTTGTCCCTGGGGAGGGCTGCAAGGCCATGCCTCCCCCAGGGGACCAGCTGTATCTTTCACTAAGTGGCTCTCGGGATGGCAGCACACAAAGGAAATAACTGCTTTATTCTTCCCTGGAGATGGGAATACAGAAATCCCAGCTGGCACCTGCAAGTGAAAAAAGGACTGAAAACATGCTAGGCTACTTGGAAACCCAGCTAATTTCACCCACATTTCTCTCACCCTAAAATGAACCTGACTCTGAAGGATAAGACTGAGATCTTTGGATCATTAGAAATTCACTCCTTTTTCCATATTTCACTGAGCTGAATCCCCCCTGCACCTTCAGGAAACTCAGACTCAGTGATAAATCTAAAAGATGGAAAGTGCCAGGTCCCTTTTCCAGCTAAGATGGGGCCTTTCCACGGAAGTGCCCACAGATTAAAATGCTTTGATGTAGGAATCTCCAAGGAGGAGGAGCATCTCTGTTATGGAGAGAAGCTGGGAGAGCTGGGGGTGTCCACCTGGAGAAGAGAAGGATCCAGGGAGCCTTCAGAGCCTCTTCCAGTGCCTAAAGGGGCTCCAGGAGAGCTGGAGAGGGACTTGGGACAAGGGATGGAGGGACAGGACAAGGGGGAATGGCTTCCCAGTGCCAGAGGGCAGGGTTAGATGGGATATTGGGAAGGAATTCTTCCCTGTGAGGGGGGGGAGGCCCTGCAATGGAATTCCCAGAGAAGCTGTGGCTGCCCCATCCCTGGAAGTGTCCAAGGCCAGGTTGGACGGGGCTTGGAGCAACCTGGGATAGTGGAAGGTGTCCCTGCCCATGGCAGGGGGTGGAATGGGATGGGCTTTAAGGTCCCTTCCAACCCAAACCATTCCATGATTCTGTGCCTTTTGGCTTTGCCCCTCTCACCCCATCACACCCCCCTCTCACCACACAGCTTCTGCTGATTTTCTTCTGAAGCCTCTCCCAGACAGATGGGGGGGGTTTACCAGGGCTGAGATCACTGACATCAGTTTTTGGAAGCAGAATCCATGTCAGCTGAGCCCACACAGAGGCTGATCCCTGGAGCTGCTCCATGGATTTTGCACAGAGGAGCTAAAGAGAAATCCTGCAGAGGGACTCTGCGGCAGCCCCTCTGTTCTAGGAGCACGTTACCTTGGTGAAATGGGAGTTTCACAACTCTAACAGTGTTGTGTGTTACTGTTGAGTGAGGAAAATGAAGCCTAAGAAAGCAAATGCGGAGTTTCAAGAAGAAAACAGCAAGCCTTTGGAGCAGAAAAGCAAGGATTGAATGGGATATTCACTTACTGCATCCTGGGAAGGCTCAAGCTCCAAGGCACCACCCTGCCCTCCCTGTCCTGATTAATTCTTTCCAATAATGAAACAGCTCATTGGCTATTTAGTGATGCTTGCTCAGGACAGACATTTTGGGTCATAAACAGTGCTGGAACTGCTTTCATTAGGGCTTCAGTGAGATCAATTAGCAACAGCAACCTGCAGGTCTAAATGAGTGAAGGAAGGGGTGGCCAGCACCAAAGAGTCAATGCAGATCATGGAAGCTTTAAGCCAAAGACAACCCCAGACCTTCATTTCCCTTAGTCCAGATCACTTTAGACCCAGCCTAACTGGATGAATCATAGAATATCCCGAGCTGGAAGTCACCCACAAGGATCCCACAAGGTGAGAAGTGTTCAAGGCCAGGTTGGACGGGGCTTGGAGCAACCTAGGATAGTGGAAGGTGTCCCTGCCCATGGCAGGGGTTGGAAAGAGATGAACTTTAAGGTCCCTTCCAACCCTAATAATTCTATGATTCTATGCTAAGTTACCCACCAGGGTGGAGATTGTTTAAATTTGGGTGCCAAAAAGAGGTCCAAAGTTTGGACGTGGTGTCAAGTAGGTCCCAGACTTTGCCCTGGGGGTCTGTGGGTGACTGGTTCTTGCCCTGAACAGGGAACTGGTGGATGTGCAGAGGCTGTGGGAGTCTGGATGCATTAACCAGGGAGTAGGGAGTGGAAGTTCGTCTGGGAAACTCCTCATGGGTGAGAATATCCAATTTAAATGGGTAAAACCCATTGTCCATTAACAAATGCATCTCCCCCAGCCCCTCACCTGCACGTGTGTTCCCCCAGCCAGCAGCCCAGCAGTGCTGCCACGTGTCCACGTCACACATGAAGGGCAGGCAGACGGGAATTTTCTCCTTGCTGAACTCGATGGGATGGCTGAGCAGGATCAGGGCGACGTCATTTTGCAGGCTGGTTCTGTTGAAGCCCTCGTGGAGGATCAAACTGTCCGGGCTGTGCTCTTCCAGAGGGAGGCTGAGGTTCACTCCCCCCACTGCCACCGTGAGGTCTGGTGGCCTTAAAGAAAAAACAAGAAGCAGTGAAGACGTGGTAAACATGGAGGGTTTGGGTTATAAAGGTTGGTGCCTCTTCCCCCTGAGCAGGGCAGGGTGATGGCTTAGGCAGTTCAGCTCTAAATATCCTGGGAATTTATCCTCACTTCCAGGCAAGGATGGCTTCCAGGGCAGAGAGGTGCAGGGGTAGAACATGAACGCAGCCAGGTTATAAATAACCCAGTCACTACCAAACAGATGGAATGGGCTGGATCTTTGGGATCTCTGTGCCCTGGGCTGGCTGCTCAGACCCTGCTGTCCCCAGCCAGCTGTTCCAGGCTGTGCTGCCACAGGTCGTTTGTCACCTCTCAGACCTGCCACACTTTGGAGGGGGCTCACAGGGGGCTGGACTCTGCCCCTGGGCACTGCATGGAGCTGATTTATCCAGAACTCAGTGTTTCAAAATCAGAGTCTCCATGAGGTGAAGGTGTTTGCTGTGTGAAAGCAAAGGTAATTTGGGGTTAGAATGAGCTAGAATGGAATACATCACTTTTTATGAGGTACTGGAACAGGTGTAGATGCACCAGAAATGTTTGGGGCATCAGAACAGTGTCAGGGGCATTTACACGAGGCTGCTCAGACCATCCCTCAAAATATTCCCCTTCTGCTTCTCCTGGTGGTGCAGATTTCCGCGCATTTCCGCATCCAAAAATGGGCCTGTTTCCCCCAAAGGAGACAATCCCTGCTTTCAGGGCTCGGTCACACGAATGTTGCACAGGACCCTGAGGAGATGCACATCCAGATCCCACAAGGAGGAATGTCATCCCCCTGCTGTGCATCCCTTCCCTGGAGCACTCACAGCTCTTCTGTAAAGCAGTGGGCCGCCGTTAAAATCCACAGAGCGCTGATGATGGTGCCCCCGCAGATGTGCTGCCGGTGGCTCTGGATGCTCACGTGCCACGGGAATTCCCCAGGCCTGACGCCTGTCCCTGTACCAATCCTCTTGCCAGTCTTCTGGAAGGACTCGTAGGATGGTCGGAGGCCACACTCTGGGTGCAAAAAGAGACAAGTTGGGCACGTTCAGCAGGGCCACAGCCTGAACTGCAGGGGCAGGACAGCTCTGAGCACTGGTCTACAATTATCCATGGAATCATAGAAACATGGAATTACAGAATGGGTGGGGTTGGAAGAGACCTTAAAAATCGTGTTTCCAACTCCATTCCAGGGGCAGGGACACCTTCCACTATCCCAGGCTGCTCCAAGCCCCATCCAACCTGGTTTTGGATGCTTTCAGGGATGTGGCAGCCACAGCTTCTCTGGGAAACCTGGGCCAGGGCCTCACCACCCTCACAGCCAAGAATTCCTTCCCAATATCCCAACTAACCCTGCCCTCTGGCAGTGGGAAGCCATTCCCCCTTGTCCTGTCCCTCCATCTCTTGTCCAAAGTTCCTCTCCAGCTCTCCTGGGGCCCCTTTAGGCACTGGAAGGGGCTCTGAGGTCTCCCTGGATCCTTCTCTTCTCCAGGTGAACAGCCCCAGCTCTCCCAGCCTGGCTCCAGAGCTGAGGGACTCCAGCCCTTGGAGCAGCCCTGTGGCCTCCTCTGGACTTCCTCCAGCAGCTCCACAACCTTCTGATGTTGGACCCCAGGGCTGGAGGCAGCTCTGCAGATGGGGTCTCACCTGAGCACAGAGTGAGAATCCGTTCCCTGGATCTGCTATTTGATGTCTCCCAAAGCCCCTGACATCCCTGTCACCTCCCCAAACCTAAACTCTGCCAAGCCCTGCCCAGGCATTTGGGGTGGGAAGGACAATTGACCATTTCCCATAGGCAGGCAGGATAAAATCCTTGTTTAGGGAGTGGAAGGTTCAGCACCAGGCTGCAGCACAAGCCACACCTGCATTCCATGAGCAGAATAAGTCCAGGCCTGTTTCACTTACCCACATGGGAATATCCCACAGGACCTGCAGCTCCTCTCTGCTGGTCATTGCTGACCACGGAATGCTGAGAAACAAAACCTGCCTGGGCGCTGCTGGTCAGGGAAGCTAAACAGGAGAGGGCAAGGAGCAGCATCTCAATCCATGCTGGACCAACACTCTTCCACAGCCCTTGGAGCAGTGAGGCCTCTGCAGACACCCCAGGACATCCACTGCACTCCATGTCAACACAACCCCAGGGTGACATCACAGCACCCGCTCCTTCCCGTTGGTGCAGCAGTTGGATGGTCATTCCTAAGGCAAAAGGTTCACTGATTTCCAAAAGGTTTGTGATTTCCTTTAGCTCTTAATAGGGACAGGGCAGAAGTAAAATTCCTGTCTGTATCCCAGACTAACCTCACAGGATATGGCAATAGTGGATTTCATGAGCTGGGTGCAGTAGCCCTTGCTGAACCTTGAACCATCTTTGAAGATCCCCAGGTGCTTCCATCTTCAACTCTGAGAAACACTGAAGCCTACCAGCATTTTCTATTAATTTTCTCATTTCCAGTTGATTTTCTCTTCAGTTACACCATGGCTGGGGTATTGACTTGCACGTACCTAAACAGGACCATGAGAGTTGCCTCATCCCTGGAAATCTCCAAGGCCAGGTTGGACAGGGCTTGGAGCAACCTGGGATAGTGGAAGGTGTCCCTGCCCATGGCAGGGCGTGGAACTGGATGGGCTTTAAGGTCCCTTCCCACCCAAACCATTCTGGGGTTCTGTGTTCACAGGAGAAAGCAGCAGCTCCATGAAAGGGCAATTTTCAAAGAGTGCCAAATCAAAAATATCAAATCAAAGATGCTGAGACAGCCACTGCCTTCTTCCCTGTGGGCAAGGACGGCTTACAGGACCAAACCCAGCTCAAAAAATTAATCCATGAGGTTGAATCATTGGCATTTCACCTTTTCTGATTACATTCCTGAGAGTCCTGGTCCCTCCAGCAGCAGCTGCAAGGGGATCAAGGCCAAAATTCCACCCCACAGTAACTCCATAAATAATTATGTGGTGGCAAAATATTTTGATGTGGACCAGTTTTATATCAGTGGAACCATTATGTTGATTTTCAGACCAACACAATATTTCTATTAGGATAGGACTTTAAAAACCCCTCAGATAGGCTCAGACTTGAGCATATCTATAATAAGAGCTTTTCCCAAAGACTTTCCAGCTTGTTTCAAAACAATAACTGTGGAATGGAGTAGGAGCGGAGGGAAAGGAAGGGAACCAAGAGGCATTTTATGAGCCCCCAAATGATTCAGCATCTGAAATGTTTCGCCTTGGAGCAAATCAGGAGTTATCCCACCAAAGTCTGGATTACACAGAGGGTGACAACGCATAGGATGAGAGTCAGACATTACTTCCCTCCCTCCTTTGCTTCCCTGTCACCTCATGTCAAGAAAATGAGACAGAAGTGCTGATTTCCTTGGCAGTGAGCACTGGAACAACTCCATGGTGGGACAGGTAAAGGACAAGATCAGTCACCACAGCAACAAAAATCCCGAGTGTGACGTGGGCACATTTTTTCCTCCAGAAAGAGCCTAACGGGGCAATCCTGCCAGAGGCAGCTCCTGTAAGCCTGACCCTGGTGTAAATCTGCCAAAAGGACAGGTTTCCTCTGGATTCTGAGACTGGCATGAACTCAGAATCAGCTGAGGAGCAGGGGAAGATGGAGAGCTGATTTATCTGGCACGGATTTACTGCACATCTTTGGATAAAGCAGGCAGGGCAATGGATTTACAACCCCAAACACCAACTTTGTGGGGCACATTTTCAGTCTCTCCAAGCTTGGAGCACAATCTGGTTTGCTGAGCAGGTACAGGAGGTGCTCAGGGAGCTGATTTAGGCCCTTCTGAGCCTAAAAGCCAAGCTGGTGAGCAGCAAACATCAAACCAAGACATGGAGAGCAGCACCATGGAGAAGGAGATGCTGTGGATGCTGTGGATTTGTGTCTCTGGGTCCCACCATCTGGCCCTCAAAACTGGTTCTGAACCCATAGGATCCCATTTCCATATAGGATAAATCATTCATCCCTACGTCCTTTGTCTGTAGCTTTTTTCCCTCACTCTGAGAACCCCCTCAATAAATCCAAAATTGATTTTTTCTCTTCCTGGCTGTCCTGCTGTTCTGACTGCTCATTCACTGGAGACTGCCCCAAGTTATGTTTGCCATGAGCCTGCTCTTGGTGGGGGCTCCCCAAGTTATTAAAGTACAAATAATTAATCATAAGGATAATTCTACTCCTCTGTACTGTCAAGCCTGATGATACAGATTTAAAAGCCCTGGTGTTTAATTAGCAAATTGCAGCATTTTAGAATATTTGATTTTTTTTTTTAGATCTACCCAGATATATTCTTGGAACACATCACAGAGAACATTTTTCTTTTCTTGTTCTGTAATTTATTGTAGAGCAGGAAACAAAACCGATTTCTTTCTGTGTTTATACATTTCCTGGAACTGTCAAAAAGAAGCATCCCATTACAATTTTGACTTTTTTCTTGCTAAAATAATTTCAGAAAATAGGCACTACGGGTGATCCTAAAAGCTGTGAAAGCGGAGTTGTGGGAGAATCACTGCTCTGATCAATTCGTCACTCCCCAAAACATCAAATTCCAGGCTTCTGACAGGTAAAGAGCCCAACCACATCTCCAGAAGTCAAGGCTCTGCTACCACCAGGAAATTCATTAACCCAAGAAAATCAACACGTCCAAGGGCATTGAAAATGCAAAGCAGTTACGGATGCAACCACCTCCGAATTCACTCTTTTAACAGCATTTCGAGCCAAACTTTTGGAAGTTTGAATCCCTTCCCATCTCTCCAGATGACAAGGAAACCCTGGGAGCTGCACAGAGCAAGGAGCTACGTTGGCTGATGGGAGCAATTCCTGCCTCTACTTTGGCTTTTGATGTCAACAAACAGGAAACTGTCCTGATTATGGAAAGCCTCCCTAGCAGATTCCCAGATCCTTATGGATTGACGCCATGGGCTTGCTGGAACATCCACTGAGGTGTTCCTGCTCTTTTTACAAACTCCCTACGAAGCGGCGGAGGTGGTGGAGCAAGCACAGGCTATTTTTTGATCCCGACGGGGCAGGAAATGCCCGTCCCGCCAAGGCCGCAGTATCCGCCAGGATTCTTGCTGAGGTACTGCTGGTGATAATCCTCGGCGTAATAGAACTCCGGAGCCTCCCGGATCTCCGTCGTGATGGGCCCGAAGCCTCCCTCCGTCAACACCTGTCACGGAAGACCATGGAAAGCCATTAGTGGTTTGCTGGCTGCTCTGCTGTGAAGGATGTTAGGATTGCTCCCAGGAGGAGCCACAGGCCTCTCTCAGTGCTTGGATCACATTCCCAACACATCCCTGAGAGCTCTTTATCCCTGCCCTCGTGTTGTTCTACTTGGAGACGTGGGCACGGAGAGGGAGAGCACCATCCCCTTTTAATGGCTCATTTGTTTAATTTGACACAGCCACACGTTTATTCCCTTTATTAAGCCAGGCAGGGATGTGGTGCCATCGATGGAAGTGGAAAACAAACGGAGAGCAGACTTTGATCCACCCGGGGAAGCTGCAGTGCCCAGGAACCTCCCCGGGAAGGTGCCTCAGCTTGGAAACACGGGATCCACCCCCAGTGTCCATATGCAAAGAAGAATTTCTGGGTGAAATTTCAACCCCAGGGATGTCCTTGGGAAATGAGAGCATTTGGGCTTTTTTCACAGAGTTGCTGCAAACCCACTCTTCAAAGAGAAAAATTCCATCTCGACCAGAAAGTTTCGAGTTTTAAGGCGAATTACGGCTCATTTCGGAAAGATTTGCCAATACGTGGACCACGAGCAATAATCACTTGGCAGGAAGGGAAGACGGAATGTGGGTGGGGATTTTAAATTAGACTTTCATTTCTTTCTGATGTCCCTCTAACTGAATTTGAAGCTCCTGAGAGGTTTCTGACAGAGGGAATCTCTTCCTAAGATGAATTGCTGTGACATTTTCCCCACTGCATTGTCCTTTTCTAAGGAAACTGGTAAACGCCAGCATTTTGGAGCCAATTCCCTTCTCAGTGGGGACATAACTTGTGCTCCGAAGCCCTTGCTGACCTAATGAGTACTTTAATTAAATGTCAGACCCCTGTTGCAATGTGTGTTTGTAAATATTGGATGTAGATAGAATTGATTGAAGGGTCAGCATTTAGGACAAATGTGTGTTACCTCATCGTACTAATAAATAAATAAACCAAATACAGGGAAATCATCTCATGGAATCACAAAACAAAGGTGTTAAATCTGTTGTAAAGCATCAAGCCCAACTTTTTCATCACCATAGAATGAATGACAGTTGCCTTGATCCCAACATTGGTTATGAAAGACCTTTGGAGCTGGAGATCCTCATTCCAGTACTTTCCATCCTGTTAGACAGCTCTTCCTAAAGCCTAGCCCAGTTAAACCCAGTACTTTCATTTAAACCCAGTACTGTGGTTTCATTCCTCCTGGAAGTAGAAAGGAAATCAATCATTCCCTTCCTCTTTACATCTCCTACATGGCTGGGGAGAGACAAGGATGACATGGAAGGGAAATAAGGCACTGAAATAACAAGGGATTATTTGGGACAAAAAGTCTTCAAATTTCCCACATCAGGGTTTCCCAGATCCTACTCCAGCATAGCCAAGCCCTGACCACAGCGTGACAGCAGCTGCTGGACTTTGGAAAGCCTGATTTATTCCTATAATTTCACTGTCTGGAGGACACATTCTGCTGTGTTCAGTCTTTGGTCAGGAATGAAGTAATAATATGGATAAAAAATCCGTGACTGACCTGCCTGGAGAGCACTGAGTTCCCAACCCAACATCGAAATTTTCAGCACAACAAGGAAGATGTCAACCCATTAATTCCTCGTGTTTCAGCACAACGGGATCACAAGCCCAATTTCACAGAAATCTGGCCTTATTTCCCCATGTAAAATCGGTGTTTTTCATCTTTGGGACAGGCTTTGTCCCAAGGGAATCAGATTATTCACCCGCCAGACGCGTGAGTGAGGAAGATAAAACATGTGAAGGTTTGTACCACAACACATCAACACCAGCGAGCACAAAGAGGTGTCAACACAACTGCTTTTCTAAAGCACTCTTTCACTCGGTTTTTAACCTTCCCAGCACAGAAAAAACACTTTGAAAATGTGCACTGTTTCTTCAGTGCAGAAAGATGCTCCAAACTCTGTCACCGTGGGCATTACTCATTCACCTGCTGCTGCAAATGCAGGCAAAATTGGCCTCTCCCCCTTGCCTGAGTCATGAGGATGCTGCTGGAGGGGGAGAGATTTTTCCACTGTGCAAAACAGTATTTGTTACAGATTTTTTTAACCTGGGACTTTTCCATCATTGGCCTCATTTTGTCAGTTAGGGAATCCATTCCGTTCGACGAGGCACCACAAGAGGGCATAAACATCATTTATCCCTTCCCAAATTCCTCACAGTCCACTAAAACGGAATAAAGCACAACTCGACTCCTTTCATTGCACTTTGGTCCTGTTGTCAGGAGCAGTGGGAACCCCAGGCTCTGACACTCTGCCAAATCCCACCTTGCATGTTTTGATTTTAAAGGGGAAAATATTTTCCTCTCATTGACAGTGTCGATGTGAAGATAAAAACATCACTGGAAAAAAGTTCAGGATGTGCTGGCTCTGGCAGGTGTAAATCAGCCCACTCTGGATTGATTTCCTGCCACTGAGGCTGATATAATTTCATGATAATCTTGTTCTAGAAGAATTTTTAGTCCTTGCTGTCTCAAAATTCCTCAGCCATCTGACAGGACCTCTCATTACCATGCTGCAATTAACCCTTGGGATCTTTCAGCCAGTGTAGGAAATTTTTAAGGAACCATTTGATCATTTTTCTCCCCAGTATTCCACCACAATTCAGAGAATTTATTCCTGCAAAGGATTTCTGTGGCTTTTGTCATGGAAGAGATCAAAGCCCTGTCAAATCATCAACTCCAATTGTTAACCCAGCACTGCCTATCAGTACAAGATCACAGTGATCCTTTAACTGATTATATTCCAGCCCAAAAAAACCTGTCAGATTCTACCAGACCCAAAACTCACCCATCTGCAGAGGGTAGAGAGGACAAGGCCGGCTGGGGACACTGGGAGAGGCACTGGAGCAGGAATGACAGAACCATTAAGGTTAGAAAAGACCTCCAGGATCATGGACATGTCAAAGCCACGCTCAGAATCTCAGCACTACAAGTTTTTCAACCAACCTGCATGTTGGTTTTACATAATTCCAGTATGTAAAAGATGTTGGATCATTTTCCTAATTCACTATAGACTGTGAAAATTTCTTTCCTGTTGTTTGCTTTAAACTTCTGCCTGACCATTGATAACCAGAGCTGTCATCACATCCTGTGCCACAAAACACTGAATCATGGAATCCCAAATGGTTTAGGTGGGAAGGGACCTTAAAAATCATCCCGTTCCACCCCTTGCCATGGGCAGGGACCCCTCCCACTATCCCAGCTTGCTCCAAGCCGCATCCAGCCTGGCCTTGGACACTTCCAGGGATGGAGCAGCCACAGTTTCTCTGGGCAACCTGTGCCAGGGCCTCACCACCCTCACAGGGAACAATTTCTTCCCAATATCCCATCTAACCCTCCTCTCTTTCAGTTTGAAGCCATTCCCCCTTTTCCTGTCACTCCAAGCCCTTGTCAATAGTCCCGCTGCCACTTTCTTGTCAGCTCCTTCGGGCACTGGAAGGCCCAAAGGTCACCCCAAAGCTTCTCTTCCCCAGGCTGACCAATCCCAATTCTCTCAGCCTTTCCTCACAGGAGAGCTGCTCCATCCCTCTGATCACCTTGGAGGTCTCCCAATACAATTCCTTATCCCCTCTCTCCATGGCAGTCTGGATTTTACACCTTAATCCTGCCCATCCATGTCTTCAGCCAGAACCACAGGCCTTGACTCCCAATCCATAACCCAGGGCAGCCTCCTCACCCTTTCCTGCCTCTCTTCACGTTCTCCTTCCCCGCTGCAGTCACTGGGGTGACTGGAATTCCACTACGCTCAAGAGCCCCACGGATTTATTCAGCGCTGTACTTACATTTCCTCTTTTATTCCCCATCCCTTTCTCAGGAATTCTTAGCATTCCACTCGCCTTCCTGACCTCTGCTGAGCGCGGAGCAGATGTTTGCGGAGCACCATCTGCAATGACGCCAGAACCTCTTTCCCGGGCTAATTTAAAACCCTCTCATTGTGCCTGCACTTGACTTTTACTGACATGGAATTTCAGCAGCTATTTTCCGTGCCCACACATTTGGTATTGTCAGATCCTTCTGCAACTTTTTTTTTGGAGCCCTCTCTGCTTTGGTTTACCTGGAATAACTCCGAGCCGTCCGCAGGTTTTGGTGCGTCACCGTCGTCTGTCTCCCTTTTTTTCAGCCCTTTTATGAGGATATTGAACGGCACAGCTTCCCAAGACAGGTTAATCTCTCTTCACTGCAGAAACTGCACAGTTATTTGTACCTTTTATTTCCTATTTATAACCAGTTCTTCACTCAGAAGAGCAGCTTTCCTCTCATTCCACACCTGGCACCTTGTTATGCACTCGCTCTCTTAAAAAAAAAAAATCTTTATTATGCGTGCAAGACATGAGTCTCCTCATGCTAAAGTCATTATGAATTTGACAAAAAGGCTTTAAAATTGGTTTTGCTAAATGAAACCATTTAATTTTCTGAGCAGAGGCATTAGTAAAGCAGCAGAGTATTAATTGGCTTCAAGCATTTTGTGGCTTTTAATAAAAATGGCATCATCCTGTGTTTGACTCAATACACACTTTAAAAAGAAGTTTACATCAACATCCATCCACTTTGTCTCGTGCCCCGGCGAGCTGAACGAAGCTGCTGCATTTCTAAAATCTCCTTGAAAATCACTGGTGTTGAAAACACCACAGAGCATCCTAACCTGCGTGACAGCTTCTGTGCCATCACTCACCCCGATGACAAACTCTAAGGCAAATAAATAATCTCACCAAATAAAATCTGCTGGGCTACCCCTTCACTGCACTGGCCACTCAAAATTTCACCCCCCTCAGCATCAATCCTGAATTTCAGCTCTTTTTCCAAAAGTAGCAAGAATTCAAGGAGCTGCGCTATTGCAGGAGAAGACTTGCAGGAATTATTTCCCTGAACTTGATCCTCCGCAGGGTGGGAGGATGTGGACATCCCAGGTATGTGATTCCTGTGATGTTTTTAACTGGAAGACAACCGAACTGACTTTGCCAGGTTTGTGGATTCGTTGCTGGCAGGTTTGGGAGCAGAAATTCAGCTCATCCAGAGGAACTAACTTTGGTCCAGAGGAATGAGCAAATAAGAATGGCTTTTCTTCTCCTTTATTTATTTTCTCCTTCCCTTCCCTCTTCTTTCTGGCAATCCAGCTCGCTCTGCTGTGTCACCAGTGATGTATTATTTTAAATTGTTTCCTCTGTGCTGCCTCCAGTTGGCTGGAGCAGCTCAGTTTGTCAGGCTGGGTCCAGTCTCCTCCATGTCACTTACCGATGGTGGCTTTTCCAAATTAATTGATACCAGCAACCTCTACAAGCCCTGGAATGGGCTGAAATCCTGATTATCCTGTAAAATCTGCATTTCCAGCCTGTAGGTGACCTCCTTTTGGAAATCAGGTGTTTATGACAGGAAGAAGGGCCCTGCCAAGGGAAATGTGGAGGCAGTGGCTGGCAAGTGCTGAAGTCCAACCCCAGCTACGACATGGACTGAGACCAGATATCCACATTTCCCTATTTCCAGCTACCTCTACCCAGTGGATTCCATGGTATTGATATGTTTGATAGGTGGTGCTGGAATTGATTAGCAAATGATTTCCACAGGGCTTTGGAGTGCAGCATAATTAGCTAATGCTCACACAGGGTTTGGAGTGCTGTGTAATTCCTAAGTATTCTTAATATCCTCGCAGGGAAGCTGTCTGGTCTCAGAATTCTCTTTGCAGAGTGCCTCTGGCAAATTGGGCAAGACTGAAACTGGGAATGATGGAATAAATGGTATAAATTCTCCATCTTTCACAGCTTGGGCACGTGGATCTAAGAGCACAAATGGTGGAACCCTTTCACTCTACACTGGGAAAAAAAAGCAGCTGCTGTGTGACTGAATCTGATGACATAAATGTCATAGAATGATGGAATGGTTTGGGTGGGAAGGGACCAAAGAGCTCATCCAGTTCCAAACCCTGCCATGGGCAGGGACACCTTCCACTA
>VZRJ01006268.1:423544-650348 GCA_013397565.1 Ptilonorhynchus violaceus
CCCCAAATTAATGTTTGCTGAAGTATCAATCAACTGAGGGAAAGACTTCTGAGAGGAACTGTCAGACATTCCTAAAATGGGGAGCATCCAGCTCCACTGGCAACACTGAGGTGCCAGAATTCCTCACTGTGATTCCAGGTCAAAGCGAATCAAATTTGCAATTAGAAGATTGAGATTTCTTTGCGACCACGTAGGAAAACGAATGGTCAACATCTGCTAAATTATCAAATTCTTCTTATTATTAGCCATGAAACTCTTCTTTGAAATTCAGGCATGGCTTTTCAAGGTGAAGCCTTAACAGTAGTTAAAGAATAAGACTTTTAATTTCAGCTATAATAATTTTGAGGCTTTGTAGGGATGTTTTCAATTACAATTGCAGCTCTCATCCTTTGACAGCTTCCAGGGAAGAAAAGAGGGGAGTAAATGAAATGTTGCATCTTCATTCAAAGCCTGCAGCACTCACCAAACAAAACTGAAATGAAGGGTGCCAAGAAAGTCAGCAGTGGACCATCCGTGAATACTCCTCTCCTTGAGATGCAGCACTTGTCTCAAGGACACAAACCATCCATAATGACAACAGCAGTGTTTGTTCTGCAATTTGTGGGTATTCAGAGCCCACTACTCCAATCTCTGCTTAAATTGTCACAGCACAAATGGAGTTGGACAGAGCCCCCTCCTCGAGTCCTACACCATTTTCTGGGTTCAAAGGCTGAGCATTTTAGCTGGGTAATAATGGGTGGTATTGCAAGGCATTGTGATGAAAAGAAATCTTCCTTTAAATGAGAATACCCTCTTTCCACGGAGCATGAACCCGGCTTTCTCTTTCTCCTGTGCTGCATCAGTGGGATTTGCAGGAAAACTCTTGTGGCACTTGTGGGACAGCTATTCATGCTGAGCTATCTGGCAGAAGGTCAGGCTTGGGGGTGGTTTTTTTTTAATTTGTCATTCCAGGTAAGTGAGGATTTGAGGTTGCCAGTGCAAACCCAGATGACGTGGGAACACTTTAAATGCGTATCTGACACGCGCGAGCATTTCTCGGCTGATTGATAAACAAAAATCAATAACAACTGGGGAAATCTGACAGGGATTTGATTAGAAAATGACACGTTTCAAGGTGATTTCCATGTTCATCAGGAGCTGAATCAGCTCAGAATGTTTTTGTTGTCCTACCCAGGCTGGATGGGGCTTTGAGCAACTTGGTCTAGCGGAGCCATGGCAGGGGTTGGAACTGGATGGTCTTTAAGGTCCATTCCAACCCAAACCATTCCCTGATTCTATTTTAAAGTCCATTTGCTGAAAGCCCCTTTTCCTGTCCAGTAAAAGCATTTGCCCCCAGCTACTGAAGGTTTCTTTCTCTTCTCTGAGCCTGGGTTGGTGAAAGGCAAAACCCCCCCAGCTTTATAGGGTTTATAAAGTGATCTTATATTCATCAAGAACAAGGCCCCAAGACCTCTGTAAAACCCCAAAGGTGTGGTATTGTTTTCATGTCTCCATATCCACATCCTACCTGACACAGATTTCATGGGATTACAAAGTGAGGCTTAGAGATCTCGTTAGAAATATCACCCCAAAAGTTGCTGCCAAATCCCTAGTAGGAAAAATTAATTTGTGATCCCACGAAGTCAACACAAGATTTATGAGGCTGCAGAATGAGAGGTTGGGGCAGGTCCCTTCCCTGCCTGTCCCTCTATTTGCCTGCTTGTAAAGCAGATGTTGGAACATCTGTACTGGCAGAAGAGCTGAATTGTGTGAATTTAGGGCACTGTTCGACCACGCTGGAGCCTCGGCATTGCCTGACCCGGTGAAGAGTCCCAGGAGATGCAGTCAGGAAGACCAGACCCCTTTTTGCTGGGAAAAGTGATAAGGAACTGGCCCAGGTTTCCCAGAGAAGCTGTGGCTGCCCCATCCCTGAAGTGTCCAAGGCCAGGTTGGAGCCGCCTGGTCTATGGAAGGGATCCCTGCCCATGGTGGGAGTGTTGGAATGAGATGAGCTTTTTGGTCCCTTCCAACCCAAACCGTTCCACGCTTCTCATGCCAGACTTCCACTTCCTTTCCCTCTATTTTTGAAACTTCCAGCAGAGCTCTGCTCTTCACCTTTACCCAGCGACTGCCTCTGAAGTGCTCTGAGAACCTGAGGCAAAAAGTAACAACGCGAAGCTTCGATGAATCCCACACCGGCCCGTCGTGATCTGGCCTCTTAATGAGGATAATTTATAGAATTCCACTAACACAAATGCATTCCAACCATCCCTGCCCCCCTCCAAACAAGGAATCAATCGAGGGAAAATGGTCCATGACAGGAAAGCAGGAGAGACGGATTAAATATTTAAAGCGTTACTGTAAATGAACAGCACGCCGAAGCCAGGTCAGTAATGAGCTCCCCCCAAAGGCACTGGGAACTCACATTAATGCTGCACTTGACTCCTGCAGGTCTCTCCCACACGCCAGCAAAACTCTCCCAAGTTGCCAAGCAGACACATGGAGCAAAGTGGTGCTGGGCTGTGTCTGTGTGTGCCTGTGTGTGAGGATGGGGAGGGAGGTTTAACCCCTTCCGCACTAAGACAGGACAAGATAAGAATCAGAAGTCGGTCTCGTTTGGATGTGGGGTTGATTTCAAGCAACGAGATAGTCAAGTTCCCATTAAAGAGTGTGATTGTCCTCAGGAAATTGAACCAAACTTAGAATAAATGGATTCTGTAGGTTGAGACTCTGAAGTGTTTGCAAGGAAGAGATGCTGGAAATAGAATCATGGAGTGGTTACAGTGGGAAGGGACTTAAGGATCATCCATTCCAACTCTCCCACCATGGTAGTTAACACTCATTTCACCAAATTTTTCCAAGGAATAGCCTATTACATGGGTAAAGTGTGTCCTGCACTTAGTACAGCCCAGTTACAGAGGAAAAGACACAATAAATAGAAAAATTCCACTTTAGTACAGGTGACTAAAGTGATGCTCTTGGCTGCTGTGATGTTTAAGCTGAATTCATATGGCCAAGTATGGGGGAGGCAGACCTGAAGTCCCCAAATATTCAGCACACACAAAGCAACATAAACACATAGAATGGTTTGGATTGGAAGGAACATGAAAGATCATCCAGATCCAGCCCCCTGCCATGGGCAGGGACAACTTCCACTAGCCCACGTTGCTCCAAGCCCCGTCCAATCTGGCCTTGGACACTTCCAGGGATGGGGCAGCCACAGCTTCTCTGGGCAACTTGTGCCAGGGCCTCACCACCCTCACAGCCAAGAATTCTTTCCCAATATCTTCCCAATATTTCTCTGGCAGTGGGAAGCCATTCCCCCTTATCCAAAGCCCCTCCAGGTCCTTGTCCAAAGTCCCTCTCCAGCTCTCTTGGAGCCTCTTCGGGCACTGGAAGGGGCTCTAAGGTGTCCTCGGAATCTTCAAGAGTTGATGACTCAGAAATTGATGAGAATGAAAGACTTATAATCCAGGCATGAAAAGCGAAATCTTTAACTATTAAAACAAAAGCTAAAAATGGCTAAAAAAGGGTTGTCCTGCCCAGGACAGCAGTGGAGTCCCCATCCCTGGAGGGATTTAAAAGCCATGGAGATGTGGCACGTAGGGACATGGCTCAGTGGTGGCCTTGGCAGTGCTGGGGGATGGTTGGACTTGAGGATCTTGGAGGTCTTTTCCCATTTAATGCTGGGTACAGGCAGAGGAACTCCAATCAGAACTGTTAATGGTTTAGAGCAATCCATGGCACATTTTTATCCCACTAACTCCCTTTCCCAACCTTTCCCAGCACAGTTTCAAAGACTGGAGGGGGAGGGCATGGGGATCATTCCCAAGGGCAATTTGCAAGGCAAAATAAATAAATAGGATGTGTAGTAGTTAATAGCATGGATGAAACCAGGCTCCGCCCTTCAGGCTTCACCCCACTGACAAGACGCACCTCTTCATAAAACAAGTGGAATCCAGGGACAGAATCATCCAAGAAACTTCTTGCATAGGGACATGTACATTAATTCCTCCCAGCCTGCTCGTGAGACTGTCCAGAAAATTTCCTCCATGGTTTATTCACATTCCAGAACTTTCAAACAGCATTATTTCCTAGGCTGTTTGGGGCAGCTCTTAATCTGTTCCATATTAATTAGCACCGTTGTGGGGTTTTTTTCCCCCCACCTGTCCATTATCCAGCACCTGAAAACATTATTCCACTAATTTATCTGCTGATGACACGAGCTGGGGTGAGCAGTCCTCAGTCATTTGTCATTTGGATGGCACTTTGGCTCTGGCATTTCCATCCATCTTCTGCCACTGGGATGATATTTGCAGCTAAATCCTTCAGAATTATGGGATTTCTACTTCCACAATATCTGTAAGTCTTAGGAGCTGATCTCCATTTTGCTGCTGAACAACAACCTGCATCAGCCAACCCCAGAATGGCAGGATGCTGATTTGCCAGGACTTTGGGATTAAATTTGGCTGTCAAAACAAGCTTTTTTAATAATCCAGTGGGACCTATCCAAGGATCTCACAGGCTTCTGTCACTGACCCTCTCCCCCTGCTCTTTGGCAGCAGAGCATTCTGACTTGATAATCTTACAGGTCTTTTCCAACCCTAAGGATTCCATGATTATTCCTCACTCTGGGACAATTCACCTCATCCTGGTGCCTGTTCACTGCTCCATTCCCATATTTGTGCCGTGCAGGGAATCTGCAGCCTTGACTCTTGTGCTGATGAAAAGCTCACTCGAGCTCCAGTGCAAGAAAATCCCTAAATCCTCCATGATTTCAACCTCCCAAATCATCCATTATCAGCTTTGTTGGAGTGGTTGGCACGAGGAATTAGTCCAACAGGCAGTGACTGACAGTTTTCTCCTAAAAAATGGCACCATCTGGCAAAGCAGAATTGTCATTCCATGTTATCCTGGCCCTCCAAAGCATTTCTGTGCCCTGTCCAAGGCCAATGAGCAACCAGCAGATGTGGACAGGGTTTGGGAGAGGATCTGAACCACAGATGTGGCTCAATTGGCCGTGGAGAAACACGGGCTGGAAATGAAATTAAAAATATTACAACCAAAAGTCTTCCACTCTCAGATAAATGAAGTTATTCCCCCCACAATGGGAATAACTGGGAAAAAAAACCTCACTAGATGTTAAATGATACTTGAAATGATTCACTTATGGGAAGGATTCCATGAGATTGTTGCCCCAAATAACAAGGAACCAGATTATCTGACCCAAGGAATCCTTTCCAGACCCAAGTTTCTGTTCCCTTTAAACTACATGAAAGGAAAATGCAGTTCTCATTTCTGAAAGGAAAATCAGTTTTCTTGGAGCCCTGACATGCAAACAGGACTTTTTTTTTTTTTTCCCCATCTGCAGCAGTTCAGACAGATTTAATGTGATTAATGCTGCTAAACTATGTCACCTATGGCATTTTTCTGCTTTCCAGTAGATGAAAAGGCTTCTGTTCAGAAAGAAAACTGCAATATGTGCTGCATGAAATGCCAGCTGGGCGTGGAGGAAGAGAATGTAGTGATGGCAGATACTTGATTTAGCTCTGCATCAATAAAACATCCACATTTGTAAGAGAGAATGTGATGGAAAACGTCCCAATAGAACGACATTTGCACCAAGACTTTGGGCCACTCACCTGGAAACACTTCCAGGATGCTCTGCTCTGTTCCTTGGATTCAGACTTAGACCTCCCCCATTCAAAGCTGTCACTGAAATCAAAGTGCCAAATAATGAATTTAACAGCTTTGAGGCAGATTTCCATCAGATTTAGTTAGAAATTATGACCCAGAAGGTTTGGCCCAGCAACCGAGTTCAACAAGCTGGGGGTGTTCACCTGGAGAAGGGAAGGATCCAAGGAGACCTCAGAGCCCCTTCCAGTGCCTAAAGGGGCTCCAGGAGAGCTGGAGAGGGACTTTGGACAAGGGATGGAGGGACAGGACAAGGGGGAATGGCTTCCCCCTGCCAGAGGGCAGGGTTAGATGGGATATTGGGAAGGAATTCTTGGCTGTGAGGGTGGTGAGGCCCTGGCCCAGGTTTCCCAGAGAAGTTGTGGCTGCCCCTGGATCCCTGGAAGTGTTCCAGGCCAGGTTGGACAGGGTTTGGAGCAGGTTGGGATAGTGGAAGGCGTCCCTGCCCATGGCAGGGGGTGGAAGTGGATGAGCTTTAAGGTTCCTTCCCCCCTAAACCTTTCCATGGCTCTGTGACCTCTAAGGCTGGTGAGTCCAACCATTCACTGAGTTATTAAAAGATCAAACTGCCTGTACAACACCCTCAGGTGCTGGTGTCCCCCAGCCAAAGGCACATGTGATGCTGCAAGGGACTTGCTCAGACCTTTCCCACCCCTCTTGTTCACATATTCCCAAATCAGCCTCCTCAGGTGGATACTGGAGCTCTTGCTGCCTTCTGGACAACTTGCTCAGGGGATTCTATCAGTGGAAAGCTAACCCACAACATTTTGTGCCAGTTTAGATCTCTGCAGTGGCTCAGCACACGAATCCATGTGGAAAGGAAGGGTGGAAGGGGGCAGCAGGAGAGAGGAAAAGCCAGGATCTGCTCTTTTCCCAGCCGTGCAACTGCACCTGGAGCATCTGATCCTCCTCCTGCTCCTCCTGCAGCTCAGCCATGGGGTCTTTGATGCCAGAGGAGCTATTTTGGTGCAATCTGGGTGTGAAGGCAACACAAGCCATGGCGTCCTACACAGCAGCCCGCTGGCAGGGATGGCACAGACAGTCCTGACCCGCAGCCCCTCCACGGACGTTCCTTCTCCAAAGTTCATCTCACCTGGCAGCTTTTTATTATTTTTATTATTTTTATTGTTATTTGCATACCTGGCCATCAGTGTTGGCAGCTGCTGCAGCTCCTCTCTCTGGATAAATACAGACAACACCCAGGATGCTACCAGTGACCAGCAATTAATTATGGCTTTATAAAAGGAATTATTACTTTGCTCCTATTGCATCTCAATGAAAGGAAGCTGCTGACAGGGGGTGTTTTACTTTGTTCTCACTGTTGGGGTTTTTTCACATTATCATAGTTGAGCCTCTCGACCAACTTTTAAAGGTTTGTAGCAGCAAAATAAACCTAAAACTTTTCTTTCTTCACAGCCACAATCCAAGCAGGGCTCAGGACATTCTTCCCCCAGTCTGGCCAAGCTTCCCTATGGCATCCCAATCTCTCCTTGTTCCATGTCATAAGGTCTTGCAAATCCTGCTGAGGAGTGGCTCCAGATCCTCAGATTATGGAAGTTTCTGCTCTTTAGCAGAAGCCCTGGACTGGGCTTGTCCCACAACATGCAGTGAGACCCTCAAAGGCTGGGATTTGCTAGTTTGGGAATCTGGCCTGAGCAAGAGCTCTCCATCCCAACCTGGTCAGTCAGGTGGATCAACAAATCTGTTCCACTGTGTCTGACAAGTGCTGGCACAACGGGATCCACAGAGAGGGATCTCTAATTCCTTCTCAAGTCTGCTCTAAACCTCCAAGAGAACAACTCGTCTCCACTTCTTTATTATTTAAAGATAATAAAGAGTGACATCACAATCTTCCAGCACCCAGAGCTTGTCCTTTTCCTCCTAACACCTTTGGAAAAAGGAAGGATTGGTTCTAACCTGAAGATCTCATGTCCTGCTCCAGTCACCTTATCTCCAACCCTGCCTGGTTTTGTCTGAAAAAGGAAGGATTCAGCTACGTTTTTCCCACACCTCATCATGTTTAGGCTGAGGGAAAGGCACAGCCCAGGTGAGCCCCTTGGGAACAAGGGGCTGGGTGGACCTTTGGTCAGGCTCAGCACGCCTGGTCCTGTGTTTTCATGCAGTTTGTACCATTTCCAGCCTTCCAGAATAACAGATTGGGTGAAAGAAAATTGGCTTCAGGATGGCAGGAAGCATTTGCAATTCCCTGCCCACAGAACAGACCCGAGTCTAATCTGATTCCGGCTTGGTTTGGGTCTACATCCATAGACAAAATTATTCCAGGTTTGCATCAGTAGTGCCAGGGACTGTGAAAATGCCTGAAATGCCCATTAAACCCCATTTGTGCACATTCCAGTCTCTTCTCCACACCTATCCAGACATTTTATTGATCTGATAGGAATATTTATGGTGGGGAGTGCCCTTGGGAGACAGATGTAAATGTGTTTTACAAGGTACATGGCTTTGTACAGATTTCAAAACAATAAATGCAGTAGCCTTATATCTCCTGAAGTTCCCAAAAATAATCTCATTTACATTATGCCTAAACCAGGGCACTTCTGCCTTCAGGTCAGTCCTGCTTGGTAACAAAGGCTTGGTACTTGGAGAGCGCCTTCCTGGGAGTTTGGAACACAGAGAAGGTTTGGATGTGAGGAAAAAGCCCTGGTGCTCTGAGAGCATGAGGATAAGAGCATGATTTCATGGAATCAGAGAATACCCTGAGTTGGAATGGACCCACAGGGATCATCCAGTCCAACTCCTGGCCCTGCACAGACACCCCAACAATCCCACCCTGTGCATCCCTGAGAGCGTTGTCCAAACACTCCTGGAGCTCTGGCAGCCTTGGGGCTGTGACCATTCCCTGGGTTGGGAATGGTCAGCTGGAAGGTCTTCTGGGAAAAGAACTTTTTCCTAAAATCCAGATTTTATTTACCATGGATCTTCCCTCTGCAGGGCTGTGCACTCCTGTGACTTTGACAGCAGAGCTGGGAGGTGGCAGCACAGCCAGCCAGGCACAGTAAAGAGCACGGCAGTGACACTCCACCTCGGATGCCTGCTGGGAATTCACGTTTTCCTTCTAAGAAGTTACAAGAGGAAACATTTGTAGAGATTCTCAGTGACATCCCTGGGAATAATCCCCACTGAGTCCCTTCTCCTGGGCTGCTTAAGAAGTCACTACCTACCCTTAGGTTTGGAAATCTGTTTCTAAGCAGCTTTACCTCATTTCAGCTTAGTCTTACAAAAAGGGAGCTCCACCATCCCCTGCAGCAAAGCTGTTCATACATTCCAGGTCGCTTCCCCAGATCATGTTTTGCTCCTCAGCTCGAACCAGTTGCTTTATGGAACAGCACGTGCAGAGCAGCAGAACAGCCTGGGCCTCTTTTTGTTTCCATCAGAACAAAACTCCTTCAGGAATTTCAGCTCCAACCCACCATCTCCTGTGGAATTGCCTCTGTCTAAGGAACAGAAGCTGTGGCTGGCCCACCCCTGGAAGTGTCCAAGGCCAGGCTGGACGGCGCTTGGAGCAACCTGGGATAGTGGAAGGTGTCCCTGCCCACAGAATGAGATGGTATTTAAGGTCCCTTCCCACCAAAACCACTCTGGGATTCTGGGATTTCACATTCATCTGACGTCTGTCAGAGAGCAGTACGTCCTCTGACACTGGAGACAATCATGCACAGCCCAATTTATGAATATATTATAAATTAGAATTATAAATGTGGCTCGCAGCTGATGTCACTTCAACTCACATCACGCAGATCCCATCAAAACAATGCATCTTCCATGAAATAACTCGGCATCCTCGAGGAGCAGGGAAGGGGCTCTTCGCCTATAACGTGCGCCTCCCCTTTATTTTAATATAACATTAAATATGCACAGTTAAGCACTCAAAAGTCAGGAAATGAGAAATGCAAGGCTCATAGAGCTTTAACTCTGCCTCCTCGAGGATATTAATTATGTTGTCATCTTTTATCAGATCATTGCATACTGTTCCTTAAATAATCTTTTTCCGCAACCTTTCCCACATCCACACATTCCAGAGCAGCCCTGGATGGCTCTGCTGGAAACCACAGGGATCCATAATGAGGAGAGGACACACAAGGATTCACGTTTCCATTCTGCCTTGGACTTCTTTGGATTCCCAGAGTTAACATGTGCAATTTAAAATGTTAAAATCCCGCTTGGTTTTCACTGTTGTTCATCCCAGGGCTGCAAAGTGTTACCATGGAATCACAGAATCATGGCATGTCCTGAAGGGACCCACAAGGATCAGCCAGTCCAACTCCTGGCCCCGTACAGGACACCCCAACAATCCCACCCGGTGCCCGAACACTCATCTCCGCAATATTTTAGTCATTGTTCTGTGAATTCTCTTCACTGCTGTACTGGATGGCTCCAGAGAGAGGGAAAATGATTTCCTATTTCCTTTGGACCGACCTTTTTCTGTTAGGAAAATGAATATGGCCGAAGACACGCCTCCAAAAATATTCCAGCTGCATCCGACTTGCCCTGCAAGGAACACCTGTGGGACCACACTCCCCACCCACCCCCCTCAGAGACAGCTTTAGGGGGTCTGTGAGGGTGCAGGAGGGGCTTCCTCATGTGGCATCCTAAGGAAAAGGGCTCCCAGGCATTGCCCAGAGGATTCACCTGGACCAAACTCTTGCCAGGACCACGCCTGAAAGGTCCAGGCTATACCCACAGAGGTAAATTGGGATAGGTATGGAAAGCCCCAGGAAGCCCCCTATTCATATCTGGCTGCTCAGGACTGAGTCCATGGATTATGGATCCTGCAAATCCATGATGAAGCAGTTTTCCCATTCTCTAAGTAGCCCTAACAAAGCAGAACACTGAGAGACCACTGGAGATCACCCTACATGTCACCCTGTATGTGACACCCTACACAGGACACTCACATTCGATGCTCTCAGGGAAGTGTGTCCAACAAAATACCCTGTGCCATGAAGCTGGGCTGGAAGAACCCTCAGTGTTGGATGTGGGGAGGATAACAGCAACCTTCTGATGTGGCACATGCACCTGCTTTTGAGATTCCTGCTTTTCCTTTAACTTTCTCCTTGGATACAGCAACTTGGCAAAGAGGGAACAAGGTCAGAGTGGCTGCAGGTGAGTGACAGCAGGTAACCCCCTTCCCTAGGACAATACCTGGAGCTGAGGGTTATGCCTAGATCAGAAATTCCAGGTGTGGAAATAGGGTAAGATCACATAATCATAGAATTATGGAATGGTTTGGGTTGGGGGGGACCTTAAAGATCACCTCATTCCAACCCCTACCATGGGCAGGGACACCTTCCACTATCCCAGATTGCTCCAAGCCCTGTCCAACCTGGCCTTGGACACTTCCAGGGATGGGGCAGCCACAGCTCCTCTGTGCCAGGACCTCACCACCCTCACTGCTGGGGTTAGAGGGGTTTTGCTGAATAGAAGGATTATGGCTTCTTTTATTCTTATCATAAATTGGCCTGGTCCAGCACACTTTGCCTTTTTCCTCCAGTGCAACTCTTTTTTCCAAAGGAGATAATGAAGAGAAGTGCTGCTAATTCTCCTTTCCTATTAACAGAGGGACAAAATCTGATTCCAGCCCTCATTTGTCATTGCTGCTCCAGGCCAGCCGAGAAAGCAGCAAAACCCTGCCTGAAGCTCACGGAGTCACAGGAACTGAAACGAGACTGACACTGCTGGAAGGAGCCATAAATCACAGAATCATGGAATATTCGGAGTTGGAAGGGATGCACAGGGATCAGTGAGTCCAGCTCCTGGCCCTGCACAGACACCCCAACAATCCCACCCTGTGCATCCCCGACAGCGTTGTCCAAATGCTCCTGGAGCTCTGGCAGCCTTGGGAATGTCACCTTTCCCTGGGGAGCCTGTTCAGTGCCCCAACACCCTCTGGGGGAAGAATCTTTCCCTAAAATCCAACCTAACCCTCCCCTGACACAACTTCAGGCCATTCCCTCAGGTCCTGCTCCTGGTCACACAGAGCAGAGATCAGTAGAGGTCCCCCCGACTTTACCCCATTGCTCCCCTACACAATAAAAATGTACAACCTCTGTACCGAACAAAAACGTGTTGAAACTGGTCCTTCCCAGTGCTGAAACACATTTTAGGATGAGATAATAATTTCATTTTATATGGTAAAACTTCCTTTGTACTTACAATATTATATATAATGTATAGATATGTAATATAGAGATACATATCTTACATATAAGAACATCTTGTCTTTATCTACAGACAAAATTTCCATACAGAAGGGGAAGGAATTGCATATTCTGCACTTAATGATGGAGTCACAGAGTATCCTGAGTGGGAAGGGACACACAGAATAATGATAGGTACACAGAGGCCTCTCTTCAGGAAAGGCACAAAACTTCCACTCCTTGAAAATTAAATATTAATATTCCACCTCCTTTTTGTTTCACAGTGTCTTCCCAAGACCTGATCCCATCCCACTGACTTCCACTGGAGCTGAGCTGCTCCCTACAGAGCAGCTCTACAGGGCTGGCAAAATTAATCCCTCTTTTCTTTTTTCCTTTTCCTCTGGTTGTCTCCTCATTGAATATTTAAGGAATAGCACATGGAGAAAACAGCAGCTTCCTACCTTTACACTGAACTTTGAGGTGTCACTGAGAATTACAGGCAGGCTCTTCCTCCAGGAGACCCCCAAACCCCAACAAAAACCTCAGATTTATTTTGAGTCAATTATAAATGAGCAGGAATTTTCTCAGGGTTGCAGGAAGAGCTGACAGCATCTGGCAGCCAGGTGAGGTCCAAAGCTGTGGGATGCTCCAACTCCTCCCAAAAAGGCAGCTGCACAACCTTATGGAGATTTTTTGCTCCCCCAGGGGTGGGTTGGATGCTGATACATATAAGGTGAGTTGTCATATGGCTGATTCGAAATAAGTGTGGATCTGTGTGTAAGATTAACTGCATTAGAGCAGCTTTCAAATCACCATGACAACCCTGGGCTTATAGGCAAGATGATTTTATATATCTATTTAGTTATACATATAGATATTCATATATATCAGCAAGATGTGTATGGCTCTCGTTGGGATACTGAGCACTGATGGGTCCCTGTCCCGAGGAACTTCCAAACTGAATTTTGCATCCCAGGGCATGGAGATGCCCGTTCTGGGCAGCTGGGAGGGTGGACAACAGCCCACAGGTATTTTCTGCAACGATTTCAAACCTCAGCCAGATGAATCCACAGTGTGAACATGTGATTTCTTATCTTTTAACAGGAAAAAAAGTGGAAAAAAAAAACCCCCTCATCCTCCAAATAATGCTTCTCCATGACGTTTTTCTCCCACATAAACAGCTGAGTCGCGGGATTGTTTATTCCCCTCGGAGCAAGGTTCGGTTGCAGATTCCAGAAGCAATGGGAGTGCATTGCATCCCTGTGCTGTGCTCCAGGCATGTGGCACAGATAACCAGGTTATCTCCCCGGCAGGGAAATCCCAGGCCATTTCCATAATTTATAGATGAGCTCAGCTGAATGAACCCGACACGGAATTGTCACCGTCTGCTGAACAAACTGTGTGGAACTGTTGAACAAAGGGACATTTTGGCATCTGGCACGGCACAACAGAGGCCCCACACGAGCAGCTGTGCAAAGCTGGGGCTGCTCGATTGTGTTCCAGCACGAGCATTTCTGCTCTTTGGCTGCCCCGAGATGGCTTTACCCAGCCTAGCTCCAACCAAACATTATTCTTGCTAATATGTGTGTAAAAGTCATTTAATAATATTTTTTCTTGCAAAGGAGGTTGACAAGAAACCCGCTTTTTGTCGGGGAAATCACTCACTGATTCCTGTATCTCCTAAAATGCACCAGAAACTTCGCCGTGGCCCAGAGGCTTCAATGTTACGGCCCAGCTCACAGCCATCCATTAACCTCTCTCAGGCCTTGAGGATGGGTTTCCAAGCACAGATTCCACACTGGGAATGCTCCTTGGCCTCTGTTGGGTTGTACACCAGGGCCAGGAATTGCCTGGGATGGTGCCAGCCAGAGGCAGCCCCATTGTGCCAAGGACATGCCCAAAGGGTGTGGAAGGGCCAAGGGGCATCTCCACAGCCCAATTTAATGCACAAGGACAAGTCAGGCTGTGCTTTATGCACTGATTCCCACTGCCAGAGGGCAGGATTAGATGGGATGTTGAGAAGGAATTCTTCCCTAGGAGGGTGGGGAGGCCCTGGCACAGGTTGCCCAGAGAAGCTGTGGCTGCCCCATCCCTGCAAGTGTCCAAGGCCAGGTTGGACAGGGCTTGGAGCAACCTGGGATAGTGGAAGGTGTCCAAGGTGTCCCTGCCTATGGCAGGGGATGGAATGGGATGGACTTTAAGGTCCCTTCCAATCCAAACCTGCCTGTCATTCCATGATTTACACTGGGCTTATTTCCCACTCCTGATGCACAGAGCATTTCCAGCTATTATAAACGAAGGCATCTCCATTCCTCCGGATGATGCCTTTCCTGGGTGCTATTTTTTCCACTAATGTGTTAAACTACTGAAGCATTGCCACACCGGGGGAGAGGGGGAACGGGGAGTAGAACTATTTTAAAACTCAGCTCTTCCTTCCCTCTGTAATCATGGATCTCTGCTGCTTTTCATTTCTATGTACAGCTCAGTATCCAGGCAGTTTCCCTCCCCATCTGCCACGAGGAGCTGCAATTCAGGGAATTATTTCATTTCAAGATGGCTGCTCCCAGAGAAAAGAAACACATCCTGTGTCCCACCCTTATATTTGGACTTTCTATGTCCTATTCCTCTCATCTGAAAGCAAAGTCCTTCACTCTTCAGGGCCGCTGTTGCTCTTTATTTGTGAGCAGATGCAGCAGCTACGAGAGGAGGATGTTCCCGCTCTGCCAGAACTCATTTTTTGGCTGAAAGGACCACAAAGGGAAATTCTAAAACTTCTGTCATTTCCAGACTAACTGGTCTTAATGTCTTGTGAACATTTGTGCCACTGATCTTCTTTAGGAGAAAAGGAAAAAGCTTTTTTCCGCTCCAACATCCCTGACAATAAACACAGAGACAGCACCCATGAAACTGTCAGGGTTTGCCTCGACTTCCTGCAGCCACTGCAAAACCTCAGACCAAAGGGCTCTAGAAAGTTCTCAGCCAGCTCCACCCAACCCTTGGACCTCATAACCTGCCCCACACAAAGCTGAATACATTTTACTGCACTGCAGGTGCGGGTTGGAAAAGGCAGAGCCGCTCGGAACGCACGAAAAAATTCCACGTTGCAACATGGAAACGGCTCCTGAGAGACGGAGAAACTCTTCAAAATAGCTCCTTGATTCATTAGGAACAACAGCAAGGTTGACACATCCCCCACGTTCCATCCCACCCGTGGATTCATTACAGGCACCAGAGAGATGCAGGCGCTGAGGAACCGAGTTCCTTCCCCCACTTTTTTTCCCCACAAAGCCTCGCCGGGTTTTTTATCTGTAACTTCAGCAACAGCTTGAATTGCTGGGGAGCTTGACAGGGTGATTTATCATAGCTTGTTGCATTTTTCTCAAAACATCCCAAGCAGATGATATTATGATACAAAGGAGGGGGGAAAAATAAGATGTAGTCGTTGTACATGACAAAAGCTCATTATTAGGGCATCACAAAACAAAATAGAAGAAGATTAGGGGCAGATAATGACAACCAGTGCCGAAGACAGACAAAAAAAAGAGAAAAGCAGGCAACTGAATGAGCAAAAAAGTATAAAAATAGGATGGGAAGGACCTTTAACCCAGCCTTCCCTGAAGGCAAATTGGGCCCTACCTGTGTCAGTCCCGACAGATGTCGGTGAGAGTCCAACATCAGTGCCCTGTGCTAAGTAATCATCTGCAGAAACATCAGTGGAATTCTGACAAGCCCCACACTGAGCCACAAGTGCTGATGAAACTGAATTTAAGAAGGCAGAAATAGCTTGCCATATTGCAAAGGAATAGGAACCCCTTGGTGGCACAGAAAGAGCTGACTGCACGAATTCCAGGGGCTCGGGGAGGGGGCTCGGGAAAGAAGATGTTTCCTGTCTCTCCAGAAGTGTCTCTGCTTCAGAATGTTTTTCTCCTCTGAGCTTGCTTTGAGATGGCACATGCTCATGACATCATTTTGCAGCAATATTAGAGACAACAATACCAAATAAATAGATCTGAAACGTAAAATTAAAATGTTTTCCTTTCCCACACATCCATCCGAGAAGGGCTTCAAAACATCCGAGAGAAACGCAAGGATTCTGAAAATGTCCTTCGAATCTCAAAAGTCTGGAGGGGCAGGGTGGATTTGAGCTCCCATTTCTGGCCTATTTATTTATTTGGGGTGTGAAAGGCAGTTTCAGCTCCAGCTGTTGGATCAGACCAGCACACAGAGCTCATTTCTGACGACCCTCACGGAGAGCTGGAGCCCACCTTTTATGAAAGGCTGGAAAATCACAGAGCTGCAAGTGGAGAAGCACTTTCAAAGCTGCACAGCAGAAGAGCAGGTGGGTGACCTACAATGCACAGTCTCCTCTTGGTGCTTATTTCACTGATCATCAGGGAGAGAAAAATAACCCTTTTCTTGAGCCTGAGTGAGTCAGAATGAAACAAATCCCTCACCATCCACCTGAAAGCCACAATGCTTGATGTTTTACCCCCGTGGCAGGGCCAAAGTGACACCTGAATTCAGCTCTAGCCCTCGATGGGTTACATGAAGCTCTGAGCCACAGGTATGACCCACCTGAGAGTTCTTCATCCTTCATTTCATAATACCAATTTTCTCTGTTGGCACTGAAGTCAACGCAGCTCCTCGACAAGGAGAAACAGGCACAGAAATGGCTGATCCATGAGGAGCAGCATCTCCTGTAGGTGCAGGTTGGCCTGCCCTGATTTGCCACAGTGCAGGTGGCAAATGGTGCAAAGGACAGACTTAACAGCTCTTCCTTAAAGTATGTGGAATAAATTCTTAGGAATAGGATAGGATCAGATGTCAATTAAAGCAGAAACAACACTGAATCACAGAATCACAGAATGTGGGTTTGGGTCGAAAGAGACTTTTAAAGGTCATCCAGTTCCACTCCCTGCCATGGGCAGGGACACCTTCCACTATCCCAGGCTGCTCCAAGCAGTGTCCAACCTGGCCTGGAACACTGGGATGGGGCAGCCACAGCTTCTCTGGGAAACCTGGGCCAGGGCCTCATCACCCTCACAGCCAAGAATTCCTTCCCAATATCCCATCTAACCCTGCCCTCTGGCACTGGGAAGCCATTCCCCCTTGTCCTGTCTCTCCATTCCTTGTCCAAAGTCCCTCTCCAGCTCTCCTGGAGCCCCTTTAGGCACTGGAAGGGGCTCTGAGGTCTCCCTGGAGCCTTCTCTTCTCCAGGTCAACATTCCCAGCTCTCCCAGCCTGGCTCCAGAGCAGAGGGGCTCCAGCCCCCAGAGCAGCTCCATGGCCTCCTCTGGCCTTGCTCCAACAGGCCCATCCTTGATATTTGCCCCAAACTCTCAGAATTAAGTCACTCTCCCACCCATTTTCCAGTCACATACTTTGCTTTCTGCCTCAAAGCATTCCCGTATCATTCACCCAGACCCTCATTCCCCTATTATCTTCGACCTGCCAATTCTTGTTTGGAGCTGATCTATTTCCACACCTGTGGGCAGGTGTTTGACAACATCAGTGTTTCTGTTCCATCCCTTGCTGCAGCTACTCAGCCACAAATCCACTACAAAAAGACCGATTAAGAGTCTGTAACAGACACTTAGGAACACAGAAGTGTAGACACAAAACATTCTTTCCCTACATTTAGCAACCTCCTTTATTGAAGTGTTGGGTTAATATAGAATCTTATTTTTTTATTATTATTTTTTTGTGTTTTATATATTTGCCTCTAAGCTCTTTTGGAGGGTTTCTATAAGGCATAAAGGACTGGTCTCTGATCTAAAGATCATAAAATCAATCCCAGAATGGTTTGGGTTGGAAAGGACCTTAAAGCCCATCTCATTCCAACCCCCTGCCATGGACAGGGACACCTTCCACTATCCCAGGTTGCTCCAAGCCTCGTCCAACCTGGCCTCGGACACTTTCAGGGATGGGACAACTGTCACAGTTCTGTTTAAGGACATGCAAACAAACACTCCAAAACAAGAGGCCACATCCAAATGTCAGTTTGGTATCTGGCATGTGCTGACTCAGATCCCATCTGGGAATGGCCCAGTTAATCCGGCCAAAACCGTGTCAGAGGCTTTGCTAAAAATCCTGGGCCAACATCCGAGCCCACGTCCTGGCTGCACTTAGGTTACTAATGGAGATGTATTTATTAGGCTGCAGTTGGAGCATATTAAAGTGCTGGGGGGGTTCTGGAATTCAGCTCTGCCAGGACGTTCACAACCGGGCTCAGCTCCGCGCAGCTGGAAGTCAGTGATCCTGCCCCGTGTCAGCTCAGCTCGTGTGGGCTTTGTTTTTATTCCAAAGGGCATTGCCAGCACCCACTGCATATGCTGAACGTAATTAAAGCCTCTTTCTTCAATTAAACCTTTTGTCTCTGTCTAATAAGGCAGAATCCGGTCAAAGCTCTGAATAAAGCAGAGAAATGTGTCTGCAATTGGCTCAGAGAATTCCTGCGCAAATGGAGGTCTCGCAAATTTGATTTATTTCCATTGTACCTTTACATTGAGGTCAGGCCCTGGCACAGCTGCCCAGGGCAGTGGTGGATTCTCCATCCCTGGAGGGATTTAAAAGCCATGTGGATGTGGCACTTGGGGACATGGGTCAGTGGTGGCCTTGGCACCCGGTCACAGGTTGGACTTGATGGTCCTGGAGGTCTTTTCCAACCTCAGTGATTCTGGGATTCTATACAGAAAATAGCAGAGTCGATTGCAGGACACTGGGCTCTCTCTGAGGCTTCTGTCCTCAGGCCTTTCTCCACTTTTATTTCAATTTTTTTTTGCAATTTGGTTCCTTATCACTGTTAATAGATATGGAATCAAAATGTCTTAATTACAAAATGTGCCCGGATTAAAATACCATGAACAAAACCAGTTTAGGAAAAGCCAGAGGGAACTGTGTCCTTTAATCAGCCAGTTTATTAATAATGTAATAAGTTCTCTCCAAGTCCTCTCAGGGCTCACGACTTCCTGATGGAAGATTTTGCTAGAAGGATGTGAAAGGATCTTGTGCTCAGTGAGCCAAACCACGCTTGGGGCACGAGCTGGACTGCTAAAGAAAAACATTTCAAACTCAGCTTTGTGTCACCTTCAGGGAGGAGATGTTCAAGCCAAACATAAATAAGTAATTGCAAAGCCCATGGGAAATAAAACCATAAAATAAATACACCACAGGAGCAAGATTTGTCCACTCCCAGAGCAGCAAACTCTCAGGAATGCTCAGGAAGTACTTCAGAGATGCCCTAATTAAAGAGAGGTTTAGGATGTGGCCATCTGTAAATCTCTTTTGTCAAAATCACACATTAATGTAAAAGGAAAATAATTTGGAGAAAGCACCCAGCTAAAAGCTTCCTATGTATCCCCACCTGTTTTTCCAAAGGTTTTCTATAGCAACTATCAACAAAGGGGTTTTAGAGCAACAGCATCACTGAACATAAATGCTAGAAGTTATTACAGTTTCTTCTGAGAAATGAATTTTTGCCTGGAAATGAAAACTTCACTGGCAAAGCTGCATTTTTATGAAATATTCTCGTTTTCCTAAGAAATCACCACTTTTAAACTCCACATTAGGGTTCATCTGGCCTCCCGTGTGCAGCAGAATAATATTCACCTTTGTCATGCTCTTTATCCCCATCTTTTTCCCTCCCTTACCATCAAAAATAATATCAAGGAAATAAAACGTGGCCATGTAATAATGTAAAAGTAGCAAAGAACCACATATTTTTTATTATATTACAGGTCAAAATGGGGATAACAATAAGGTAAAGACACAGCGAAATGTGATTTCCTCGAAAATGGTTTCACGGACACTTCGATGGAAAGATCAGAAATTCCATTTCGTTTCTGGAAAAGTGTAACTTCAAAATGCCAACATCTTCACAACTTCCCCTCTCCTTTCCACCTCCCTCCCCCAAAATAGCTCAACTAAGAACTCACGGATTGAAAAGAGTCGTGTTACAGAATACAGTGGATATACAGAATATCCACGCACACAGAGGCACCGAATGTCTCTGACCAGCCCCAGATCTCTGGCTATGAATTTCCTCTTTCTGCTGCTAAATTGATGCATTTATTTCACTTCAAGAATGCAGCAGCCTTGAGGGAAGTGTGGCAGACAGCAAGAGCCCCAATTTTTAAGGAAAGCATGATAGGAACCATCTCCAGGAAAAGGGTTCAACCAGTGTTTCCTGAACCTCACCAAGGAACTGATTCAAATTAAAACGAAAAGCAGAAAAAAAAATCCAAGAAAAGTCCTTTTTTTACAGCAGGAGGAGACTTTTGATCTGGTTTCTTGCACGGCCCCATCAACAACTCCACTAAACTGTGAGACACAGCCCTGGTGCACAACCTACCCAGACAAACCAGTCACAGCATTGCTAAATTATTACAGAAACAGGAATTCAGACACAGGTTGTTGAGAAAGGCCTCCAGTGTCTTGGTAAAAATTTCAGACAAATGCATCATTTTGCCCCTGCCTTGAAGGCCACTGAGGTTGTTGGAGATTTGGGATTCATCAAACACAGGAGGGGCTGGCTTCCTTCAGCCAAGGGAGTGGCTGATGAAGATTTTACTGCTTTCTTAAACTGTTTAGGAGGGGATGCAGAAGAAAAAGCAGACTCCTTCACAGGGACAGAGTGGAAGGATGAGGCACAGGCACAAGCTGTAACAGGGAAAAGCAGTTTCACTCTGAGTGCGGCCAGAAATGATGTTCAAAATTCACCTGGACACAGCCACGAGCAACCTGAGGTGTGTCGGACCTGCTTTAAGCACAGGCTTGGACCAGAGACCTCCAGAGGTTCTCCCAGTCTAAATTATCCAAGTTTCCACAGTCCTAATGTTCAAATATCTTCACTTTTACTATCCCAGGTTGCTCCAAGCCCCGTCCAACCTGACCTTGGACACTTCCAGGGATGTGGTAGGCACAGCTTCCCTGGGCAACTCGTGCCAGGGCCTCCCCACCCTCACAGGAATTAATTCCTTCCTAAACCCACCCTCTAATATTCTATTCTATATGGTTTCCATTACTTTTCTTTCCAAATAGATGCAGAAATGAACAGAGGATATCAGTAACCATCTTAAAATCACAAGAAATTCCAAGATCCTTCACCTGTTTCTCCTCAATACCCCCCTGATGCCACGTCTGTTACCTTTGGATCAGACATAAGGCAGCATCTCACTGACTAAATCATTTTTTGTTTGGATTCTGACTATTTTTCCAGCATATTGACTCCATAACTTGTCTTCTTCATGACTGAACACCTGCACGATCTTTGTCTCGGCAAACTCCACGTGACATCAACGCTGTTTTTATGGAGAAGGTCAAGCCCTGCCAGCTACAAAGAGCACAGAACTTCCAAGGTGGAATTCAGTGCACAGCCCCTGCTCTCAGCACAGGAGTTGAACATTTCCTGAATTCCACCCTCCCACAGACAGCATCTTATGCAGGGTGAGTCTCTCAGAGGGAAACAAATTAATGGCTTTGCTCAGACTAAAAACATTCCTTTCTCCACACGGCAGAGACGCTGCCCAGGCTGAGAGAGGTTGCATTGAGGCAGGAAAATGCACATGGGAAAAGTTCTCTCCAGCTTTTGTCCTTCAGTGATCCTTCCTGCATTGTTTTCATCAACATTTCTACCAAGTGCTTCTCAGTGACATCACTGCCATGGCTAAATCTGACCTCAGCAGCTTCCTCTGCCCAAGTTTTATCTATTTTAGTCTCATAAATGGCCTATATACAGACCCAGAATTAATTCTGACGCGCTTTTCTTTTTTTCTTTTTCACAAAATGGACGAATCTGTTTATATCAGGATGGAAATGAACTTCCTACCAATTACATCCCTCGCAGCACTTCCTTTCAAAATGACATAATTCAGATGACAACACAGTCTGAGAGTCCTCCATGCATAACTTGGGCACCACACCAAGCTCAGGGTTGCTCATTGTGCCTTTTTCTTTATTAAAGTGTGTTTTTCAATTAATCCACCTACCACTCCTGTGTTTCCTTGGTTTCTCATAAATAAACTGTACAGGGGTTACGGACACTAATATTTATATCTCAAAAATTTTTGTTTATGCATTTCTTTGGGCTTTAGGAGCTTGAAGTTATTTACAGAACTGGAAGAAAAATAT
Organism: Ptilonorhynchus violaceus; assembly: GCA_013397565.1. Lineage (NCBI taxonomy): Eukaryota > Metazoa > Chordata > Aves > Passeriformes > Ptilonorhynchidae > Ptilonorhynchus > Ptilonorhynchus violaceus. Next base: position 445,504 of record VZRJ01006268.1, read on the forward strand.
GATGTCTGATGTTCTGTGGATGATTCCACCAGTGAAGGTAAAAATACTGTGAAAAAAACATTGACTTTCACTTCCCCCCCCCATAAAGGGTTCTTTAACAGAGAGACATCAAAGAGATTAACAGTCAAACACAGATTTATCTTCCAGAAACCTGAAGTAGTTGGGTTCTCACAGCCTGAGCCCACCTAGAAAGTCTAAAACATCTCCCATCCCTCAAATAAGAGCAATTTTTGCCAGGTGCTGTTTCTCGTAGCTCCTTTCCCCTTTTCTGCTGCCTGACAATTCCCAAGGGATGCCGGGAAGAGCATTTTTGGTGGCTGACCTTCAACTCAGGCACAAAGAAGAAACCACAAGATTTGCCCGTAAATGCATTTCCTGATAAATGCAAATCACAGAACATGATCTAATCCTTCACCCTCTGTTTTCTAAAAGGGGAGCTGTTTTCAAGTGTTTCTGTGAGGGTTTAAGAGTTGGAATTCAATTCTGATCAAGCATCTCCGAGACCTTGGACAAGGGGAAACAGCTTTTTTGCTAATCCTCAAACACAGCTGGCAGGTGAAAGGATTAGCAGGAGTTGAGCTTCTCAGTCTGAATGAGGAGAGATGTGACACATCAGCAACCAGAAAAACTCAGGGTTTGTGTTGATGGCTTTAAAACACCTTCTTTGCCTATGAGGAGCAGGTTGAATGTGCTGGCACGAAGCTCAGCGTGGGTAATTTTCCCTGTTCAGAACCATTTTGGAAGTAATTTGGGTATCAATATCCTCCACTAGTTTTTCTAGGGCTGCAGTAAAGTCACATCTCCCAGCTTGATCTCACCACCCTCAAGCACTAACTGAAGTTATTTTGTTGGGTTTTAGGAGCAGTTTTATCCTAAACCACCTTTTGTGAGGCCTTCGGGAGAGGAGGCACTGGAGGAAATTCATTGAATGCCTTCACTAATGGATCTCTCTGTTGTCCTGTGTTCCCACCATCTGTTCCTTGAAAATGCTTCCTACCTCTCATCTGATACAGGAATCAGAAGTGGGTTTGGAGACAGGGCAATCTCGTCCTAAGTGGCAGCATAAAACTTGGCCTAAGTGGGTTTGGGGCCTGTAGTGGCCGCTAAAATACGAGAACACAAAAATTGCAGAAAGTTCCTAAAGCAGAATCTGGGTCCTTGCCCATTTCTGAGCAAACCAAGCAAACCTTGGGCTGCTCCAGGTCCCTGTTTAGATTTTATAACACCTAAAATGCAGATGCCTGGCTTTAATTGAGAGCACTTCCACTAAACACCCTGCAGATCCTGCACAGAATCCAGCTACCCCCTAGACGGGCCAAAAATGGGCCAGGTCCCATTTGCTGCCCCCAAGGCACCAAAAAACATGGCACAGCTACACTTTTAACCTTCCCAAACATCCTGGTTGCATCCAAAGAGCCAGTTGGGAATAGCTCCCTGTCTGTCCGAGTTTTCTAACCATGTCTGGTCACTGTCCAGGACCAAACGGGTCCGACTGTACCAGGAATCCTGATATCATTTTCATAGTGTGGAGAATGGCTTTCCAAGTGCCCAAAACTCTGCTTGGCTCTTCAACAGAACAATACTGACTTGGCCCCAGGCACTTCTGAAGAGTAATTCAGAGTTCTAAACGCAAAAATGGATCAATCCACTTGATTTGAAGCTTAAACATCTGAATGAAGCATTTCCACTATGGACATCCAGCCCTGACTCGGAATACAAAGTGGTCTCCTGAGGTCAAATGTTTAACTGAGAAGAGCTCAGGCTTTTGAAAATCAATGAAAAAGAATTATTTCAAATGCATCTGTTGGGTCCTGGCAGGAGAAAGACCCAGAGCGTCATTTCTGGAACCAAAAATGGGAGGTGGCATTTATTTTAGTAGGATTCATTGAAAATATAGTCACAGAATCATGGAATTTCAAAATGGTTTGGTTGGAAGGGACCTTAAAGCTCCTCTAGTTCCATGGACAGGGACATCTTCCACTATCCCAGGTTGCTCCAAGCCCCATCCAACCTGGCCTTGGACACTTCCAGGGATGTGGGAATTGCAGGCATTTAGTTTAGTTAATTCTTTAGGTTCAGGAGAAAGGTGGGGGAAATTGCCATTGAGGTAAACTGCCTCCAGGCCTATCCTGGGACATGTTGGATTGTTCCCAGGAGGAGCTGCTCTCTTTCCATGGATAATGGAACGTTTAGGTTAAGGCCATTACTTTTAAACAGCTAAAGCCGGGTAAGAGCAGTCCCCCTCTAAGTGCTTCAGTAATCAAACTGATGTGCTGCCGTTCTCCGACCCAAAACACATGTTCCATCCGAATTTATGGATCCTGGAGGAGATGCTGCTGGAAAGAAAAGTTCCTGAGTATTTAGCATGTATTAGGCACCACAGAAAACATCTGACTCTGGCAGGGTGCCCCAGGCCTAGATGCAGACACATCAGTTCTGTGATGATTCCATTTGAGCGAATTAATTTATTATTAACAAATGGATATTGCTCCAAATGTAGCTTTCCCACTGTTCTGGAAGATGAGAGGAATGAGCCCATTATTATCCTGTGTGCTGGAATATGCACTCATTTTCCCCTTTACAAGAACTAAATACGTTGGGAATGTATCTGGTGGGCTGACATTTCCACACATTCCTGTGTCCATGTTCCTGCACCTTCCATTACTAAAAGCAACTGATTTAATTGGGCTTGTCATTATCCATGACTCCTTCAGCAACAAGGATATTTGCAGCACATTGCCTGGAAAAAAACACCACACTAAAGCAATTTTTTAGGGCTCGAGAGATTTTAGAACCACGTGGAAGGTTTGGAGGAGGAGAGAGAGGCAAGTGAAGGTCTGTTAGTGACATCCGAACCCTTTTTTCACTGCCTTTCACAACAGGCCATAGGTTGGATGTGCTGATGGACGTTTCTAGGCAGAAATTATGGTTGGAATGATGGTTCGGAGCTCAGGAATCACGGCTGATCAGTCATCAGATCCTACTTTTACAAGCAAACATCACCTGTGGAGACCTTCACTACAGATCCAGAGTGATGGGTGTTGCTTGAGTTCCAAAGACTTGCCAGGGCATCGTCACTGAGATATAAAATGACACCATTGGCTTGGAAGGGACCTTAAAGATCACCTGGTTCCAACCCACCCACCAGGGGCAGGGATATGTACTAAGGCCTCATGATTTATTATAAAACAGCAGAATGTGTTTCTCCTTTTTAGTAAATTTATCATTTTTCCTCATAGTGACTGGGATTAAGGAGTTGGGCAAATTAGATCTCCATAAAATTACTACTCTGCTAAAATTGCAGGCACTCATCTCTTCTCCTGGTGATCAGTGATAGGACCCAAGCCAATGTCATGAATGTGTCAGGGGAGGTTTAGGCTGGATATCAGGAAAAGGTTCTTCCCCCAGAGGGTGGTCAGGCACTGACCAGAGCTCCAGGAGCATTTGGACAACGCTCTCAGGGATGCACAGGGTGGGATTGTTGGGGTGTCCTGTGTGGGGCCAGGAGCTGGACTGGATGATCCTTGTGGGTCCTTTCCAGCTCAGGATATTCTGTAATTTCATGAACTGACTCATTAATTCACAGCCCTCTGTGTAGCCATGAAAACCACATACCCAAATTCCAGACTGAAGGCCAGAGTACTCCAGGAACTTGTGAATACTTAATTTGATGTATTTGAAGACAGAGAAACTGAGGCCCAAGGACTGTTCAACTCAAGAAGAAGCCAGAGAGCACCAGGCTATGCACAGGAACCAGTTCCTGATCCTGCTGCTCCAACTCACCAGCTCCTGTGAAATTGCCTCTGAGGAACAGGTTTCCCAGAGAAACTATGGCTGCCCATCCCTGGAAATGTCCAAGGCCAGGTTGGATGGGGCCTGGAACAATCTGAGATAGTGGAAGGTGTCCCTGCCCATGGCAGGGGGTTCCATCCAACCCAAACCATTCCAGGGTTCCATGATTCTACAGGAGTTTGCCTTTTCGAGGTTAAAACTCTCAGCCCTGTCATCTCACTCCAGATCAGGTAACCAGCAAACTCAAAACTTTACCTCTCCAACTTTTCCCCCCTCGCTCCCCTCCCTGCTCCTTTCCGAGGCACATTTGGTATTTGTTTTGAATCCTGGCCGATTTTCAGCGTGCAAAACCTGACGCCGAGAGTTACTTGATATTCCGAAGGCGTTATTTTAAGATGAAACAATGTAAATTCTGCCTCGGATGGCAGATGGCTGGCAGTTCAGTGTTTGGCAAACCAACTGGTGGGGTATGTTGGGAAGTCGGAGCAGCAGGTAGTACAGCTCAATTTGAAACGACCACAGATGCTCGGAGAGGCGCGGGGGAAGGGCGCAAGCTGGTCAGGAAATTAAGAACAGTAGTCAGAGCTCACAGGGGAAAAAAAAAAAAACCTAAAGAAAAAAAAATGAAAATGACAGTAATTAGCTGAAAGTTTTCTTCTCCCAATCAGCACTTTTTGGAGAGGAGTTAGCAGAGATGAGAGCGGGCGTTGTCGCGATTCACGCGAATGCAGCGCTCGGTGGCTGAGGGCTCCGTTCTGAGCTGTGCCCTGATGGCTTTAGAGCTTTGCACCACTCACATTCCACATGCAGGGTGTGAGTTTATCCAAGCCCTGTGCTGCTCCTTCCAGAGGGATGAACGTCATCCTTGCTTTCCAAGCTGGCCAGGTGCTTGCCCCTTGGTGCAGGCTGCTGGTGCATCCATCTGGATGGACCAAGCATTAGGTTGGACTCCATGATCCTGGAGGTCTTTTCCAATCATTGAATCATAGAATCACAGAGTAGCCTGGGCCGGAAGGGATCTTAGAGGTCATTTTGTTCCACTCCCTGCCATGGGCAGGGACACCTTCCACTATCCCAGGCTGCTCTAAGCCCTGTCCAACCTGGCCTTGGACACTTTCAGGGATGGGGCAGCCACAGCTTCTCTGGGAAACCTGTGCCAGGGCCGCCCCACCCTTACAGGGAAGAATTCCTTCCCAATATCCAATGTAAACCTATTCTCTTTCAGTTTAAAACCATTCCCCCTTGTCCTGTCACGCCAGACCCTTGTAAATAAAGTTGCTCCATCTTGTGGGCTCTCTTCAGGTACTGGAATGTCACCCCAAAGCCTTCTCTTCTCCAGGCTGAACAATCCCAATCCTCCCAGCCTTTCCTCACAGCAGAGCTGCTCCATCCCTCTGATCATCTTGATGCCTCCTCTGGACTGGCTCCAACAGCTCCATGTCCGTCCTGTGCTGGGACCCCAGGGCTGGGGCAGCTCTGCAGGTGGGATCTCACCTGCGGGAGGCAGAGGGGCAGAATCCCCCTCTCCCTGAGATTCCATGATCTCTGTTCCCATGAGATTGCCTCAGTGGGAGTCTGCCCTCCCCTCGCCATTGGCACCTGCTCCGCCACGAGCCGGGAGCTCGGCACCCGCTGCCGGTCTTTCCCAAATTGGTAACTAAGTGGGACGAGGCACCCTTTGGAGGAGCCCAGCTTTCCGCACTCCCGCAGGTTTTGGAGCTCGGAGGAGCTGTCTCACTTCGTGGTCGCTAAAAGTAGCTGTGCTGGATCCCGACGAAAGGCTGGGAGCTCCAAACCAGAACTTTGCACCAAGTGTGGATGGAAATTTTACACCTCCCCAGCTCAGCTGACCCGGTGCCAAGGGCCAGCTGGCACCGGCTGGCCGTGCCCGTGTGATCTTCTACACCCCAGAACCGGGTAGCAGAATCCTATGCCTTTTGGGAACGGTGTTCTGCAGGTGCCAGATCCCAAAGTGTGCCTGGTAAGTGTCTGGAAAGTTCACCAGGGCCAAAACTGTGCCAGGATCAGCTGAACAAGAAGAGCATTCCTGGGACTGTCCAAGGCCATGTTGGATGGGGCTTGGAGCAACCTGGGATAGTGGAAGGTGTCCCTGGACATGGCAGGGTGGAATGGGATGATCTTTAAGGTCCCTTCCAACCCAGGCTATTCTATGATTCTATGATTCAATGATGAAGGTTGGAAAAGACCTCCAAGATCATCGAGTGATTCCACCACTGCCCTGGGCAGCCTGTTCCAATGCCTGACCACGCTTTCAGTGAAGAAATTGTTCCTAATAGCCAATCTAAACCTGTCCTGGTGCAATTTGAGGCCATTTCATCCCATTTCTTCCCGGAAAGAGCAGATAATCCAGCTGTAACACTGGGTGAAGCTCTCCCACTGTTTCACTGTGGAAACACCTGCAGGGTCAGTCTGCTGTCAACCCTCAGTCTTGACCTCACCCCAACCTTCCCACAATCCAGTAACACAGACTGGTTCTGAACACACTCCTCAATTCTTAACACCCTGCAGTAAAGAAGGAAAATTAGGGAAGAACAGCTCATTAAAAGGGAGTATACTAATTACCTGATCACATGCTCCAAAACTCTGGATCCACGTTCAAGTTTTCCTATGTGATCATTTCCAGCCTGGATGCTTCCTCCAGGTATTTTTTAAGCATGCCCATGCTGCCTGCTGGATCTCTCTGGGTGCTAACAAGCTCTGAGTCTGTTCAGTTAAAGAAATTCCACCCTGAGCCAATTGTGTTGAGGGTTTTTTTGCAATTAAGCAATCAACAAAATCAGGAAATGCCACCTGCACACTTCTCTCTGCCCCTCCAGAGAGAGCACGTGGAGGAGACCTTCCTTTGATCTTGGAAGAGGCTTGGAGCAACCTGGTCTTGTGGAAGATGTCACTCTCCACGGCAGGGAATTGGAACTTGGTGGTCCTTAAAGTCACTTCCAACCCAAACCATTCTGGGATTCTACGATCTTGCCCAGATTTGTTCTGATCCAACTCCCCTGAAACGAACCGAGTTATTCACAGGAGGAAAAATGTGATTTTTAAGGTGCTTCTGCTGTTTTCTGCTGTCTATAATTTCAAGGACCTCCCTCCAATGCTGGTTTATTTCTACGAGTAGGCAGCATTCCTTCATGGATACTCACCCTGTTTAACATCATCTTAATCAACTTTAAATGATCTTTCTTCCCTCTAAGGTATGGCTTTCAATATTTCAGCGAGCAGCAATCATGCAATACAAAGCCCTACAACCCCTTTCTGCCTACAATTCATGGAAATGAAGCAGTTAAGCACAAAAAGCAATATACCTGTGAACACACACAAATTGCACACTGGCAGATGAGGCAATTAGATACAGAGTTAATTTATATGAAAAAACGCAGCAGAGCTGGATATTTCCTCAGCTGTACATTGGTATTCTACAACATTGTACATGCAGAAGATTATACAGGAGTCCTGGATTGCTTTGCTCATACCACGCTGGATTTTTTTCTGAAAATTGTAGGAAATGTGTACACAGTGCACTGGATTATTTGGAAACCCGTCTGCAATCAGGAAATTAAAAGATCCCAAATGCAGGCAGGGGAAGCATTAAGGCTCCTTGGGAAACGTGAGCCTAAAATGACTCCTGAATGCTGAGATGCTGATGCGAGCTCTTGACGTTATTTATTGAGGGAATTTCACAGGGGTTTGGCACCTCAAATTAAGGAGCCAGAAAAGTGAAGATCATTGTTTAAATGCTGGGGGGAAGGAATAATTCACATGGCCCAGGTTCAGGCAGAGGGGATTGCTGACCTTCTTCAACAGGCTGCAGAGAGAGGAGGCAACTCCATGTGTCCCAATCCCAGCCTGCACTGATACAGAGCCCTTCCCTCTCCATTAACCCCAGCAGGAAGAGGGACAACCCAGCTGGCTGAGTTACCTGCTCATATTTGCCCCATTTTCACCCTTTCTTTAAGGGGTTTATTGCACCATATTGACCAGTAATGAATATCACAAGCATCGCTACTCCCCATTCATCTGCACCACTGAGAACCTGAGAATTACTCTTACACATCCTCTGCCTCCCACTGGCTGTAAAATAAACCACTCCGGCCATCTCCCAAGTGTTGCATCACCTTTTAAAGGCCTTGTCTCAGGTCTAGCACTATTAAATTTTCTTTATGGGAGCTGGAAATAAACATAAAACCACTGCTGATAACATTTCTGAATGACACAAAGTTTGACATCATAATAAGTATTAAGGAGCGTGAGGTGGCCATAAAACCAGCTCGGATTCCTTAGTACATTAGGCTCAATCAGCAAACCCATATTTTAATATAGACATATGAGTGTGTGTTGAGCTAGGAAGGAGGAATGGAGAGAACAAAGGATTACATAATGGAAAATAGCATCTGAAAGTAATTTAGGGGTCACAGTAGCCAAAAAGCTTAGCACTAGGATGCCATTAGGATGCTGTGATGAAAAGCACTAATGCAATTCACGGGCATGTGCACAGCAGAGGAGGAGTGGGAGGAGAGAGTGACTTGATTCTCATTTACGGCAGCATCGAGACTAATGCTGGAATATTAAATCCACTCCTGCCAAACAGGTTTTTAAAGGATGTTGAAAAACCGGGGATGGTGTGGAAAAGATTTCCAGCAGGAATAGCAGGACTGCAGAGCATGTCTTTGGTTTCCAGGTGACTTCAAATTGTGCATGTCCAAGAAACACAAATTATTGTAGGATCACAGAATGGTTTGGGTTAGAGGTGACCTTAAAGTTCATCTTATTCCAACTCCCTGCCATGGGCAGGGACACTTTCCACTAGTCCAGGTCACTCCAACCTGGCCTTGGACACTTCAGCTGTGATGAATTTTCCTCTGGCAAAAGGAAAAGTCATTGATCTACGCACACAGGGGAATTGCTGAGAATTTCTCAGATGAAAAAAATCCCAAACCCTGTTGAATTTGGTGACTTGAGGAGATGATCAGTCCCAGAGCTTGATACTTCATCAATATTTGACCATCAAGATTTGAAAGCAACAGTTAATGAGGCAAACGAAAAACTTAATGTTACGTGTACAAAGATGATTAGGATCAAATTACGGCCATCAAAAGAAACTGCCTCAGAAATTAATTCCTGAAATGTCCCGAGGAAACCAGGGAGGGTCGGGAACGCTGTCATCCGCTACACTGGCATATGCTGTGGACTCGTGAATTCCCCAATGCCCAGGCATGACAGACCACAGAGTATCTTTCTAAATCACTTGAGTGACACCCAGGAGCAGGCTCAGACACCTGAGGTCAGGTGTCCACATGGACTTGGGATGAGTTACCACAGTTGGACACCCAGTGTCATCCAGATGCCATCCAGAGGGACCCGGACGAGCCCAGAAGTGGCCCATGGGAATCTCAATGAGGTTTACCATGACCAAGCATTGGTGCTGCACCTGAGTCGGGGCAACCCCTGGGATCAGTCCAGGCTGGGGATGAACAGATGGAGCAGCCTTGGGAAGAAGGTCCTGGAGGTGCTGGTGGGTGAGAGCTGGACAAGACTCAGCCCAGAAACCCCCCCTGTGCCCTGGGCTGACCCCCAGCATGGGCAGCAGGGGAGAGGGGGATTCTGTCCCTCTGCCCCGCTCAGGTGAGACCTCACCTGCAGAGCTGCCCCAGCCCTGGGGCCCAGCACAGGAAGGACATGGAGCTGTTGATTACAGGGATGGAGCACCCCTGCTGTGAGGAAAAGCTGAGAGAATTGGGATTGTTCAGCCTGGAGAAAAGGTTTCAGGGTGACCTAATTGTGGCCTTCCAGTACCTAAAAGGAACTTACAGGAAAGCTGGAGAGGGACCATTTACAAAGGCCTGGAGCGACAGAACAAGAGGGAATGGTTTCCCACTGCCAGAGGACAGAGTTAGATGGGATATTGGGAAGGAATTCTTCCCTGGGAGGGTGGTGAGGCGCTGGCACAGGCTGCCCAGAGGAGCTGTGGCTCCCCCATCCCTGAACTTGCAGACATGGGAAATCCCTTCCAATTCTATAGTAACTGTATTTTTAATCAGCCCATTGCTACAATAACTCATAATAAACTCAGAAATATGGAGAACCTGAATATTACGCTGAGAAAACACTGGGTTTTGTCATGAGCATCTGCCTATTTTAGGTTTCATTAAATGAGAAAGAATATTTTTTAAGAATTTATAATTAATTCTTTAAGAATTTATAACAAGAGCATTTGCTTATCTTTCTGGGACCTGCCTAAATCTGTCTTTAAAAAATCTACATTAAAATGGTTTCTGAGAAATCAGGTTCCTCCTTTTCATGCTGTCACCTCTAGCACAGAAAACACATACATTAGGTTTTCTTCTTATTTTTTTGTTAAGATGTCTGCATTCAAAAGTAAAGAGAGACTGAAAACACAGAGGATTGGGTTTTTTCCCCCCCAATTATGAAAACCAACAAAGCAGAGGCTTTGAAGAGTGCAACTGCCATGACAGGATGACACCCTGTGACACTGAGAGTTGGCAAAGTTGTTTCCTAAGGGGCAAAGGAGTGAGGGAGGGGATGAAGAAAGAAGGCAGGAGAGGGAATTGCCTAAACAGGATTAAGAGAACACTTTTTTATGGGAAAGGAAGAATAGAATCACAGAATAATTTGGCTTGAAAGGGACTTTAAGTTCATCCGGTTCCAACCCCCTGCCATGGGAAGGGACACCTTCCACTATCCCAGGTTGCTCCAAGCCCCGTGAATTTTCTGCTGGGAGAGGATGAACACCTTGTTTTCCCATAACATTTCTATTCCCTATTGCTTTGAGATACACACAAAAGAAAGGACTGATCATCACCAAAATCTCATTATTTCTGTTGTCATCAGTCAGGATTCAGGGATCTGTCCAGCTTCATTCTTATTTTAGGAGCAGATTCATCAGCTTCACTCCTATTTTACTGCAATATTGAGGATCAGCCCCTGCCCTTGACACCTCCCCCTAAAAAATATCACCCCCAAACTCATTATCCTTTTGCACTGTCATCTAAATCAGCTCTACACGAAGTAAAAAGAAATTGCACTTGAGAAGACAAAAGGATTTTCCTTCTGAGCCAAAGACAATACCAACCGGTCCTTTGGAGAGACCCAGCACCACCCCCTGTGTGTCCCAAGTCCCCTGGGAGTGCCCAAAATGTCGAATTCCCTCTGCTGCAGCCCCAAGGCTGGGGGAATGCACAACTTTAGGGAAGGCTCAAACCCCACTGGTGCCACAGGTGAGAGCTGGTTCAACACCACAAGGGCAGGTAATACAGAAGTGATGTCCCCAGGACACAGGGCTAAGCTCCAATTTCAATTTCCAGGCTCCCTGCAAACCCCAGGGAATGGATAAATTGCCTCTCCTGCTGCTTGCCATGCCATGCACTTGCAAGAGATTTTTTTCCTTGATTTAGTCTATTAGAGATATACAGAGTTTAAAAGTCCAGAGTCAGCACCTGGCTCTTGCAATTGGGCATTTGTAACACACAGGCAATGGCCAGAAGCTACGAATTACTGATAAAAGTAGAGCTGGTAGGAAAATTCTTTTCTTTCCCCTAAAAAAAACTCAAATAAAATAAAACAGAAGAATCAGATTTTAACCTATTCTTACCCCACTGATTTTTTTTTAACTGTCATGAAAAAAACAAAAATCCAGATAATGGCTGTTTATCCAGCACATACACACATCCATATACACAATCAACACTCTAAAATGGATTTTTGAGAGGCTTCAGTACCCAGAGATTAAAAAAAACATCCTAATGAGCCAATTTCCCTTAGTTAAAAACCACATTTTTGGTAAAAAAAAGAATATTTCTGTGTAAACTTTTCAGGGAAGTCTAATTTAGGGCTCTAATTTGCTGATGGTTGAAATCCTTTCTGGTCTCTCTTTTCCTTGAAATCCAAGCTTCATATGTAAAAGGGATAATAAGCCTTTTCTTTTAAAGAATATGTCTGGAGCTGAAAGCTTTAAATTTAAATCTCAGAAGCTGTAACCCTGCTCCATCCAAGAGGTGCTCACAGGGAATGTAGGAACACACACTTTGTGTTTATCCGAGTACGATTCAGTGTGGACACCAACCCAGCACTTTTGCTTGTGGCAGAGGTAGGGAAAGAATGGGATGCAGAGAGGAAATGCTGTAATTCCAGGGTGAATCCACCCCAGCACTCTCTGATTGAGAAGAAAGAAGAAAAGAAGGATCCAGGGAGATCTCAGAGCCCCTTCCAGTGCCTAAAGGGGCTCCAGGAGAGCTGGAGAGGGACTTGGGACAAGGGATGGAGGGACAGGACACAGGGAATGGCTTCCCACTGCCAGAGGGCAGGGTTAGATGGGCTACTGGGGAGAAATTCTTCCCTGGGAAGGTGGTGAGGCCCTGGCACAGGTTGCCCATAGAGGCTGTGGCTGCCCCATCCCTGGAAGTGTCCACGGTCAGGTTGGATGGGGCTTGGAGCAACCTGGGATAGTGGAAGGTGTCCCTGCCCATGGCTGGGGTTGGAATGAGCTGAGTTTTAAGGTCCCTTCCAACCCAAACCATTCCATGATTCTCTGATTGTGCCAGATGATCCTAACAAAATCAAACAGTGGCAAACAGCTGCCCAGATGTGAAGTCCAACTCCTCCAAGTGCTGTGGGGCCCCAGCCTGGCTGCAGCATAAATGTACAGGAATCTCTGTCTATATTCTGGAAAATGCCTGAATTATGTTTGCGTAAGACTCTGGCAAACAGAATTAATATACAAAAGGTGAATGAAGTCACGTCTCTGCCACCGAGTTGCAAAAGCAATCTGTTAAGAACACAAAAGGAGAGGTTTTTCTTCTTCTTCTTCTTTTTTTTTTTTGCATTTGCAGCTTTTATTTTTAACCCTAAGAGATGAAAACAGTTTGCATCTATTCCTGTAAGGACTGCCCAGGCACAGGAGTACTCACTCCTTCTTAGAAAAGAAGTTCAGTCTGCATTCTTTTTGTCCTTTGTCTGTAGAAACTTCTGGGTTATTGATAATGTGAGGGCAGCGTAGGCAAATAAAAGGTATTAATGCATCTCTTTGTGTCTGGAAAGATATAATGCCAACCATGTTCCCTCTCTCCACAAAGAATCCCCCTGGAAAGTTCTGGGGTTTGTACTTCCGTGTATACACTCTTGAGAAATGAAGTAGACACAAATGCATTTGCAGAGACTTTTGGACTCAATGTCACGGAATCAAAGTGAAAATCATTTCAATGGCATCACCCAAAGCCTCCTCATTGTGGTGGCAGGGAACCATCCCTTGTTAAAGGACTTACAGGGAGCTGAGCACCTATTTAGACACCACTGTAAATGAAGACAATGCGTTTATTTCATTGCTATGGTTACTAAATCAAGCCTGAAGTGTAGAAATATGGTGCACCAGGGAAAAAAAAAAAGGATGAAGGAAAATAAATGATACAGTGCTTTAGAAATGCAGAGGGAAGATCAAACAAATAGGCTGCACAGTTTAAGAAACAATTAATTATTAGAACTTTCACAACACGTTTGATATAATCTCATTGTAAGCTGATTGCAGCCATTCTTACACCGCTGTTATCTCATCTCCTCACTTGTACCCATCTCGTCTTTTGTGCTGCTGCTGGTGAGGGAAAAAAATGGTGCTTTTTATCTGTGAGACTGGGGAAAATGAGGAAAACCTCAAGGCAAAACCTGCAAACCTAAAGGCTCTGTGGGGAAGTTTCTCCTGGGGTGGGCTGGGACAAACCATCTCCCCCTCTCCAGCATCTCCATGGGATCTGTTTGGCACAATGGGCTCCTGGCCGGGCTAAAGGGCAGCACAGGCTCATCCCAAATGTCTGGGCATAGCTCAAAGTGTTTCCTGGGGGATTTCTCAAATCACAGAATCATGGAATGGTTTGGGTTGGAAGGGATATTAAAGACTATCCACTTCCACCCCTGCCATGGGCAGGGACACCTTCCACTAGCCCAGGTTGCTCCAAGCCCTGTCCAACCTGGCCTTGGACACTTCCAGGGATGGGGCAGCCACAGCTTCTCTGGGAAACCTGGGCCAGGGCCTCATCACCCTCACAGCCAAGAATTCCTTCCCAATATCCCATCTAACCCTGCCCTCTGGCACTGGGAAGCCATTCCCCCTTATCCAGTCCTTCCATCCCTTGTCCCAAGTCCCTCTCCAGCTCTCCTGGAGCCCCTTTAGGAACTGGAAATTCAGAAACTCAGAGGGCCAGAGAGTCAGAGCTTTCTCTGACACAAATTCACAGCACTCAGAGTTCTCCATCCAGCCTGGACACAGCCGACAAGGGATTCCTGCCCAGCAGGTTTGGTTTGGACTCTTCCCCACCAAGGGAGCAGATTTAGGCCAGAGAGGTGATCTCAAAGTACCAAAATCAGATGAGTAACCAATAAAAATGGTCAACATCACATTTTATTGCTTGGAAATGCTGCAAAGCTGCACTCCAGATATCATCCAATTGAGCTGTTTAAAAGGTTTTCTGAACAAAAATGACAAAGACTACTGGCTAAGACTATAAACCCCTCCCTCCTTTCTTTAATGACACACGGTCAACAATTTAATTCTCCTCACTCACCCGCTGGAACATCGCTGGCTCCAGAGCTGCCAGTCAAATCCTATTTGTGCTTCATCAGAACAATTCCAAGCTCAAAGCTAAGAATGCTGCAGTGCAACTCCTGGGCAAAGTGGATGGGAGGCAAAGGGATGACACTCCGAGACAGGGTGTACAGAAGCCAGGATTAATCCACCTGACATTCTGCTGCTGACTCCTCAAAGCAAATCCAAACAAATCCAGGGCAGCAGTTGCAGGAACAGGCTCTGTCTTATTTAGGCAAAGCCAACCACCCAGCCACGGCACTTGGCACGCTGAGAAATCTCTGTGCCACAGCCAATTAGGAAGAGATCTGATTAATTAGGACTTCTTCATCCTTCCTTTCTGACCAACACATAGCAATGGATTATTTAGTGCATTAAATGGGGTTGTTCAGCTACGCTGCCTCAAAGAAGAGCTCTTGTGGAGCCACTGAACGGAGCCAAGGAGATCCAGATGGAATTAAAGCGTTTAAATGAATGCTGCTCCCACATCCCCAGTGCAGGAGCACAGCTGTACCCCGGCCATGGCTCCAAAGGAGGACAGGCTGGCTCTGCCCTGTCACTGAACACGGTGCCACAGCTCCCTGACACGGCACTGGCACCGCTCCACGGAGCTGGCACAGCATGTGACAGTCATTGTCCCTGCCAGACTCCAGAGGAACGTGTTTGAAATCCCCCAAGTGACTCAGGAGCCTGAACTTTGCTGACTTGATTGGGGCTGAGCCTATTTAGTCTCCAAGCTTCTGTAGGAAAGGCCCCTTCCTACTCGGAAAGGTGTGCACAGGGCTGAAGGAGGGAGAAGAGGAAAGGATGGAATCAGACTAATAACAAGGATAATAGACTGAATAAAATTCCTTCTTTTTATTCTCTGACACAGTTACCAAAAAGAGATAGGAACAGAAACAAGGCAAGTGCAGATCTACGAAAATAACCTTGTTGTATCCCCTACAGCCCCTGGGATCTCTGCTCCTGAAGATTAGTAGTTGCAAAGCCTCCCCGGGAAAGCGCAAGTGAGCATCTCAGTGAAAAACAAATTGAAAATCACTTTGCTGAGGCATTTCTGTCTGACTGAGCGTTGCACCTAACCATGTAATTTCCATGAAATGGAAAATAACTGCCTGGTGACTCGCAGTGAGGAAAAGTGAGGAGAGCAAATTGCAGGAACCAACGGTCCTGGTGGAGGAGGCACAATGGAGCTCAGATTTTGTGTGCTCTGGGTTCACATGAAGGGCTTGGGAAGTTTTATATGTCTTTGTGACACTTGGGGACATGGCTTAGTGGTGAACATTGTGGTGCTGGGTTAAGGTTTGGACTTGATGATCTTGGAGGTCGTTTCCAACCTTAATGACTCTGTGATTCTGTGATTCTGCCTGCTCAGAGAAGGGCAAGGTCAAGAGCTGTGATGAACACTCACTTCTCTTTCAATAAAATCTGTGAACTTCATCTTTGCTAAGGCTTGTTGGGAGCTTGCTGCAGTCACTACAAAAAGAAGCCATAAAGTGAGGATAAAAGGCTCATGGAATCACAGAATATCCTGAGTTGGAATGGACCCACCAGGATCATCCAGTCCAACCTCTGGCCCTGGCCAGGACACCCCAACAATCCCACCCTGTGCATCCCTGAGAGCGTTGTCCAAATGCTCCTGGAGCTCTGGCAGCCTTGGGGCCATGACCATTCCCTGGGGAGCCTGTTCAGTGCCCGACCACCCTCTGGGGGAAGAATCTTTTCCTAAAATCCATCCTAAACCTCCCTTGACTCAGCTTCATGCCATTCCCTTGGGTCCTAAAGAGCTTAAGTAAAAGCAGGCAACATGAAAAGAATCAGAATCCAGAATTTTATTAGCATCCAGAATCCAAAGACTCGAACTGAAACACCACAAGACTGAAGGAGGAGAAGCAACCCTACAGAGAAAGAAATTGGTGCAACTTTTAAACATCTTTTAGCAGAAGATGTCACGGAATCACCTCATCCTACGGAAACAGCTACATGAAAAATGAGCCATTAGAGCCTGAAAGTCACCCAGAATCTTGTTTAAACGAGCATGAACGAGCGTTCCTCTTCCTGGAGGTGGCCCAAAGGAGAAGCCAAAGAGAGGACGGAGAAATTTCCAAAGTCTCCAGTACAAAGTACTGAAAAAAGAGGTTTCTTTGGAAGGTAAACTCACTCTCCCAAAGGGGATGAGTAAGCAGTCATTTCCCTCGCAGGCAAATGAAAGCTTTCAAAGATGTCATTCACAAAACTGCCCTTAATGGGAGAGCAGAGTGACTGAATCCAGGCAGGAAATTAAGAAATGGAGCAGGGACGGTCATTTTGATGAGGAGACTCAAAGAGAACAGAAAAAGGAAACAAGGGGCTGTGCTGTGCTGTTATCTCCTTTGACTGGGTCCCATCAATACGAGTCATTTCAGAGAGTGATGAAAAGAATGGGAATCTTTAAATAAAACACAACTTTTTCAAAGGCATAACTGAGTTTCTGAATTTCTCTTTCCAAATACACCAAAATACATCCCAGCAGGACAGACAAGCTTATGTTGTATGGATTATCCAGTGGTAGGGGTATTGTCATGGAAACATAATCTTTGTTCAGAAGTGATCACTAACTCCTGCTCTCCCTTCATATATTAATAATAGATGTTTTTTTAACTTCTTTTTTTGTATTAAATCAGTGACAGACGATGGACCTGACTTTTCTCCTATCTCCCGGATGGATTTCATCCTGAATTTCAGCTGGTTTATCTCTCATTTACAGACTGACTGCAGCAGTGGCTCATGGGCAGAGCCACAACTCACGGGAAAAACTGCTCTGGTTCAGGAAGGAAACACAACATCCCATCTTTTGCATGGATGGACACAACTTTCAGACTAAGAGCCAAAGAACACATGACAGACGTGAAGAGTACAACTTACAACTCAGGACTTCTAAAAAAAGAAATGAAATGTGATTCTTCCCCAGAAACTTTGAACTTGGCCATTTACAGGGAGGTTTCTAAGCCCCCTTTAAAGAGAATAGAGTCTTTCTTCAGGATATAGCTCATGGAATATGCTGAGTTGGAAGGGACCCACAAGGATCATCCAGTCCATTTCCTGGCCCTGGCCAGGACACCTCAACAATCCCACCCTGTGCATCCCTGAGAGTGTTGTCCAAATGCTCCTGGAGCTCTGGCAGCCTTGGGGCTGTGACCATTCCCTGGGGAGCTGTTCCAGTGCCCCATGACCTTCTGGGGGAAGAACATTTTCCTGATATCCAGCCTAAACCTCCCATGACACAGCTCCATCCCTAAACATAGGCATCCATAGACATTATTTGAGATGGAAAATGGCCATGGAATTTATGGCTCTCAAAGCCATGCAGATGTGGCCCTTGGGGACACAGGGCAGTGGTGGCCTTGGCAGTCCTGGGGGGGATGATTGGACTTGATGATCTTGGAGCCTTTTCCAACTTGAATTATTCCATGGTGAGACTCAAGAGTTATACAGGTTTGTGAGTGGAGTCTGGTGACTCTGGATCACCTCTTAATATGTGCAGGCTTAGAACTGGCTCTTCCCCAGCTCTTGGGACCAGCCAGCCATTGCTGCAACGCATGACAGGGATGAGACCGGGAGAGATGAAGGCAGAGCCCAGAAAAAAACATAAACAGGACAGGTGGGAAGAGGAAAGTCTGGATACATTTGGGTGAGAAATCTATAAAGGCTGCCAGGTTGGTCATTGAAGCAGATTTCATAGAATAAAGGGATTGTTAGGGTGGGAAGGGACCTTAAAGATCATCCCATTCCAACCCCTGCCATGGACAGGGACACCTTCCACTATCCCAGGTTGCTCCAACCTGGCCTTGGACACTTCCAGGGATGGGGCAGCCACAGCTTCTCTGGGCAGCCTGTGCTAGGGCCTCACCACCCTCACAGGGAAGAAGAAGAATCATTTAGGTTGGAAAACACCTTTAAGATGGAATCAGGGCCTTTAACTACAACTTACTTTTCCAAAGTTTTTTATGAAACACTACGAAATCCGATCATGTTACTAAGTGGAAACATCACTGACTTCCACCAGTGCAGGCCCAGAAAAAATGAGAAAGGCTGCTCAGATTTATTTCTCAGTTGTATCTGTGGAGTTACGCCGTCCAGATGCATTATTTAAAAATGCAGAGAAACTGTTCTGTTCAGTCATTTTGCACACAAAATTGTTGGGGTGATGGGGTTTGTTACTTTAAGAGCACATGAGCACCCTGGAGGCTGCTGGAATGGTCACTGATGAGCCTGGAACAGAGTTTTACAGCAGTGCAACATTAAGAGTAGAGTTAATTTTTAAAAAGAGTGAAATCTAGAGCCGACCACCCTCTTCCTCCTCCCTCCACCCCAAGCCCCCCAAGCCCTGGGTCTGGCTGTTGTTCTGATCCCTGGAGTTTGATGCATGTTTGATTCACAGACTGCAGCATGTCTGCACCAGATGGCCCCGAGTTAATGAACACAAACTCATCACTTTTACTCACGAGGGAAATGTGCAGCTCAATCTGACTTGTACTCGACAACTAAAAATATTTGAGTATTTTTAGTGAGCATTTTACTGTTACAAAATGGCATTTGAGGAAAGCAGTAAAAGAACACAGCCTACCCAACAAATGTACTAACACAGATGAAGAACAGCACTGCTGCCTTTCCCTCTTCTCATCCCAGCTAACATATTTCCAAACCTTAAAACTGGGAGCAGAACAGAAGGAAAGCTGTAAGGCCTGGGCCTCCTAAGGCACCATTTGCAAAAAGTCTCCTGAGCTTGCTGAAAGCAGGATTGAGATCTGAGTTTGTTACCACAGCAGGTTTGAAAGGATATGGATCATAACCTCAGCATAAAACAAAGGGAATGCCTGGAAAACACCAGAGCTGTGGTTATTTACATTGACTAATGATTGGTCTGCTTGGGGTCACTGTGATCATGGAATCCTGGAATGGTGCGGGTTGGAAGGGACCTTAAAGCTCATCTCATTCCAGCCCTCTGCCATGGGCAGGGACAACTCCCACTATCCCAGAGTTCCACAGTAGTGCACAAGATGCAATTCCATGAGAATACAAAACTCATCCAAAACCCAGCACTATGCTGCCATGATATAGGGAAGATTTTTCTCCAAGGAGCCAAGATATGTTTGTTAAAGGATGGAACCCAGATCCGTCAGCCTACAGCCCAAAAATGGATTAATTGCTTCCCTTGGAGTCAATGGGCACAAAGTCAGGATGGCAAACACATGGCAGGAGCCACATCCCCAGAATTTAAAGGAATCTTGATTTCACTTTTTACTCGAAACGCTGTTGGGTATGCCAGCATTTTAACGGAATTGCAGCTGGAATGTGACTTCCTGACTACTCTCAAGCATTTCATTTTTACATAGAATTGTTTGGGTTGGAAGAGCCCTCTAAGATCATTGAGTCCAACCATTCCCAGCACTGCCAAGGCCACCACTGACCCATGTCCCAGAGAAGCTGTGGCTGCCCCTGGATCCCTGGAAGTGTCCAAGGCCTGGCTGGATGGGGCTTGAAGCAACCTGGGATAGTGGAAGGTGTCCCTGCCCATGGCAGGGGGTGGAACTGGATGAGCTTTAAGGTCCTTTCCAACCCAAACCATTCCATGATTCTATAAAGTCACCACCATTTCCCACGCACTAATTTAGGTCCTCATGGAGCAGGATTGCTCTGCAGTGCTGGGCTGGGGTCTCTGCCATCAGGAAAAGTCCATGTTTCTAAGGCAAATTTCCCTGTTCACCTTCTCATCCTTTCCTTACTCACCCCCCTTCTAAGCAGAAGCTGAGGAAACAAATGATATTTCAGTCCATGCCCATGCACCATTAAAAATAGGCATGCAGCACTCCCCATGCATAATTCATTCTTCCTGTATTTCCAGTCAAGACGTCTTCACTTTGCAAGTGCAAAGTGACAATTCTTGCAGATTTGGGAAATAATCCTTTACATCTGTTACAAGCTAGCAGACACCATTTGGCAAGTGTTAAAAAATACCCTATAGGACCAGGACTGGGGTGTCTGTTTGGTTGGAGGCAGTCTTGGTCTAAAGTCTGCAGGAATAAAGGAGATCACTTCAATGTTCTTTCCTTCTAACAGATATATTCCAATTTTCCAGCTATTTATCTCTCTTTGTGTGCTATATCCTCCTTATTCCTCACTCTTTCCTCTTTCTCATGTATCACAGAATCTCCTGGGGTGGAAGGGACCCCCAAAGATCATCGAGTCCAAATCCTGGCTCTACACAGGACAACCCTAATGTTCCCATCATGTGCCTGAGAGCATCATTTCACTGGGTTCCTCTTGTTTTGCAAATTTTGGTTTGTTTTTTTAATCCATTTTTTATTTTTTAATGCTGACACTTCAGCCATCTTTATTATTCCAGCCCCAGAATAAGCTTCAGATCCTGCTCGGGCTCTTGTGCCCTGTTCACGCAGCCCGACTCCCGTGGGCCTCTCCCTGTCTCCATTCCCTCTCTCTCTGCCTTTCCCACCAGCCCACGCTTTTCCATCAGCCCAGCCAGTCTCTACCCCTGCCTTCACTTCCCATCTCCCTAATTTAGCTCTGCTTTTAAGTCTCATTAGCCCTGCCTCGGAGCGTGAGGAGCAGCGCTGTCACAACAAAAGGAGGGAGCGCTCGCAGCCCCGCTCTCGCAGGGCGAGGAGCATCTCCCTGCATACTAATGCTGCTTTAATAACGCTGCCCAAACACCCAGTGCCTGAGCTAACAGTCTGCAGGCTGGGAAGGAGCTGGGAATGGGATCTGTGTGCACAGGAGGAGTTGAGGTGATGGGTGAATGCACGCTTCAGCCAAGTTTGCCATCAGAGGCAACATCGCCGAGCCTCGACTCTTCTCCCCGCGTCTCACTTGGATGTTTTCTCCTGCTGTAACGCCACCCTTCGCCCCCTGCACTTAAACCCTCTCCATTTGCATTCCAGTCCTCCGTTGGAAGCAGTAATAGGAGCGGTGCCATCCTCACGGCTAAATAAAGCAATATATATGTAATTAAAATGATGCTGACGCGGCAGCTGGGCTCGCGCTCCGCCTCCGCTGCCGCACCCGCCGGCAAAGACGGGTCAGCAAAAACATCTCCAGTGCTCCAGGGACCCGATCCCGCCACCTCATCTGAAACTGCAAAGCTCCTCGAGCATCCTGTGAGCTTCCCCCTCGGAAAAAGCTCGGGACTTGGAAGCGCTGCCTCGGGCATGGCTGGAGGGGGCCCGGAGCACAGGCGGACGGCAGAGCCTCGGCTCAGCTGCCCAAGGAGGACTCCGCTTTTATTGGTGTCGTGCTGGCAAAACAGCTGGGAAAAACACACACAGAGAGTCATAACCAGGCAGGCTCTGAGAAGTCACATTTAATCACAGAATCACGGAATGGTTTGGGGTTGAAAGGGATCTTAAAGATCATCTGGTTCCAACCCTCTGCCATGGGCAGGGACAACTCCCACTAGAGAATGTGTGAAAGGCAGGAAAACAGTTCTGAGTTTATTTCAAGCTTCAGAGGTGAGACTCTAAAATATCAGACTTTTTAAACAAGGGAGAGGAAAAAAACCACTGCCAGCCTGTCTTTTTCCAGGTTGTATTTGAGGAACTTTAGACATGCTGGATGAACCATATTGATTTTTCCATTTGTGGGTTCAATGGGATTTTAATTGCAAAGCGCATTGAATTGGGGTTTGAAGTTTATCTGCAGTGTGTTCCACAGGAAAACTGTGAAAAAAGGGTTTAAAAAACCCCCAACACCCACGGATTTTTTTTGTCTCACTTCTCATCTCCTGGAGTTTGAAATCCCATGCACTTTATTCAGCACCACGTTTTGTCCGTACAGCTCGTCATGAAAGCTGCTGACAATTAATTTTTCGTCTTTTATTTTCCTCCTTTTTATGTGATTGGAGATGGTCAGAAGGTTTTACATCAGCATCACTTCAATAAACTGAAAAAGGAGGTAACACCACAGCCCCCTCCTTTGGGGTTGATTTGCTTAGTGTGAAACATCAGGGAAAAAAATCCAACACTTCTGAAGTTGTTTCGCAAACACATCTTGGGTTCAAATACCTTTTATTGTTTCTAGATCAAAAAACGCTAAGGAAAAGCCTGGAGAAGGAAGGAGTGACAGGGTGGGAAGGTACTTGGAGACATGGAGGGATCTCTTTAGCAGCGAAGAGTTACACATCCTACAGATTTCCTCTACCTGTTTTTTGGGGAAAAATACCTGCACGAGGCTTTGCTGGTGTCACCGTATGAACTTGCCAGTGTTTGAAATGAGCCTTTAATGCAGTTCTGGCCTGGAATGTGAATTTTTTCCCAAACTTCTCCCACTAACTGCAGTTCTTGTCACAGCAAGGCTGCTCAAGCTAAGGCATAATGCAGCTTCCTGTTTATTTAGTGACAATTCCACGTATTTTTTTTTTTCACCTGGGAATGTTTCCAGTTTGGGATGGTAGTTAAATATTCCCTTTATCTGCAAAGCCTCCAACAAAAGGAGGCTCCATGTGTTTCTGCATTTCCCTTGCAATACAGGGATAGAATCATGGAATCATGGGATGGTTTGGGATGGAAAGGGACCTTGAGGATCATCCAGTCCCACCCCCTGCCATGGGCAGGGACACCTTCCACTATCCCAGGTTGCTCTAAGCCCCATCCAACCTGGCCTTGGACACTTCCAGGGATGGGGCAGCCACAGCTTCTCTGGGAAACCCATTCCAGTGCTTCCCCACCCTTGTCAGCACAGGAGATTTGGTTTTCCAGCTTCCCAATGCCCAGGAGGAGTGGGTTGTTTTGTGACAGATCTGAGGAGGATCCTCCACAAAATGAAAATATTTTCATCTGACAGTGACACCCTCTTTTCTCAACTTTCCAGAAAGCTCCTGGCAAACTGCTCCACGCTCCTTCCATGGAAATAATATTAATTAAACAGATCTATCAGTGGGATGCAGCATTTTTCCCTCTCTCTAAGCCGTGCACAAAATATGATCACGTCCCTCACAGCCTAATAGTGGCACATGAAAATGGAATTGCATTAACAGTGCAGTGTGATGATGAGAAAGCCATCACATGGCAAGCTGTCCCAGGATGACAGTATCTGTCCCACATTAAATTATTTTGGGAATAATAAACATTATATGTAGGAAAACACGACGCCAAAAGAAGCTTGGTCATCCCACAGAGCTTGTGACAGATGGCAATTCCAGCTCTATAATCAAAGCAATAATTAACCTCGTAGGTTCAAATGAAAAAAAAAAAATCAAAGTGTATTTGCAATCCAGTTCTCCACATCAGGGATATGCTGGGATATTCTGCAGTGTTTTCAGATACACTGATCACCTGATTTAAATGTGATTCCTGACAGGAAAGATCTGCTCCTGCAGCAGACATCCTGGGCCACCAATATCTAGGACTTATTTGATATCTTTAGCAAAATGGAGCCTGAAAGTGGAAAACAGGATCTGCTCAAACGATCTAAAATCCCTTTTGCATCCATCCTCAGACTGGCAGTTTACTCCATAAATACAGCCCTTTTTATTCTATTTATTCAATACCTGAAAGGCAAATTTCAGTCTTTTAGCTGCTTGTAATCTGTATTCACTTTGAACTCAGGGGTGCAAATAAATTCTAAGTCTATAATTTTTTGGGAAACTGGTTGGACTTTCTGTTTACATTTGAGTGTGTAATTTCCAATAATATTTTTACACTGGAAGTGTTAAAAGTAATTAAAAATAAATAAATATACCTATGTGTAGGTGTGCACATAAAATGACCTGCTGGAGTGAGTCCAGAGGATGCCATGAAATGCTCTGCTCTGGAGCCAGCCTGGGAGAGCTGGGGGTGTTCACCTGGAGAAGAGAAGGCTCCAGGGAGACCTTGGAGCTGTCCTTGGCCACAGAATTTGCTTATTTTCCGTACATCTCATCTTTTCAGTCCATCTGACTTTGCAACCTGTGGCATTGCACAAACAGCTGGGAATAGTGGGACACACAAAACAGGCTGAACCATAGGGGGCAGGAAATTGAATATTGATCAACAAACTAATGGTTCCCCCAATTAATCTATAAATTCATAAAGGCCACGCATGGGATGCAGTACAACGGCTTAATGCAGTCCCAGCTCTTTCAAAATGGGAAAAAATTGAGGAGAAATGAGTTCATAAAATAGCAGCACTCAGCAGTGATAGGGCCACAGTTCTGGAAAACCTCCTCCTGTGTTATCCAGTTGGGTTTCCTGTCACTGGAAGGTCACATCCATCCTTTCACGAACTTTGCAGGCCCTGTTGCCTGAATTGCCAGATTTCTCACCTCTTCTATTCTGTTTGGGCAGCTCTTTCTGAACTCAGATGCTCTAATGATTATAAAACATCTCATTTCCAATCCTTAACCTAAAGATGGGCAATTTATACCTGCCTGGATTTGTGCTAACATTGTTCTTCCCCTTAAACAGCTTTTTCCCCTCTCCCTGGTATTTACTTTTTTCCCGTTCCTAGGGAAAAATCTCTTTTCTTGCTCAGCTTGTATGCAAATCAGTCTTTTTGTAGTCAATCCTTCCATTGTTCCCTGATCATCCCATTCCCCAGTTCTACAGAAAATAATTTCACAAAAGATCCCAGATTTACCCAGTGTCACCCAGTGCCTCAGTGCCACCCAGACATGTCCCCAGCTCACAGAACCACGCAATGGTTTGAGTTGGAATGGACTTTTAAAGCTCATCTGGTCCAACTCCCCTGCCTTGGGCAGGGGCACCTTCCACTAGACCAGGTTGCTCCAAGCTCCATCCCATGCTCCGACCCCTCGTCACTGCTTGGATAACTGAAAATCTCCAACCACCAGAGAAAGCTGTGGCACTGCTTTTTTGCCAAACATTCCCATCAATTCTCTCAGCAGGCTTGACGACATCCATGTACGTGAGGAGGATTATTTCGGAGAATTCCTTGATTTCACGGCAATCAAAGGGAACCAGTGTAAGTCCTTCTCATTCACAGAAGTAATTCCATGGAATGGCTTCATTCACGCTGGAAAATCGAGTGTGCTGAGTCACCCCTCAGGCACTGTGGTCCAGATGAGCAGCTGGGCTCACATCCAAGCAGCCAGACCCCGCTGCTTCCAAGGGTCCGGCCCTGCTGGAACTGCCCCTTGGGAGCTGTCCCCTTGTCACCCTCAGATCTCTCATGGGCTTTGGAGCTCCTGAGTGAGGCAAGGCTAAAACCAGGTCAGTGCCCACACCAACAGGCCAGGCCAAGCTCAGCACACCTTGCCCAGCCTTGCTTTCACCTGGATCCCTAATGGGGAATAAAAGAGCCCAAAGTGGGGCCCAATAACTGCAGCTCACTCCATGACCCTGTTCTGGACAATCCTACTGCAGAGGGATCTGCTGGTAAACTGGAGGTTGGATTCATTTCCCAAACTCAGATACTTTGCTCTGATCTCCACCCACTAGCCCAGAGGCTTCTCTGGATACTTCCACCCCAAACACCACCACAGGAATGTCTCAGATACCCTGAAGAGTCACAAATTGCACCAGGTGCTGTCAGGTGACCAAACATTTCCTCTACCATCTCCTACAGAATTACCAAGCCAGGAGATGGTTGTGTTCAAGTTTTAGGAACTGGAGTAGGGTGGATCCAGGGTGGATCATCCAGGGTGGATCATCCAGGCCGGAGCAGAGTATCCAAATACTGGATTTTTGTAGAGATAAAAGGTTTGGGAGTTTTACTTCGAGGCCCCACTAACTCAACTCAAAGAGGGACGATGGCAGGAGAAGGAAGAACCGGAACAGCCCATTTTGGAGGAAAGAAAAGCCAGTGGGAAGGTGAGGGCTATAATGGAGCTGTTGGAGTGAGTCCAGAGGAGGCCACAAAGATGCTCCGAGGGCTGAAGCCCCTCTACCCTGGAGCCAGGCTGGGAGAGCTGGGGGTGTTCACCTGGAGAAGAGAAGGATCCAGGGAGACCTCAGAGCCCCTTCCAGTGCCTAAAGGGGCTCCAGGAGAGCTGAAGAGGGACTTGGGACAAGGGATGGAGGGGACAGAACAAGGGGGAAAGGCTTCCCACTGCCAGAGGGCAGGGTTAGATTGGATGTTGGGAAGAAATTCTTCCCTGGGAGGGTGGGGAGGCCCCAGCACAGGTTCCCAGAGCAGCTGTGGCTGCCCCACCCCTGCAAGTGTCCAGGGCGAGGTTGGACGGGGCTTGGAGCAATGTGGGATAGTGGAAGGTGTCCCTGCCCATGGCAGGGGGTGGGCCTGGATGATCTTTAACATCCCTTCCAATCTAAGATTCTAAGGTAACTATTAACAATAAAGACTTCACTAAAGGGGTAAACCTGGACTTTCTCCAATCCGTGCACAGTGTTACAAAACCACACTAGAAATGAAACCTGCGTACCATGATGTATTTTGTGTTTTTATGCTCAGGGACGGAACTATTTCATTTTTTGTCTCTTTTACCATGGGCAAATTCCAAAAGCACAAGTTGAAATGGAAAAACACTCTGTGGCTTTTTTTTTTTTTTTTTTGCAGGGTGCGTTTTTCCATTGAAGCAGCAGCATTAATAAACATCGCAGAGCTTTCTGAGAGGAAGATTTCCCATCCCCTCTGTGCTCTACCTCATTACCTTTTCATTTTGTTTTGTTTGCTTCTTCCTGTCAGGATAAACACGAGGCACTGTCAGGCAAACAGCAGGTCGGGGGATGACATTTTTTAATGTTCACATAACAACCTGACCTCCTGCTCACAGCCACTAAAAGGGAAATAAGGAAACCCCCTGTTTTCAGTCTGAAATGCTAACTAGGTTCTCTATTTGATTTGTTTCTCCTTCCCAGCAACACTAATTTCAAATTGAACCGCTGACTCAATTAGGAAAATGTTGAATTTGGTGAGACCTTGTCTAATATTATGTCCCAGTAACAGAGAGGAAGCCAGGAGTGGTTTGGTGCCAGTAACTAAATCCATTTTAATGGGCTATTTTAATTAAACAAATTAAATTAATGATGGCCTCTGCACAATGATGAATTGCACTGCTTAATAGATCATTGCTACGTGCTAATCCCCTTTTTAATATTATCTTCTACCATTGATCAATGCTTAGGAAGAGAAGTCATAAACCGAGCTCAAGAAAGAAAAACAAACAACTGGTGCAAAAGGGCCAAATCATGGAAAATGTGGGATGAGCTTAGTTTCAAAAAAAAAATTTACTGTTGAGCTTATGGCAATTATGGAATATTATGGGATACTGGAAACCAGGTGGAGTCTACGGTGTCCCCAGGCAGTGAGGGCAGGTTCAGGGTGGATATCAGGAGGAATTTCTTCACTGAAAGGCTTGTCAGGCAATGGACGGAGCTGCCCAGGGAGGTGGTGGAGTCCTCATCCCTGGAAGTGTCCAGGGAAGGCCTGGATGTGGCACTCAGCGCTCTGGGCTGGTGACAAGGTGGGGATCGGTCACAGGTTGGACTCGATCCCGGAGCTCTTTTCCAACCTCAATGATTCCGTGATTTCGTGAGGGGGAGGACCCAGATAACTTTATCATCTTTTAAAGAGATCTAACTTTACTTTTCAGCTACGTTTAGAAGGCCAGGGTAGGACTTAAAGGTTGGAATTGATGATGTTGGAGGTCTTTTCTGACCTAAATGATTCTGTGTGTGATTTACCCGATGCCTTGAGGGATTCAAGTCAGAACTCACTTTAGAGGCTGTGAATCTGCTCACGGACAAAAAGGAAAAAATAAAAGATAAAAAGGTGTTTATAAGGACTGCTAATGATAAATAGAAATGAAATGTCCTTAAGAATGGCTAGGATTTCCACGCAACTGGAAGAGGGTCCATAAAACAGATGGGAACACGAGCAAGACTAAGGGTAGAACAGGCAGGGAAGCAGCACCTTAAAGTTGGGAGACAACCATAAATACTAAGGATTGTGGTAAAGACTCTCCTTTTGCCATAGTTTTCCATTAGAAAGTCCAATTAGTGCATTTCAGAGTTCCACACACACCAGACTCCAACAGATTTTAGAGGATTTATCATGTCATTGACAACTACTTAAAACAGACTGAGGGGGATCTGAGGTCTGGCTTGCTCATAAAGATTCCAGGAAAGATTATTTGAGATTAAATGGAAATAACTGACAAAATGGAATAAAATAAAAGATGCAAGGTGCAAACACAGCTCCATAATAGAATCACACAAAGGACAGCAAAACATTTTTCACAAAAGACAAGACACTTGGCCTTAGTATCCTGAAATTCGAAGGGTTACAGGAAATGGAACAAAAACCACTTTTCAGTGAAAAGAAATAAATGAAGCATGGACCTGAAAAGGACTTGTTCATCTGCCATAAAAAGAACTTTTCAGAGTTCTCCAAAGTACATCCAACACCAAATTCCCCTCGCCCAGGCAGGACCTGTCTCTCTGAAGACGTGTCAAAGCTCAGGATCATCTGTGTGCCCACACACAACACACAGGATGCACAACCTTCATCCCTGACAACCTTTCCTCTCCCAGGTGTCCCTGCCCATGGCAGAGGGCTGGAATGAGATGGTCTTTAAGGTCCCTTCCAACCCAAACCATTCCATAATTTCGTGATTTACCAAGTCCGTATTAATTTGTGGGTCCCAGCTCCCACTGGCTTTGTCTCCCACGAACAAACTGCTCTAAAATAGGTACATTTTTGCAATGCTGTGACATAATGACATTATGGAATCACAGAATCATTAAGGTTGGAAAATCCCTCAAAGAGAATCGAGTCCAACCATCCCCCAGCCCTGACAAGGCCACCACTGACCCATGTCCCCAAGTGCTACATCCACACTTCAAAATCCCCCCAGGGCTGGACAACACTCTCCATGAAGAAATCATTCCCAAAATCCAACAAACCATATTCTGATTCCGTCCTATAAAGAATGTTTAAAAATGAAGAAGTGGCTCTGTATTTTAGTCAGCTCCCAGTAGCTGAAGTTCAGAATCCTGGTGTTTGTACCTGAGGGGATGGAGGAGTGAAAAAGCCTCAGCCAAAGTGGCAGGATGCTAACTCAGGCTTCCTAATGAATTCAGAGCCAGAACAAATCAAAGAAGAACTGTGTTTAAAATAATAAAAACCCACCAGCTACAGGTGTAGATTGTGAAGTGGCATTATCCTCCTTTGTTTAAAAAATGACATGGTAATTCTAATGACAAACTGTTATAAATAGACACTTAATTACAATATCTCAGGTCTGGCATCTGCATTTTCACCATCTCAAAGGCAGAAGCCGAGGGGAGTTCACTGCAAAACTGAGACCCAGACAAGACAAAGGGAAACGTGAAGTTCAACCAAACCCAAAATCTGCTGCTCTTCACACCCTCCACTTCACTGCTGTCCCTCAGGCACTTTTCCTGGAAGAAGAAAGGAAATGACCCTGGAGTGTCCTGGCAGCTGCCAGCCACGGGAGCAGCCTTCCCTTGGGACACCCTCTCCCAGTGCATCCCAGCCCTCTGGCCAAGGGAGAAAGGACATCCTGAACCTGAATCCGGCCACTTTGGGCATTTTCCTCCTCCTCTCCCTCCCTGTCCATGGGTCCACAGCAGCTACCATAGAAACCAAAGTGCTGCTCTGCAGCACACGGAGCAGATGTCACACAGAGCAGGAGGAATGGGAATGTGGGGAGGGGGGTGGATGCAGGAGGAGGAGGAGGAGGAGGAGGAGGAGGAGGGAAAGCAGCATCACACGTTCAGAATGAAATGTTCCCACCAGAGGGAGTGAGTCATTCCTGAAGGAAAGTGCAAAGCTGCAGGATTTTTTCCCTGCGCTCTCAACGCACATCCGCAAACACGGACGTGCAAATCTCCATCCTTTCCTGGATGCAGGGGGAAGTGGAATGGCAAAGGATGAGGAGCAGGTGGAGGTACTTGATGCCTTCTTTGCCTCTGTCTTTAACAGCCAGTCCAGTTGTTCTCTGGGTACCCAGCCCCCAGAGCTGGGAGACACAAACAGGGAGAGAATGGATCCCGTAATCCAAGGAGGTCATCAAACTGCTACAAACCCATGGGGTCATATGAGATCCACCCAAAGGTGCTGAGAGAGCTGCCAGAAGCACTCCCTGAGCCACATTCCATCATTTCTCAACATCCTGGCTAACCAAGGAGGGTCCAATCCACTGGAAGGCAACAAATGTGAGGCCCATCACATCAGTGGATACAGAACCATCATTTGTGGGTAGTGAATCCACCACACAGGGGGGTTTAGATTGGATATTAGGAAAAATTTCTTCTCCAAAAGGTTGTCCAGTCCTGGCACAGCTGCCCAGGGCAGTGCTGGAGTCCCCATCCTCGGAGGGATTTAAAATCCCTGTAGATGTGGCACTTGGGGACATGGGTCAGTGGTGGCCTTGGCAGGGCTGGGAGATGGTTGGACTCGATCATATTTGAGGGCTTTTCCAACCTAAACAATCCCATGATTTTGTGACACTGAACAAAACCTGCTTTTGTCTCTGGCACAGGTGCTGGAGTCCCTTGTGCTCTGCTCTCTAATGAAAACTGTGAATTTCTCGTGATGTAAATTAAGGCCTGACCTCACCCAACTCTCTGAGACAGAATTATGCTGTCAGTTCAAAAATGCCCTTTAGAGCTTTTTCCCTACCTCTCTTTCCAGGATAGTGCAGAAATATGACACTGTATGAAGCCAACATTTATTAAACAGGCATTTCACACCAAAAAGTCACTCCTATTTTAAGACTAAAAGCCATAATACATTGATATGCTACACATTCATCCATCGCTTGCTAATTCAAAATAAAAGTAACCATCAGTTTGGAGCCGTGTTTGATTTCTTCTGATCTTACAGTTCAAAATTAATACCTTTGCCTCAAGTTTTGTTTTGCTTTGCTTTATAATTCACAAGGGACCATTTCTTAATATTGTGATCTTTTCCCAACAGAAGCATCAACCCCCCCCTTCTTCCTTCCCCTGATGTGCCTTGTACGTATCCAATCCACAATGCCCTAATGAATATTTGTCGGAACATCAGCGCACAATGGAGGGGCTCGAGGAGAGCTGGAGAGGGATTTGGGACAAGGGATGGAGGGACAGGACACAGGGAATGGCTTCCCACTGCCAGAGGGCAGGGTTAGATGGGATATTGGGAAGGAATTCTTCCCTGTGAGGGTGGGGAGGCCCTGGCACAGGTTTCCCAGAGAAGCTGTGGCTGCCCCATCCCTGGAAGTGTCCGAGGCCGGGTTGGATGGGGCTTGGAGCAACCTGGGATAGTGGAAGGTGTCCCTGCCCATGGCAGTGGGATGGACTAAATGATCCTTAAGTTTCCTTCTAACCCAAGCCACTCTGGGATTCTACCACAAATAAATGGGATGGAACATTTGCCAAGCCCTCCTCCAGCTGGACTGTGGGATGAATTCACAATTAAGCACAGCTACAACAGCAGAAAATGATAAAAACCTGATATCCACTTCTCCAGACTGCAAATGTTTCAATGATGGCCCAACACACACGAGTGTCCCTCCCAAAACTCACATGGGGAAGGTTCATCCTGGTAGTGCCCATCTTCTGCTTTCCACAGCAAAATACAAAAAGCACAGAATCCCTTTCCATCATAATTTATAAACCCCAGCAGGATAATTCTGCTTGGTCTGATACATGAAATAGTGCTATAGGAATTACAGAAATACGCACAAATAACTCCAATTATACAAACCCTGATGGTTTGTGTGGCACAAAGAGAAGGGAAAAGCTCCTCATTCCCTGCCCTTGCAGAAGAGCTCGAGCCCACTAGAGGGCAATGAAAGAAATCAGGATTTCTCCAGCCCTGGAAAATCCCCTAATTTCACACTGAAGGTTTTTTCTATGATAATATATCACGGGATAATGGGGAAATATATTTCCTATGATTGTTGGCATATAAAATAGCAGCCACATACATTTAACGGCAAGAGGAGCTGGATGAAAAATCACCACCCAGGATATAATTAGCTGATTGAGATAAAAATAAAAAATATTACAGAAAATAAAATGATGAGGGTATTAAAAGTGCACATTTGTGTGTGTGTGTGGAGAAGGAGGAGGGATGCTACAATCCCTCACTGTGATTTTCTAACTCCTCTTTTTGCCCCAGACGTTTTTTTTGGGTGTTTTAAACTCCACAAAACTTTTTTGTTTGGGCTGACAGTTGTCATTGAATTGTGTTTCCTGGAGGAAATTGATTTTTCTGAATTTGTAGGACAACCATTCAGCCATCTGTGATAAAAACAACTGTATTCACTAAATATTTCATAAATAAATATATACATTTAAATATTGTATTTTCCATATTAAAAAAAAGTATCTAGAATGGTATCTTGAAGGAATGCAAAAACCTGGAAGTTTGGGTGTCCTCCAGCATGAAACACTGGCCAATAAACCCAACCTGGTCTTATTTTTCAACTTTTTGAGGAAAATGTGGGTTGCACATAATCAGGAGATGGTTAATACTGAAAATTTTCGAAGAAGGAATGAGCACCAGTTCCCTGAGCACTTCAAAAGGGACAAGGAACACAACAAACACAACCCTGGGGCAATTTGTATGTGGTTAACAACAAAAAAAAAGAAAACAAAACAAAACAAAAACACTTCCCATCCCCTCCCCCAAAAAATGAAACAACATTCAAATGAAAAGGAATATAATTAGTGCCAATCAACATGTTTTTGTAGAAAACAGGTCAAATATAAACCCAACATCTGTCTTTGATGCCATCACAACT
The DNA here is from genome assembly GCA_013397565.1 of Ptilonorhynchus violaceus. Classification (NCBI taxonomy): domain Eukaryota; kingdom Metazoa; phylum Chordata; class Aves; order Passeriformes; family Ptilonorhynchidae; genus Ptilonorhynchus; species Ptilonorhynchus violaceus. The sequence continues at coordinate 478,605 of VZRJ01006268.1, forward strand.
TCAGCTGACACAGGAAGCTTTGCAGATATAATGCAGTGAATACTTTGTGTTTGATTTAATATCATATCATTATTTTAATTAAAAAAAAGAAGTGCAATATGGTATTGATACAGGGAATAAGTGGATTAGGGTGGACTTTCACAAGGATTGTTACGAATTGCAGTGATCAAGGCTTAGAAATAACTACAAAATTAGCACTGGTCCAACTGGGAGATCACATGAAGGTCACAGTTACTGCCCTGCACTGTTGAGATCATTCTGGGACATTGCATCCAGTCCTGGTATCCACTTTTTTACAGGAAAGAAATGGAAAAACAATGGAGAAACATTCTAGAAAGTTCAAAATTGAATATAAAAATCTTTTTGGTGTAGGTCACTGGTACTTCCAGTGCCTAAAGGGGCTCCAGGAGAGCTGGAGAGGGACTTGGGACAAGAGCCTGGAGGGACAGGATACAGGGAATGGCTTCCCACTGCCAGAGGGCAGGGTTAGATGGGATATTGGGAAGGAATTGTTCCCTGGGAGGGTGGTGAGGCCCTGGCACATGTTGCCCAGAGAAGCTATGGACGCCCCTGGATCCCTGGAAGTGTTCCAGGCCAGCTTGGATGGGACTTGGAGCAATCTGGGCTAGTGGAAGGTGGCCCTGCCCCTGACAGGGGTGGAACAAGATGAGCTTTAAGGTCCTTTCCAACCGAACCATTCTGGGATTCTCCTGAAGGGATGGTGCCTCCACAGCTTCCCTGTCAGTCACCTGCTGTTCCAAAACTCCACCTTCACCCATTTTCTGGATACAGATCTTCCTTCCTCCCTTCCCCACCAACTTACAAAGGGTCTTGATGTTTAAAAGAGCTTTTCTTTTCTGAACACCTTAAATACAACTCCTTTAAAACTTGAAAGAGACATGGTTGAACTGAGTCAACTAAAAATAACCAAAGAACAGGAGAAAGGAGCAGCCACAATGGAAATACATTGACCCCAAAAATCCATAGGAAGCGGCATGCTCGGGGAAAGGTCGGGATTAAATACCGGATTTAATACTGGGGCTGGAAGCAGGGATTCACTGAAGATGATTTCCCAGCCTTTGATGAGTCTTCCTGCACACACCTCCATGCTCCTGCCCTAGGAGGTATCTCGGGATGCTATAGGCAGCAGGAAGAGGGAATATACTTTGTCCACCCTATTTTGGGTAGTTCAATTTACTTTCTGACCCTGTGAGTAAATGACACTTCATAAAGGTCAGCTAGAAAAAAATACAAGTCTATCTTTGTCTGAATGGATTAAAAAAAGGGCAGGTTTTGCAGAAAAATAGGCATGAGGAAAAAAGTAGAAAATTTGAAGGCTGGGGAAAATGTGGAACCAGGCAGAAAGGAATGTGGGGCAAGATCAAGTGATAGAAGATTCTTGGCTGTGAGGGTGGTGAGGTCCTGGCCCAGGGTGCCCAGAGAAGCTGTGGCTGCCCCATTCCTGAAGTGTCCAAGGTCAGGTTGGACGGGGCTTGGAGCACCCTGGGATAGTGGAAGGTGTCCCTGCCCATGGCAGGGGGTGGAAGTGGATCAGCTTTAATGTCTCTTCCAACCCAAACCATTCTGGGATTCTGGGACTCTGTGATAAAACAAAAAGAAAGATCAATCTACAAGAGATCTGTGCAAATCAGTAAAGGAGAAACAAATCTTGATGAAAAAAAGATCACAAGATCAAACCAGACATGACAACATTGCTGGCTGAAGCATTCTCTGATTTTTCCTTCCAGGAAGCATTGACTTGTTTTCCCCAAAGCTGAGAGCTCCATTTGGTGGAGTGGGACACTCCAAACAGAAAATAATAAACACAATTCTATGACAGTTCTCCAGGGAACAAAAATACTGAAAGGAACCAAACTCCTGGGCCAGATTTTTATCTTAGTTGCATCACTGGAAATCCAAGGTAATTCCATGGATCCTAGTGGTGTTGCTCCGGATTTGCAGCTTCTGGATGATCTGCATTGGGTCCTGTGAGGGAATCTTGAGAGTTACTTAGGCAAATGTTAACATGAGCTGGAAAACAACTTCAGCAGGGGATGCCAATTGTCAATACAATTGGTTATCAAGCATCTGGTTATCAAATCATGGGGACCTGAGTGTTTAAGTGGACCCTCCTCTGTCCATATCCAGAGACCTGAGCAGAATATTTTATAAATGTTGAGTATCTGTCATTTCCACTTGAGAGCTTTGTGGAGCTCAGAACTTCCTGAAGTGCCATCACGCTCAGATACATTTTTTGCTTTATATTTTAGAGTTGGATAAACAGTGGGAAAGTGTTCCATGAGTAGTTACTTGAATGCTGGCTCAGGCACACTCCTGTCCCTGAGAAAACTTGAGGTTTGAGGAGTGTTCTTGGATCTCACAGCTCTGCACAGAGGATAAACAAACTGTTTGGAGAGCAGAACTGATGCTGCCACGCTCATTAAAAAATGCATGTGTCACTTAAAAAAGCCTTTTTGATGAATTTTTTAATTTGTATGGAAAAAAACTCAAACCAGGCCAATCTCTCTCCCCCTTTCTCAATCCATGCAGAAAGTCCCACTACAAACCTTATCCTTCAGCTGAACATGGACGGATCCAAAGGGCAGGGCAGAATTAAGACAGACCATTTTCACACATCACGAGACTGAACACATCCGGACATGATTCCCCAGGTTTATTCCCTGGAAATTTTTGCTTAGGTCAGTTTTAAGGGCTGTGTTTACCCCAAAGAGAACAAGAACAGCACCAGTTAATGATCATCATCTTCCTTCTGCCTCGACCTTCTTCTAGACTGTTTCATCACATCCTCCCCATAACTAATCTCTCAGTTAAACTAAACTCCTTGAGAGCTTCCTGAAGAGAAGGAATTCCATCCTGCTCCCTGTAAATCCCTGTGTACACTTCAACCCTCATGATGAAGATCATTATCACATTTATGCACCTGACATTTCATGTGCTCATGACACTTGGAGAGTGCTGGAACAGATGCATAATCAAGATCAAGAAATTCCAAAGCCTGGACTAGAAGTCCTTCAGAAGGATCCCAGATGCCACTGAACAGTGTGAGGAAACATTTCCAGGCTGATAGGAAGGGATTTATCCTGGGTGTTGGCACCACTGCAGACTCCACTGCTTTTTCTTGGCACTGGGATGACCCAGGACCCACGGGAGAGCTGTGCCCAGCTGGAGCAGAGGCTGGAGGCCAGGTCAGACAGGGTAGGACCCCTCAAACAACAGCTCAGCCCTTTAAATCTTCATTTTCTGAGGTGACAAGGAGATCTGCCCCGAAGATTGAGAATTCATCTGCCTAAGCACATGAAAATGGGATGTCTACACAAATCCAGCACGTTTTTACATTGATAGCAAGCTGAACAGGGCAAGCCACACAAAGCAGGAAATGTTTTATTTACAACCCACTCTCGGAGTCCAATCCATTTGATATTTACATTAGTTTATTATAGGGCAATTCCTAGCATTAGTTTAAATGTCCAATATAAACTTCACATTCCCAGTGCAATAAAGCAAACGGCTCCTTGGGTGACCTGCGCGACCTCCCAGATGAAAAAAATTATTGCAAAACACAAAGTATGGTTTCCTCCTGCTGTTCCTGGTTCTCATTCCAAATGCAGGATGAGCTGTCTTTGCAACAGTCAAAGGGCCAAGTGTAATGCCTGGCCTTCATCAAGTGAAGACAATAAATGCAGAATTGAAAGCTGTAAAAAAAAAAAAAATCTTGCCTTTCTCAGCATTAAGAAAAATAAGCACCGTGTGCTGCATTCCTGGGGAACGGGAATAGCAGCAGGATGCACTCGGCATGGGATGGTGGCACATCTCTGCCTCAGGGAATTCCCATCCCTGGCAGTGTCCAAGGCCAGGTTGGACAGAGCTTGGATCAACCTGGAGGTGGAAGTGGAAGGTGTCCCTGCCCATGGCAGGGGGTGGAACAGGATGAGCTTTAAGGTCCCTTTCAACCCAAACCATTCTGTGATTCTGTAATAAATTCAACAGAGAAAGCACACGAGGGTTGTTGATCAGTGCTGATGACAGGACAGGACATCCCACAGACACATCTATGACAACAAACTCGAACAAGCCAACTCCAATATCACAGAATCCCAGGATCACTTGGGTTGGAAAAACCCTCCAAGACCATCGAGTCCAACCTGTGACCAATCCTCACCTTGTCACCAGCCCAGAGCACTGAGTGCCATGTCCAGGCATTCCTTGGACACCTCCAGGGATGGGGACTCCACCACCTCCCTGGGCAGCTTGTTCCAATGTCTATTCACCTTTTGCACGAAAAAATTCTTCCTGATGTCCAGTCTAAGCCTCCCCTGGCACAGCTTGAGGCCGTTTTTCTCATCCTGTCCCTTGTTCCCCGGGAGCAGAGCCCGACCCCCACTGGCTGCCCCCTCCTATCAGGGAGTTGTGGAGAGCCAGAAGGTCCCCCCTGAGCCTCCTTTGCTCCAGACTGAGCCCCTTTCCCAGCTCCCTCAGCCACTCCTGGTGCTCCAGTCCCTTCCCCAGCTCCGTTCCCTTCCCTGGACACGCTCCAGCCCCTCAAGGTCTTTCCTGAATTGAGGGGCCCAGAACTGGACACAGCATTTGAAGTGTGGCCCCAGCAGTGCGAGCACAGGGGAAGAATCACTTTCCTGGTCCTGCTGTCACCCCAGAGCTGGGACAGCCCAGGTGCCATTGGCCACTTGCCCACCTGGGTACACCTGGCTCATGTCCGGCCACCATCACCAGCATCCCCAGGGCCTTTTCCAGTTTTCCAGCTGCTCTTCCCCAGCCTGTGGAGCTGCAGGGGTTGTTGTGACAGGACCTGTCACTGGGCCTTGTTGACCCTCACCCCGCTGGTCTCTGCCCATAGACCCAGGAATCCAGATGGATTTTCCAGGAGTAAACCACAGGAGACGGTGTCAAAGGCTTTGCTGAAGTCCAGGTAGACACGTGCCCAAGTTCATCCTAAGTTCATGCCATTAATGCTTTTATGCTGCTGCCACTGCCATCAAGAAATGGATTAGGATTAGTTCTGAGAGATTTTCCTGCTGCAAGGAGCCTGAATTTTCTTGGAGTGACAGAGTCAAATTTTCTGCAGTTACAGTGACATCAAAAGAGTTCACAACTGCTCACACAAAACCTCCTCATCCGCAGCCAAATGCAGCTTTCTCAGAGAGGGATGAGCACACAAAGGGTATCTCTGCAGCACAGAGAAGTGATTACCAACCAGAGAATGGCTCAGCTTATCAGATCAGCTTTGCTTGTCTCCACAAGAGCCACCACCATCAATCAGGAATCAAGTTGTTGCCATTCACAGCAGAGTGAAGCGGAGATAATTTGACACATAAAGCTCTGAATTAGACGTAATTTGAAGAGGAGTAAGCAGGTGTTATTTTTTTATTGACTATTGTATTGCTTTAATAAAAACAATCTCGTTTTAAAAGAGCTATTTAACTTTTCCCAGCCAAAAATCACATGAAAAAGCATCTCCCAGGCAAAGCCTGCTCTGAATTCACACAGCACGTCAGATAAAAACACAGATGAATGCTGTAAATTCCCACTGCCAGGCATTCCTTCGTGGAATTAATCACTCAGAACTGCAGATCCCAGAGGTCTGCAAAAGCCTTGCCTCCAACTCTGACAAATGCAATCCTGACCACTTCATCTACCTGCAGGATGCTGCTCCAAAGCTCATTGCACCAGCCAGGAAACTCCAGCTTTTCCATCTCTTTTCCCTAATACTAAAACAACAAAAAAAAAGCTCTTATTTTTGCACCTGAGGGTTTGCTGGTTTATTTCTCACACCATCCCACAGAAAGCTGACGGAAGCTTCACAGTATCTGTTAAAATTCTGAGCTGCAGGGATTTTTGCATCTTCTTCTGGCCAGTGCTAATTCATTGCTTCCCTTATTCCATGGAATGCATCCATCCATCATCTCTGCTCTGGAGCCAAGCTGGGAGAGCTGGGGGTGCTCACCTGGAGAAGAGAAGGATCCAGGGAGACCTCAGAGCCCCTTCCAGCGCCTAAAGGGGCTCCAGGAGAGCTGGAGAGGGACTTGGGACAAGGACATGGAGTGACAAGGGGGAACGGTTTCCCACTGCCAGAGGGCATGGATAGATGGGTTATTGGGAAGGAATTCTTGGCTGTGAGGGTGGTGAGGCCCTGGCACAGGTTTCCCAGAGAAGCTGTGGCTGCCCCATCCCTGGGAGTGTCCAAGGCCAGGCTGGACAGGGCTTGGAGCAGCCTGGGATAGTGGAAGGTTTCCCTGCCCACGGCAGGGGGTGGAACAGGATGATCTTTAAGGTCCCTTCCAACTCAAACCATTCTGTGATTCCATGAAGGGGAGAGACTCAGTGTATTCTTGGAGCCTTAAAACCCAGTGTTAGTGCTTGACAAAACAACTGCAAGGTCTGACTCTGAAAAAAAATTAATACAAACTTCTTCCCAGCCTGATTTCACTCTTTGGATTACAATTGCCTTGATAATTCATTTGAAAACCAAACCCAGCCAGGCAACTCTCTTGAAAATTGAGTAACCTCAGGTTCAACTGTATTAAAAAACTTCAGCTTCAGGCAAAACTGCAGGAACAGCTCATTCCCAGTGATTTCACCAAGGCCTGGCCTTCATTTGATGCTTTTCTGATTACACTCACATTGTGTCACCATTTAGCAGCAGCACCATTGTATTACAGTCTCTGTCACCAGTAGCTGACTCTGACTCCTGCACTAAGCTTGCTCAGCAGCCTCAGCCCCACAGCTCAATGTGAATTCAGTGCTCTACTGTCACTGCTCAGCTCTCAAAGCAGCTGCAGGAATCAGCTTAAAACAACTTCCACAATTTAAAATAGATGTGACCTTGCAGGGTACCAGGGCTCAGGGCACCTTGTGGGTCTCACTCACAGCCTGGTAATAAATCTGATTATTGTCACTTAATACTGAACCCCAGAATCAATGAGGTTGGAAAAGCCCTCTGAGAACGAGACCAACCATCCCCCAGCACTGTCAAGGCCACCACTGACCCATGGCCCCAAGTGCCACATCCACAGGGATTTTCAATCCCTCCAGGGATGGGGACTCTGCCACTGTCCTGGGCAGTTGTTCCAATGCTTGAACAGCCTTTCCATGAAGAATTTTTCCCTTATATCCAGTCTAGACCACAGCTTGGCATAACATGAGGCCATTTGTTCTCATCCTGTCCCTTGGTCCCTGGGCTCAGGCCCCCTGAGCCTCCTTTTCTCCAGGCTGAGCCACTTTCCCAGCTCCCTCAGCTGCTCCTGGTGCTCCAGCCCCCTCCCCAGCTCCTTTCCCTTCCCTGGACATGCTCCAGCCCCTCAAGGTCTCTCTTGCCAGGGGGGACTCCAAACTATCCCCAGGATCAAGGTCCGGCCTCAGCAGTGCCCAGCACCAAGGTGTGACTTTCACCTGCTGGTGGCACCTGGGTGAGGACAAAATTGCAGCTACTGAAAAGAAAACCCTCTTGAAACCCCCATTCTGCTCTTGGGTACAAACTGGTTTGTTCTGCTCCTTCCAGCCCTCACTACTTCCTAAACAAAGACAGAGCTGGACACACTCTCTGACTTCAAGGGAAAGCCAGCACCTCAGGCCAACCTGCCTTGGAGGCAGGAATTCCAGATATTAACCTTGGAGGCAGAAATTCCAGATATTAACCTTGGGCTTGGATGGTTTCTATCTTCAGCAAACAGAAATATTTCCTTTAAAATATCAGCTCTCATTGTCTTTCTGAAAAAAACCCCCAAAACTCATGTAGCAAACACATCATTTTCTTGTTGAAGGCCACTTTCAGATCTCTTCCAAGCCCTCAGCTCAAAACACATCTAACAGCACATGCACAATTATTCAGTGAACAAAAAAATAAATGACATTTTGTTTTTCTTCCTTTGCAGTGCCAAAAAACTCTGGAGTCACCCATGCACATTGCAGTTATTGTAGTATTTGTTAGCCCTTCCTCCCTTGGTGCAGGCACCACGGCTCAGCACGGAAAAACTGTACCATTCCCACATTTTTATCCATGATTATCTGGCATGTGTCACCGCCAGAAGAGCCTGATATTTATTTTAAATTGCTGCAATAATAAGGAAAGTGGCTGTATTACATTTACAGAAAAATAATGGAATGCAAAACATTTAATATGAAAAGGGATTCCTGAACAAATTGTTTGCTCAGTGTGTTTCCCACACAACCATTCCACTGCTCCTGCAGTACCTCAGTAGGTAATATTGGAGATATTGTTGTTAATAATACATGGGAAACACACATCCCCAAGGAATTTCAGTGCATATTTGCTGGGTTTCCTTAGCTGGCAACACCGTCCCTTCCTTCCCCACTTCAGTGCAAAAACAAACTCTACATGCGCTCACTTGCAGTTGTGCCTAATTATATAAATGTACTAATTACACACACTTTTCAAAGTAGGTAAATTTTAAATGGTGCCATTAAGGAAATCTATTTGATGATGGAAATTTCTGTAATGTCATATTGCAATCTCACACGTTGCAATTTTGCTTTCATGTCAGTATTTATTTAATGACAAATAACGGCAGAGGATAATAGAGTTGGGAAAGCAAATTAAAGCTGTGAGATTTACAGGGTGATGTTGGTCAGCAGATGCTAAAAGAAAGGAATAAAAGGAGTTTGGAAAAGCGATGGATCTGAGGTAAATAATGAGCAAAAAGAAGTTCTGAATGGTAAATAACTCTGCTAACACAGATGAACACCTGCAAGAGTGACTTCTCCCCAGAAAATATCTGTGGCATCGAGCACTTCATTTACATGCACATTTATCAGAGCTGCCAATCACTTACCTGAGCACCTCTTTGCACCCAAAATAATTCCAAGTGCACACAGGAACCAGCCCTAGGAGCTCACCCAGTTATACCCACCCTGGTGAAAAACAAACTGCTGCCTTTTTGGACCTTCTGGCTGAGGTAAAACCAGTTTTTTACTTTTAACATCAAATACACTCCAAAACTCCTGGTTCTTTAACATAATGCACTTGTGAGGTCATCGTATAATTAAATAATTAAACAGATGAACACTGATATTCTTTCAGCACTACTCAAGTTTACTGCTCTGGTGTCACAGGTGAGTGGTTTTTTTCCCTATAAATTGTAACAATTTATATTTTTCTGCTATAGAATTTGGATTTTGCATTGACAAGAGCACTTAGCAGCAACCACAGTGCAGCCACACTGCAGGACATTAATCCCTCTGCCTTTTGCTAAATAAGAATGTGGCAGGGAAGAGACAGAATCCATCTCCCCTGAAAAATAGGGAAAAATTCTGTGTACAGAAAGGGAATTGGTCCATCTTCTCTCACACAAATCCTTGTGTCACAACAAATCCTCTCAGTAAGTCATGGGCTGTCACACCTCATCCAAGACACTCATGGAATGGCTTGATAGAAGCGTCTTATAAGCAGCAGGTGGGTGAACCTGAGTTGTCAAGCTTGATTATTGATCAGGAATGTTCAGGAACTCTTGGATCTGGGATTTTGGGAATGCCCTTCAGGGTTCGGTATCCAGAGAAGCTCGAATAGCTTTAAGATCACAGATTCCTGCTCTGGTGAACCCACATTAAATAAATGTGTGGAAGAGATTGAAAATATCTCTGCACAGGGAACTATTTTTCTTTCTGCATAGTTACAAAATGACTCACTCAAAAAAAAAAATTCATGAAAATTGGAATTTAAAGCAACTATGATGCAAGCTGAGCACGGGGTGAGGAGCTCCAACAGCAGCACGGAGAGAGCACAGCACAAGGAGCGATTTTGTGTTAATTGGGGACATCTTTGACCCTCTCCTGGTGTGTGAAGCAATCCCACCCCCTGCCCAGTGTTACCTTCTGATATTCCTCCTTGGATCTCAAGGCAGCTTCCATCTGCTCCTGGGAGAAGGTGTAGATGGCCGAGCGATACTGAGTGCCAAAGTCATTCCCTTGTCTCATCCCTGGGGAGAGAGAAAACGGGGATCAGCCTCCCTCCTTCCCTGGGAGCTGGGAGAAGCTCAATACACTCACATTCCATGGAATTCCAGAGTGGTTTGGGTTGGAAGAGACCTTAATGCTCATCCCATTCCAGCGCCCTGCCGTGGGACTCTTCCCACTAAATTCAGGATGTTCCACACAGCTGGATTAGCACAGTCTCTTCCATGCACACTCAGCAGGTGTTTTTAGGAAGTCCAAGTCTTTGGTTAAAGAGTCCTGAAGGAATTCAATGCTGAAACCTCCATGTAAATGACGTGCAAATGAAGTATGAGCATTTTATGGGTTTGTTCCACCACACAATAGCCAAATAGAGATGTCAAACCTTAAATAATTAAGGTGCAGTCACTGCAATCCAGGTACTCTTAAAATATTGATTTTGAACCATGCAAATGATTACCAAAAAATATTGACTTTACCAAGTGCTCATAACTTTTCTTGTGCTGTGGGAATACAACTTAATGGGAGAAAGGTTCAAAATACCTTTGGAGAAAAAGAATTATTGTTGGGACAGGCTGCCCAGAGAGGTTGTGGACTCCCCACCCCTGGACGTGTTCAGTGCCAGGCTGGATGGGCAATGCTGGCACCAGGATTTTGTGCTATTTCTGCTGATAGGTGTAATCCCTGCAGAAGACCTGTTGTGTGAGGATGTTCATGTACAAATCTGCAAAACATGGGATGGATTCTACCTACAAAACTTTAAAATACTGCACCAAAGCAGAGAGGTGACAATTGCCCCCTCAGGTGACCAGACCTATGGTTTGGCACTGCAATCCTGGGCAGCCACTGCTGCCTCTCATCATTATCCAATCCCATTCCCATTCTCTCCAGCAGCCATGAGCCAGCTTTGCTGTGGATCATTCCATAAAGCCAAACAACAGCCCCGGAGGAGTTTTAGCATTAAGAAACTGCAACGGCAGCTTTGTTATTCCTGCCTTTCGCATCTTGTTCCCAATTTTGAGATCCAGAACACAACTTTTTGCTTTGCTGTAATAAAATGTGTTAATTTTGGGTTTGTCTGGGGGTGTGGATGAACTTAGGGGAGTGAAAAAGCTGGAGTTTTTTAAGCAGAGTCCTCCCAAACAGCTGCAGTCCAAGACAAATTGGAAATCATCAGGATTTGTCTTGTGATTGCCACCAGACTGCAGAAGCCCCTTTGAGTATTCCCATCAACCCCCAGGACTGTGGAGATGAAATGGAAAAGGAAATGGATGTCCTGATCCCCCCCTAGCAAAGGGCAGAGGGCAGAGAAAGAGCCTGTGATCCTGGGGGGAAAAGATGCCATCAACACTCTACTCCTCATTAAATCATGGATTTATCCCTCTTGGACTCACCAAGGCAACAAAAAAATGATTTAAAGGATAGTACAATAAACAACAAAAACTGGCTGAAATATTTATGAACAAAAATATACAGAAATACATTAAAATATGTATTAGGACTAAAGCTCCATTCAGTGACCAACAGTTACATGAAAGAATCTGATACCAAAACATTACGGAGTTTTCTGATGATCTGGGTTATTTTTTAGCTGTTAAAATGAATTATTGCAATAAAAACAACAACTGCATTCTTCATCAATACTTAATAGTGTCAAGTGTCACCAGAGAATATTTTGCTCACTCCTTTGGAAGTTCTCCCAGGGTGGCAGGGAGCTCTGGTAAAGCCAGTTTGGGATAAAATGAGGACAGGCCAGGAAAGCTTTAGTTTTGCCAGGATATGTTAATGCTGATTGGTGCCTGAGCTTAAGCATTAGCATTTTACACATCTATCCATTGCTCAACAAATTATTTAACAGCCAGCTAGGGAGTGCATTACAAAAATCTCTCTGGGTGGAGGATCACTACAGAGGGTGCTGGTTTCCAGCAAGAATTTAGGAATATAAGTCTGGTTTAAGTTCACATGCACAGTGCTCTGAGTGAGAAAATCAGATTAATATCAGCATGTGCCACCATGACAGGGTAACAGAGAACCAGTCAGCCTAATTAATTTTTTGAAGAGAAGGGTAAGAGGAGAACTGACTCTAAATTAAAAATACAATTCTAGAGAAAGAGAAAAAAAACAGAGAAATGAGGCTCTTCAGTCTTGCCAGTGTTGTTTAACTTGATAGGGCAATTGAAAGCCAAAGTGTAAAAAATCCAGGTGGGAAATAACACAACATTCAAGCAGCAAAGAGCGCTTCTCCCTGGAATAATTCACCTAAAGGCACATTCCATTCCTGAGGGTTTCATATTGAGAATATTCATTTTCACAGAATCATAAAACAGTTTGGGTTGGAAGGGACCTTAAAGCCCATCCCATTCCAACCCCACTCCATGGGCAGGGACACCTTCCACCAGCCCAGGTTGATCCAAGCCCCATCCAACCTGGCCTGGAACACTTTCAGGGATGGGGTAGCCACAGCTGCTCTGGGAAACCTGTGCCAGAGCCTCACCACCCTCACAGGGAACAATTCTTTCCCAATATCACATCTAACCCTGCCCTCTGGCAGTGAGAAGCCATTCCCCCTTGTCCTGTCCCTCCATCCCTTGTCCCAGCTCCCTCTCCAGCTCTCCTGGAGCCCCTTTAGGCACTGGAAGAGGATCTGAAGTCTCCCTGGATCCTTCTCTTCTCCAGGAGAACACCCCCAGCTCTCCCAGCCTGGCTCCAGAGCAGAGGGGCTCCAGCCCCCGGAGCAGCTCTGGTGCCTCCTCTGGCCTGACTCCAGCAGCTCCACATGCTGCTACTGATGGGACCCCAGAGCTGGAGGCAGCTTTGCAGGTGGGGTCTCACCTGGGTGGGACAGAGCAGCAGAGTCCCCCCCTCCCCTGCTGCCCACGCTGTGGGATCAGCCCAGGAGAGCAAAATTCCAAGAGCTGTACCATGCCAATGACTAAAGGATAAAGTTAAGGAGGAGTCAGATGTGTGATACAGCAGCCCCTCCTCAAACCAAAGTGTTGGGTTGGGCTGTTAAACCACCCACCAGCAAGGAAAAGGACTGAACAGACACTTTAAGTATTTCCCCAAAGCTTTAATGTGACCAATGATCTAACCCAAATTTTCATTTATTTTCACTTGTTACTTCAATTATTTTGTATCTAAATCCCCTGCAATGTGTAGCTAATACATTACCTAAGACTGCGAGATAACAGAATAAATTCCATGTGTACAGACATGACCCAGTGCCACTGTTGCTGTTGTTATTTGCAATGAGCCTCACACGGACAAACATCTCAAGGGTTCATCACTGATTTTTTAAACCCTCTGGCAAGTCTCACTCGCTGAGATTCACTAACTCCACGAGCAGCAAACAAGACAAGAAATTCAATTTACTAAACAACTGTGGTAGGATGATTGAGCTTAACAGTCTTGTCTGTTAAAAAAACCCACATTTACTGAATAAAAAACTACCTCTGCTTGGCTCTTTAAAAATTCCACAGTGTAGCTGTGCTTAACTTCTTGACTGGAAAAAGGAATAATTCCTACAGAACAGCAGCTGAACATCTTCAGAGCAGCTGGATTTTCTAGGGAAACACTGGTTGTCTACAACTGTTCTGTGAGATGTCTCAAAGTCATTCTCTGTGCAAACCTTGCCAATTTAGGGATAGTTTTTAGGGCAGCTCCAGGAGACCAATCTTTTCCTGAAGGATATAAAACACAGGGAAGTCTGTCAGTAGGGCCTGAACCTCTGTTTCATTCAATAATAAACAGGTTCCTTCTTAAAGTTGCTAAGGAAATTTATTATCCCTGAGGAATCACAGAATCACTGAGGTTGGAAAAGCCCTCTGAGATCATCGAGTCCAACCATTCCCCAGCACTGCCAAGGCCACCACTGACCCATGTCCCCAGGTGCCACATCCATATGGATTTGAAATCCCTCCAGGGATGAGGGCAGCTGTGCCAGGGCTGGACAACCCTTTCCACGAAGGAATTGTTCCCATCTCACTCTACTTTAATAACATCAGTGGGGCAAGACAGAGACTGGCAAAAGGCAAATCCTGAATGCCAAACCAGGTGATCAGGAACACATCCAGCAGGAACAGGAACAAACAGACCCTGGAGGGAGCAGCCTGGCACTCGCTGGTGGTGCCTGAGACAAAGAAAATTGGCTGCTCTGCTGGGAACAGCCAGAGAACCTCTTGTCAAAGAGGCGCTTTCATAGAGAGGCTGATTTCAGAGCTCAGAGAAAAGCAGAGAATTTGCACCTCTCTGGCAAGAGACAAAAAATATGTGGGTTTTGGATATGGTTGCATGGTGCCAAAGTGTAAAAAAGCCCAAAATCCAAAAGCCCAAATCCTGTGTAAGCCCTGGGCAGTCATCGTAAGCTCCTGTCTCTGGAGAACCAGGGGGGATGAAGGTATCTGGAACTCCAAATGTGTCCAGATGTTGGGCATGGATCATATTCAGGAATTTCACTCTGGCTGACCAAAGCATCTCAGCCTTGACCACTCTGTAGAAGATAAAATGTCCTCACTATGCCAGCAGAGCCCAGAGCACCGTTTAATTACAAAAAGCCCTCAAGAGCTGAGCACTTGCTCTGATTTATGAGAGACAGAAACTTGTGGCCAGAGGGTGGTGGCTGGAGAGAACAGGGAGCTGTGATGGGCTCCCAGATCCCGTAAAAGGAACAATTCCCGGGTTGAGAATGCCATGGAATATAAACACAGTGCAACTGGAAAGCTGTTATTTGCCAAAGTGTAGATAACAGGTAAAAAAATGGCTCTAAAAATCCCTTTCTTTCCCAAAACCAACGCTTTGGTTTCGGACAGTGCACTTGGGTAGAAATTACTTACTTTTGGTCTTCCCCATATTCTTTGGCATCAAAGCAGTAAATCCTGGCTTTCCTTTGGTTTGAATGACCAGAACATGGACTGGAAGATGGACTGGATCCCTGGAAGTGTCCAAGGACAGGTTGGACAAGACTTGGAGCAACCTGGGATAGTGGAAGGTGTCCCTGCCCATGGCAGGGGGTTGGAACAAGATGGTCTTCAAGGTCCCTTCCAACACAAACCACTCTGGGATTCTCTGATTAATAAAAAATCAGATTTCCTAGTACTATTTTTTTCTTTAGAAACTGCAAACAAGCAGATTTGTTTCCACAAAGTCGATGTTTAACGTATTACCTACAGAAAGCTAAAGCAAAAGACACTTTATTTTATTGGCTAAATCAAGGAATTCTTTTGAAGACTGAACCCTCTAATGACTTGAAAGTAACACTTCTACATCAACTCCTTATCTTCTCTCCATTTAAAAATAATAAAAAAAGTGTAATGGCATCATCCGTCAACTTTGCTATTCTCGGAGGATCCCAGGCATAATGGAGATAAATGACTGAGGTCCCTCAGACTCTTCTCTGCCATCCAGTGAAATTTTAAAGGGCAGTTCATAGCTTTTATTTTTATCATAATTTTTCCCGTGATTTATAGACTTTTCTGCAGCTGTCACTTATTTTCTTCTACCTGCAGCAACCTGATACAGGGATTGGTCATTTTCTTCTCCCCAATCAATCCTTGCTGAGTTAAGACTAATAAAACTCCTTCTTGCAGCTCATCATATCATTATTTAGTAAAAATCAATTGCACCATGTCACCCTGGCTTGATGTCATCACTCACTCTAATGATTACATCCATACAGCTTAAAAGTTGCCAGGGGAAAGTAAAACTCTTTATGGCACACGATTAAAGGAGAAAAATGTTAATAGGAGAGAAGTTCGCCACAGTGCTGTGCATTGAGAGTTCTGGGTGATTTGCAAGGTGCTGTAGTGCAGGAAGGAGAAATGAAATGTAAAAGAGTTTCTTCAGGAGGTTAAAATACATTAATGAGTTTGAACTTAATAAAACTTTTAGACTGTCAATAGATTTACAAAGTTTTCAATATACACAGTTTTCAGTGTCAAAGAGGAAACTCTGTTTTGGATCTTCTTTTGTCACTTTAAAGTCCTTTCTAACCCAAACCGGTCTGTGATTCACACAGCAGAGGCAAGATTGCTCCTCCAACAGTTCAAGTATTTCACAAAACCAGAAAATTTCACGGAAGATTAGGTTTGGAAGAAAAGATCCCTGTATATCCATTATTTAATAAATCCTTCAGGTGTAACAATGCATAAATACATTTTTGAATGCTCTTTGACCTTTGAAGGAAGTGCATGACCAACCTGAGCACACAAAAAACCCCACAGCTTCATTTTTTATGAGTTTCACAAAGCTCAATGGCAGAAATTTTAATCCATTCCTAATTATTAATTGAAAATTCATATTTACCAGTAGTGCACAGAAGAGATGAATAGAACATTGAATTGTACACATAAATCATCCTTAATGGCATTAAACTTATTGTAGGGGACTTTTACTTTAATCAAACTTGACTTCACTTTAATCAAAAGTTAAATGATTGGTTTTAGGCAGGATTTTAGACATTTCCTGCCATAAACAGACATGAGGCTCTTTCAGAGGTGCCTCCTCTTAAAAATCCGTCTCGGGGCAGGATGAATCTCAGTCTGCTGGAGCAACTCCAGAGAAGGCCACGGAGCTGCCCCAAGGGCTGGAGCCCCTCTGCTCTGGAGCCAGGCTGGGAGAGCTGGGGGGGTTCACCTGGAGAAGAGAAGGCTCCAGGGAAACCCCAGAGCCCCTTCCAGTGCCTAAAGGGGCTCCAGGAGAGCTGGAGAGGGACTTGGGACAAGGGATGGAGGGACAGGACACAGGGAATGGCTTCCCACTGCCAGAGGGCAGGGTTAGATGTGATATTGGGAAGGAATTCTTGGCTGTGAGGGTGAAGAGGCCCTGGCACAGGTTTTCCAGAGGAGCTGTGGCTGCCCCATCCCTGGAAGTGTCCAAGGCCAGGTTGGATGGGGCTTGGAGCAACGTGGGACAGTGGAAGGTGTCCCTGCTCATGGCAGGGAGTGGAACTGGATGGTTTTTAAGGTCCTCCCAACCCAAACCATTCCATGATTCTATGAACATGGGAAGGGAATGAAATTTTTATCAATATTTATTGATGCAGCTGGAACTGAGCTCCCAGTTTAGGCAACCAAAAGCTGACCAAACACAGATGCCTCATTTGGGGTGAGTCAAGTGTCTTAACCACATCTGTCCCAACACCCCCAGGAGCTGAGCCTCTCCATGCCCATGGAAACATCTAAATTTAGGTGGGTTTAGCTCAGCCTTTATCCCTCCTGACGTAGCTGTGCTGGTGAGATGAACCTCCCTGGAGATCTTGGGAGTCTTTAATCCCAAGTAAGTGCATGGAGCAGGGAAGGCTGGAGGAGACTGGAGGACATGACAGAGGACACAAATGAGCTCCACATTTTCTGACTGCTGGAAAACAGAAATAATGCCCAAAAGCATCTGACCTGGCAAAGGCACTTCTGTTTGGGCTTCTGAATTGAGCCATCATTGACAATTTTCCTCACGGATTAGCTTTGCTGTGATGTTACCAAAACTGGACAACAACTGATCATGTGAAAAAATACAATTAAGAAATGCAGGGATTCAGATCAGTCACCACAGAGGGCTCAGCTATGGGATCACACAGATTTGCTGTTGTTTTCTTCATGTGCCTTCTCCTTTCTCTTCGTTTGTCTGTTGTTCATTAGTGCCTTGCCTCAATGCAGGCATTTGCCAGCACTACGAATCCAAACCCACTCTGATCCACCAGGTGCTGTTGCAATAGTAATAAAAATAATTAGTGATAATAAAAATAATAGTGTTGTCATTTGCTTTTATCAGCAGATAAGCTCATGGGACACTGCTCTCTCCAAACACAGACGAGTGTGCTCTTATAAATATGCACAAGGAAATTGCAGGCAGAGAAAAACAGTCATTCACTGAAAATATTGCTGTTCAGAAGAGAGTCAGCTTTGACCTCCTGTACCTAATTATACACCAAAACAAAGATTAAAAGCCTACTAATAATCACCATAAACTATGATTAATGATGCCACGCTTCAGTGCCTCAGATTTCCAGACCCCAGTACAGTAAATTCACTATTATTTGGAGAAGAAAACGATGTTTGGTATCTCTTTGTTTCGACTTCCTCTATTGTTTTCCTTGCCTAAGGAATAGAAACAATCCATCAAAAAATTCTGCAGAGAAAGACTTTCTAAGGTTGCCCTTTCCTCATTCTATAAACACATGAAAATCTATTCCCACCACGTTCCTGTTGGCTTCATGGATAGAACCACGGAATCCAAGAATGGTTTGGGTTGGAAAGGACCTTTAAAGATCATCTCATTCTTATGTCATATTACAGAATCACAGAATATCCTAAATTGGAAGGGACCCACACAATTTTATATATATCACAAATATTATATATATGTATTTTATGATTTCATTCTTTCTTATATCCTGTATAAACCTCACCTCCCTCAGGTGGGTTCACGTTTCCCACAGCGCAAGAGTTTTAATTTTCAGTAGTTCTGGGGAGCTGGCTCACACATCCTTGTCAGATGTCAAATAAATAACCTAAAAGTAGTTTAAAGGTAAAAGGAATTCAGAGCCCAGAAGGACTTTTGCCCTTGAGCCAGAATTGATTCAGCACCACTCACTTCAAACTGCAAAGTGTTCAGCCACCTCAGCAACCGCTGCTCTGCTTAATAACCCCCTTCATTAAGAAAGATGCAGGGAAAACAACACCTCCTAAACTGGAAATATAGGTCAGAAAAAGTCTATTCTAATTTACGTGGGTAAGAAGAGTCTAACGTGCAAATTGGGTCATGGCAGCTGAAATTCCTGGGGACGCAAAGCAGCCTAATAACACCTATTTATTTTTAATGCTTCTTTAGTTCTGGAGAAGCACAAAGAGTGGGAACAACGAAACACGAGACATTTGGGATCGGGAAGGAGATGAAGTTGCGTTCTCAAAGTGCAACTCTGGCAAAGACCTTACTACTTCAAAAAACCACAGACCACAGGTATTTTGGAGGTGATTTTGGGCAAGGGACTTTTGGGTGGGATGGGCAGACTTCAGTCAACTCTCCCATCACTGCTATTTCATTGGGAAGAGCAGGAATTAGAAGGCAACAGAAGACACTTCCCAGTGCACAGTTCCACTCTTGAGTGTCCAACCCTGCAGGAACCACCACGCATTTGTCTTTATTGTGTCCTGGCACATCGATTTCCATGGCTTTTGTTAATTTATCAACACAGAGCTGTGTTTTATTTGCTCCCTTCAAGAGCCTCCCAGCAATGTCTTTACCACTGATTTAATTAGCATCCTCTCCACTGTATCCTCCAAGTCATTAATGAAAATATTGAGGAGTATTGGACCAAGAATGGCTCCCTGAGGGGTTGGTAATTCTATTTCAAATATATTTAATATGCCTGGTGACAATAGATTTTGTATTTCCACTGGTTTTTGTTACACTTTGTAATAAGGCTGAAACCATCAAGGCTCTTAATAATGTTTGAATTACACAACAAAGGTGCTTTAATCTGAGACTTGCAAATCTCCTTCAAATTATAAAGGGACGCAAGTTACAAAAATGTAAAGGAAAAACATGAAAAACGGTTATATTTTACGGGGAGAGATTATTTTTTTCCCTTTAATGTCTAAATGAAGTCCCAGGCCTGCAGCAGAATACAAAATGCTGGTTTAGGGTCGCTGCGGCGTTTTTTTATGTGTACAGCTGTTCTTCCACTGGTATAAGTAGACACATCTGCTCATTAGCAACACAATGTCATTTCTAGTGTCTAATTTTAATTATTTGCAGATGATAGATTCCTTATGCAACGTCTAAAAAAAGTACAGGCCTTCAAAGCTGGTGAGAAATAAATATCCCCCTCTGCAAGCAAACTGGGTCAGCACAACGAAAAGCAGATATTAATCCAGAGAATTCCTGTATCAGCACCAAGGCTAAATGCCAGCCCGTTTGGAAGGTCACAGGGAGGAGAAATGGCTCCCACATCTTTCCTTTATCATGGATGCACAAGACATATGGACTGAGAGATGTTCTGAACGAGCGTGGCAGGTGATGAGTTTGTTGTAGGACAGATGGTCCTCAACTGCTGGAAAAATATCAGCCCTGCTTACATTTCCTGCACAAACACAGGCAAGATAAGGACTCATCCCTGACAGGAAAGGGGGGATGAGATTCCTTACAATGACTTTGGTTCTCTGTGTATTCACAAAGAATCAACGAGGCTGGAAGGGAAATTCCAGAAGCTCCCGGGCAGGGGTGGCCACAGGTGGCTTTGTCCTTCACCCCATGGGTCAGGGAGCAGCCAAAACTACAGAGTCCTGGCTCCCTCTCAGCTCCTGCCACCAATCCAAAAATCCGAACAGAAAGCCAGAAGGAATGAAAAATGATGGGATTTGTGGACAACGGGGGCTCACTGCAGGGAATTGTAGCTGTATCCAAGTTGTTTCCTGTGGGCTGGGAAGGATTGGGTACTTTTGAGGAACACGGGGAGCAGAATGACCCAAACAAGCACCTGGTTTGGATTGCACTCAGGGAAGAAAAGAACGGAAGGAGACAAGTGGATTTTCCATTTCTCCCAGACACATTTCCACAGAATCCCAGAATGGTTTGGGTTCAAAGGGACCTTAAAGATCATCTCATTCCAGCCCTTGCCATGGGCAGGGACATCTTGCACTAGAACAGGTTGTTCTAAAAAGAAATTAGTTTTGTTTTCTGCTTCTGCACAGCCCATGAAAGCAGGAAGGAGCCTTTTTTTAAAGTCACTTTGGACTGGCTAAACTCTCTGACAAATGAAGGACTTCACCCACACACGGGTCAGGAGAATTCCAAGATTAAAGTCCTTTACAGGAGTCACATTTGCACCACGCCAAACACACTCCTCTGGTACCAGATTGATTTTTCCAAAGGTTTGGACAAATAGTTCCTGACACCCCACAAAGAGCAGCCAAACTTCTTGATCTGATCCAATATGACACGTTCCTCCCTGACCGGCAGCACAGTGGGGTTTGGAATCGGCTCAGGCACTGCAGGTCTGTGCTGATGCCAGAAGGGTGGTCCCACCAGCATTCCTGCTCCTGGCGATTTAAATCCTGGCTGGAAACCACATTTCACTTCCATTCATGCAGGGCTGATTTTCGGCTTGAGCAGAGAACTTCATCAACACAAAGAGGTTGTATCTGGCTGAAAGGTCAGGGAGAGAGGAGAAAATTGCCCTTTTCCCTAACAGGGACATCAAAGATCACTTTACAGAAATTGTAACACTACGGAGGAGGCACAAAACAACAAAACTGATGGGCTGAAAGTCCACATCCCTCCGGACAGGCAGCAAGGAGGGGTCCAGCAGGACCAGGCCAGGGTGCAACTTTAAGGAGACAGTCAGGCTTATATCCTAAGAAACTCTGGAAAGCTCTGAGGAGAACCCCATTAAAAAAACAGGCAATACAGACTTTGCCCTACACCTCTCTCAGCTTTAGAAAAATAAAATTATCTACAGAGATCCTTTTGCAGTATTTTCAGCCCATCCCGTTCATTCTCCTTCTGTGTATCAATGACAAAGAAACACTCGAGCACTTACAGAGCCATCCAGAGCCATCCTCACAGATCAGCTCATTCCTGGGAGAGCAGGAATGCTGATCAGTGCACCGGAGGCTGAGCAGGGATGACAGCCATATGCCACTTGGCAGAAGTCAGGGGGTTGTTTGTTGCTTTTTCAGTCTCCCAATTCTAATGAATTATAAAAAAGACCCCAAATTAACAGTCAGGAGGACTCTGTCAGGGCCCTGCACTTCGGAGATGCTCATCTGGGAGGATCTCTTTCAACTGTTTGACTTGATCAAAGGTTCCTGCTTTTCAATTGACTTCTGTACAATCCTCACACTCCAGAGCTTCCCAAAACAACAGCCAGGCTCCTTCCCAGGGACAATTCGAATCCCAGTGAGGTGTCAGTCTCTTCTTAAAGGCCAACTGCTTGGAAAGCAGGAATTTTTCAATATTAATACACTCATACAATGATGAATGATGGGACTGGCAGTCTGTACTCTTCAGGAACTTGGTATTTGAAAGGTCTTAATCTGCCACAGAATGTACACATTTGATGTTTAATGACATTAAAACGAGACCATTATCTCTGCTGGAGGTAGGAGAGATGAAAGGGTGTTATCCCAACTTCTGGAAAAGGATAAAACAGACAGACATTTTATATTTTTGAGTGGGAACTGTACTCCAGAAGTCCAGCTGTATGAGACACTGGATTCACCCAAAGATGGTGCTGAATTTCATGAATAAGAAATCTTCTAGTTTATCTTAGTCAAAAACTTATTTTTGGCAGACTGAGTCCTGCATTCCCTGCCTAAATAAAACTCACTGTGTGCACACAGCTCAACCCCAAAGGAGAAAAATATGATAGGTCAGAGAGGTAACTCTTAGTATCTTTCCATAAAGCCACATTTCCCAGAGCCAGCTAAAAACAGGGAGTAGATACAAATCAAGGCAAAGAAATAATCTCACCGTAGAGATCTTCTGCTGCCAAGTGCTCACATTTGAAAGCGTAGATAAACATATCATCCCTACCTTACAAAACACAGAAATCTGACATTGGGACTTTGTGGTTCAGGTTTTCCTCAAATCAAGGAAGGGGGAGGGGATGTGATGAGCTTTGCAAAGTTCTTGGAAGAGAATCACAGAATCCCTGAATCCCAGAATCGCTGAGGTTGGAAGAGACTTCCAAGGTCATCAAGTCCAACCTGTGCCCGATCCCCACCTTGTCACCCAGCCCAGAGCACTGAGTGCCACATTCAGGCATTCCTTGGACACCTCCAGGGATGGGGACTCCAACTGCCTGGGCAGCCCCTTCCACTGCTTGAGCACCCTTTCCATGAAGAAATTCCTCCTGATGTCCAACCTGAACCTTCCCTGGCACAGCACTAAGGAACCATAAAAATACACAGGTGAAGCAGCCTGTGCAAGGCTGGGGTGTGCGAGGTCTTCCGAGAACAATTCCATCTTCTCCAAGAGTAAAGTGACCTCTCACTTTTGGTAAGTTATTATGGAAGAACCACATGGAAATTCTATTGATCCAAGCTTAGACAGAGGTTTAGGAATGTTTACACCAAGCACTTCAATGTCACACCAATGCCTGAGACAGTTGTGAAGGACTCGGGTGTCTCCACAGCTCGGTGTCACACGGAGACAGGAGCTCATTCCCAGAAGGAATTCAGTCACATTAGCATGGCCCTGTGCCTGGGCTAATTAGGGGACGATTCCCAGCTGCCAGAAATCCAAGAGTGAATCACACATCTGCCACATCCAACTTTCTTCTGGAAGCACAGACTGGGACTGTGCTGAACCTCAGTTATATGAGAATATAAAGACATAATGTCATCATTTTACTTTGCTTTCGAGCCAGAAGGAACCATAAATTCAGCTGATGAGTTTATCTGACCTGTTATCACAACTACTACACTTCATCATTGTGTCCAGGTAAGGAACTTCAGTCACCCTAAAGCCCCGAAGTCCTTTAAGCACCTCCTTGTTCTCTGTGGGCCACAAGCTGAGCCCAACCACACATTGCCAAAGCCAAGGCTACAGCCACGGCAAGTGACTGACTGGGTGGGTGTTGTCCAAATTATTTCTGCAGAAATCCATTTCTCATACCTGGGAGGTGAAGGATCCCATGCTCCTGCCCATCAGTTCCCAGCTCTGGCAACCAGGATGAATCCAAACATAGGAGCAAGGCACGTGAACCAATTATCCCAAAACAGGATTTTGTGCTGTATCAAAACAAGCAGTCCTTAAGAATCATAGAAACCCAGAATGTTTGGGTCAGAAGGGACTTTAAAGATCATTTCATTCCACCCCCTGCCATGGGCAGGGACACTTTCCACTATCCCAGGTTGCTCCAAGCCCTGTCCAACCCGGCTTTGGACACTTCCAGGGATGGAGCAGCCACAGCTTCTCCAGGCAACTTGTTTCAGGGCCTCACCACCCTCACAGGGAGGGATTTCTTCATATCTCATTCAAACCTACTCCCTTTTGAAGCCATTGCCCCCTGTCCTGTCACTCCAGGCCCTTGTAAATAGTCCCTCTCCATCTTTCCTGCAAGCTCCCTGTAGGTACTGGAAGGCCTCAATGTTGTCACCCCAAAGCTTCTCTTTTCCAGGCTGAAAGAAAGAACTCACCCTCTGGTGATGGCCCATTTCTGATAATCCAAGGAAAAAAGAGCAAGAAAAAGATCTAAAAACAAAAAATGGTACGACAGGGAGAAAAATTCCTTCATGAACCCTACGAGGAAATCGAGAAGGCCCACGAGCATGATTTGAGGGCTGTGGTTGTCTTAGAATCAGAGAACCCTGGAATGGTTTGGAAGAGATCTTAAGGACCATCTCATTCCAACCGCCTGCCAAGGGGGGAATCTGTCTCAATGCAGAGCTCCGACTATTTCAGGGATGGTGCAGATGAATTATCCCGAACACAGCTCTGAGGGAGGGGGTTGGAAAAGGAGGCTCATAAATCAGCAGCGTGGGCCACTGCACTCGACAGATTCACAGGATTTCTCCTCCTGACTGGAATCAAGCACCTCTTTTAGAGTGATAGATTATCTCATCTGAAAGACTCGAAAGGATGGTGATGGAAAAAGAACTCCAATGTTTAATTACACTGAGGGATGTGAAGCTGTTTCATTCCCAGATTGAACTTTTCAAACTTCAGCTTCGAGCTGCTGGAGCTTGTTCTGCTTTACCAGGGGTTGAGTTGTCAGCCTGTCACGAGGTACCTGCAAGGATTGTTTGATCATGGTGTTCATGGAATCATGAGATATCCTGAGCTGGAAAGGATCATTGGATCATTGATCCAGCTCCTGGCCCTGCACAGACATCCCAACAATCCCACCCTGTGCATCCCTGACAGCGTTGTCCAAATGCTCCTGGAGCTCTGGCAGCCTTGGGGCCATTACCATTCCCTGGAGAGCCTGTTCAGTGCCCATCACCTTCTGGGGGAAGAACTTTTTCCTAAAATCCAACCCAAACCTCCCCTGACACAGTTATGTCTCTTCGATGTGTCTATTCCCAGCACTGGGCCAGTTTTCTGGGCTCTGTATCCTTTTTTTCATCCTGCTTCGAATTCCCCAGCAATATTTCCAATGATCCCTGGGATGGCAACACAGGAACTGCACAAAATGTTCTGATTTCCTGGCCCTGCAGACAGAAAACTCCTGACTAAAGCCCTTTTCATACAGGCAGGAGTTGCAATAACCACTTTGGGCTCACTGGAAGACACTTATCCACAATAGTCCCTGGATCCCTCTTTGAGTTTCTCTTTCCCGGGATGGTATCACATTTCAGAGGTATCATCTGCAATTTTTTTGTTCCCAGATGCAGTAACAAGTGGCATAATTGCGATGGTTGTTCAAATATTGAAATGAGTTCCTGTGTGCAGCGTTTCTGGGAAAGGGAAGAAGGGGTGATGTTTATTGGAACTGTATAAACACGCAAAATGTTGTCTCAACACAGTTTCCCATTTCTGTTTGCACAGATGTGGGTGATGTCAGCACAAAAAAAAAAAAATCCTCTTCCAAGAAGGATAAATTAAATCCAAAGGTTTGGATGAGGCAAATAGGTGGAGTGATCCACTGGTGCCTCTACCCAATATCTCTTACCCATTTTTGTTCAATTTTCTAACCACGAAATATACTCAGTGCTGTTGAAAAACACAAAATCCCAAGTTTTGATGAAGGATAAATGTCCTGGGTAGAAATAAAATAAAATAAAATAAATTAAATTAAATACTAGAAATTTTGAAGCTGCAAAGAAATCTGCTTTAATTGAAGAGACAAAAGACATTACAGAATAAATTGCCATAATCAAAGTTGAAGAGAATTTTCCATTGTCTCCCGTGCCACTCTGTGGGAATTTTCCCAGCGCAGGCAGCTGTAGGGGAGGAGGGGCCCTGTGAGCTCCTGTGCTCCCATTCTCCCTCTCCCTCTCTTTCTCTGTCAATAAATGTCTGCAATCATATTCTCGAGCTCCAGTGTGATTTCAAGGTTCATCTCTTCCATGCAGCTCAAACACTAATTATCCCAGCTGTAATTAGTAAGATAATTAAATACTGGCTCACTCATCACTCTACCTTGTGTCGGGTCATGATTCTCCCAGAAGACCTTGAGCAGTTGCTCAAAGCTGATGTTTTGTGGCTCAAACACCACCCGAACGGCCTCGGTGTGCCCAGTTCTGCCTGCAAATGCAAAATAAAATCAGATTTTATCACTCACAATTAGCCAGGGCACAGTCAGGTTTTTCTCGGGGAGATTCCGAGCACAATCCTTTGGTTTCGTTTCAGGTTTTCCTAAAAATATTTTGCTTTAGCATCATTTGTACTTCGGGGTTTTTGCACAATGTTTTATGTACATGTCAGCTCTAATAAATCTGTTTGTTCAGACAGGGCCATCATGAAATAAACCATGCAGAGAGACAATAAGGGAAGACAGTGATGTTATTACAGCAGTTTGTCAGCTTAAAGGGGAAAAAACTAATAATTCTAACATATTTATAACTGAAAACATGTAGAATATTCTAAATACAGCATTAAAATATGAAAACTTTTATGTCTAAGTTGTCTTGATTGCATTTTGTTTCCGTGCAGATATGGATAATATAATTGATTATGAAATAATTATTGTTATTATAAAATATCAATAAAATTGATGATAAAAACAAATGTCAAAGGTGTGTTTACACAAGATCACACAAATAATCCCAAACTGTTTCCCAACATGAAACGGGCTCAAAGGAGTCACAGAGAGCCTGGCTGAACTTTAAATCTTATGACAGCAGAAATAGAAGGAAGATTAGCAGATGTTACAGCACAAAAAACCCCATTATTCCTATTTTTCAGTTACACTTTGGACAAAATTTTTTCATTTCTTATGTGTTTATGACTCACAATATTATTGAAAGATCCACCTTCAGAAATTGTGAAGGATCTGGCCACATAATTCACTTCAATTTTAATTAATAGTGAAACTGATGAGTGCTCAAACCTCTCAGGTGAGAGTCCATTGCACCGAGTGCATTTTATATTTTATATATATTATATATTCTATAATTTAAAAATTAGACATTTCTGTTGTCATTTTATATTCATGAATGGGGAAAAAAAATCCTATCCTTCAATTAAATCATAATAAGTAAATACTTTAAAAAATGAACTGGACAGCCAGACCTGCCTTTTGGTGGGGAGGTAAGAAGCTCCTTGATCACATTAGGGAGGTTTTTATTTCATTTACACCAACACAAACTCCAAATTTATTCCATTGGCTTCAATGGAATCAGGGAATTTCATGCAGGGTGAACCTGGCCCAGTGATGGGTCCTGAATGAGCTGTCACCAAACGAGAAAAATCAGAGCCTGTGAGTAACCAAGGAGGGTTCAGCAGAGACACCAAGAGAAATCTGAATTTAATAAAAAATAGAAAGAAATAAAAAGGATATTGGGATATATTAAAGAGCCACGATGGGGCAAAGTGTGACAGCATTTTATCAGTTAATGGGGCACCTGAAAAAAACCTAAATGAGGCACAGAGGGCTGGGATAGCTGATAAAAGGGATTTAAGAGACTGGGATTAAATTCAGTCCAGAGTGCAGAGGAGTTAAAGAGGACACATCTGGGATATCTGTAATCGAGATTTGACAAAATCAAATTGCTCCCTAACTCATGTTCTTCACAGTGTAACAAAGATCTCACTGAGATGAAAAGGGAATATCCAGGCTTCCTGGGAGCTGGAGCAAAGCCATGTCATCCCATCCTGGAGGATGTCCAGGCACTGGGACCCAATTCCTCGATGCCTTTTAGAGCCCAGGGAAGCACCTCATTACCTGAAGTCACATCTGGATGGTGGGAAGCAGGAAGGTTCACCCATTCAGCAGAATAAAAATGCAAGTCAGAGATAATTGGCTTAACAATAAAGTGAAATATTCTTTCTGTATTACAGCAAGAACTGATGGCCAGCTTGGGTCAGGGATGGAATTTATTCCAGATTTCGTGGTTCTACGTGGTCTATCAGCAAAAATAATGAATTTGGTGGATCCCAGGTTGGGATGTTGCTTGAGATAAAAAAGGAGAGCGCACAAGCAGTGGTGTGTCCAGCACCCTCAAGCCAACACTGCACAACTAAAAAGAGATTAAGGAGTGGCTTCTGACTTCAGTATTTTTATTTTTATTTTCATTTTTGTTTTTATTTTTATTTTTATTGGTTCGGGTCCAACGTGAAGCTTACAAAAGGTCTTTATCACTCAGGAGCAAACTGGTTGTCTCAGATGAGTGGCTTTAGAGCACAGGAGAGTTTCCTAAAGAACTGAAAAACAACAGAGGTTTTACCTTTCCTCCCGACCGAAGCAGCCATTACACCTTGTCAACACCGCCTGCTCCTGCTAATCCAGGAGTTCAAAGGATCAGCGTTCCTTTTTTTCCCAGAATAAGAAATAATGGTGCTCCTCTGAGAACTACAGCCCGACCTCAAGAAAAATATCCTCAGATGTGCGGCAAACAGACTGTTTAGGATATATTTCAAATCAATATTCATCCTCAGGGGAAAAGAAAGGAAGTAATGCTGCTGGTCCTACCAGATTCACCTCTCATTTTCCTCAAAGCCTTTCCACAATCCAGTGGATTTTCATTCAGGATATGCTGTGGCTGTTCCTACTGTCTTGTCATTCTTTGCATTAGGCTTGAGTCTGACTACGAAAACAGAATAATCCTGTTTCAGTTCGTGTTTCACACACTTGGCAAACTGCAGTGCCAAAGGAGCACGGCTTCAGCTCACCACTCTTCCGTATTGTAGAAAAGAACATTGAAATATTTCTAATCAAACCCTTTTTGTGAGAGTTCTTAAAATGGAGAGGCAGTAATCAAAGAGAAACAATAACCCCACTTGTTCTCCAAAAAGGCTGCACGTCTTTAACGAGGAATTCGACAGCCTGACATTGAAGAGCTGCAAGGATTTCAAATGATCAGCGAGGGCTGTGATTCTCTCAGTCACATCCAGCTCTTCACCTTAGTGCCTCCTTCAGAATTCCTCCTGAAACGTCCATTTATATCAAGGCAGAGTCACGGTGTCCTCAGTTCACCTTTAATTAGCTGATCTTTAACATCCCACGGCAAAAGTTTGAAGGAGCATGAACATTTCTAGAACCCTCAGCATCTGAATCACGTTTTTTTAAATAATTTACAGAATCTCTAAATATAATTCCATTTGCTGTTCCCTGTGCAAATAGAAACCCTTTCCTTAGAGGAGCCCTTATCAGACTCCCAGTTCTGGCTCTTGGTCCCTGCAGCTCTGGAAGGGGTTTAGCCATGGAAGAACCTCCCTGCAGATGGGGAGACTTTATTACACCGAGGCACAGAGGGGCTGAGTGCCAGGAGCAGATTGTCTGTTTATCCTGGATCCATTTCCCACTTAGGAAACACGGCCGCTCTCGGAGGATTAACTCCAGCGAGCTCATTCCGTGGGGATTCCAACCCTGCAAAAAACATCCCTGGAAAGAGCAGGAGAAAAAGACATCTGAGTGACACCTTTTCAACTCCTTTTCTTCCTAATAGCATTTAGATCCTCACCTTCTTAATCATCTCCCAGGTGAGTGCCCAAGCCGAGGGATTAGGGAATTCTTTTTAACTGGCTGGATGCAGGGAGTGTTTAATTATTTCCAGCAAAGTGGAACAGATTCCAAGGGCTGGCTGGAGTGCTCCTCACCTGTGAGCACGGAGTCTCCCAGCAGCCACATGGGCTTCACCTGCACTTGGTCCTGCCTCAGGTGAATTAAATTCTACAAGGCAAAAACTAAATTATTCCCTCCTGCCTTGCTTCTGCAATAAAAAAAGACCTGGCTCTTTTGAGAAATAAGGTCCTGAATCCAGTAAATCACAGAATCCCAGAATGGTTCGGGTTGGAAGGGACCACAAAGACCATTTCATGCCATTTTTTCGTACTCAGGCCTATGTAACAGCTCTTCATTACAAGAATGGCCCAGAGCTTGAGGAACAACTTATCCATTAGAGCTCCTGCTCCCATTGTATTCCATACAGAGTAGATAGGACTTTTCACATATTTTCAGTTTCTCAGAAAATAACTCCCTCTTTTCTCACCTCGTCCAAGAATCCCTAAACTACCCCTGTGCTTGTCACACCAGCAACACAACCTTTTTTGAATCCCAGAACGATTTGGGTTGGAAAGGACATTAAAGGTCATCCCATCCCCTGCCCTGCCATGGGCAGGGACACCTTCCACTAGCCCAGGTTGCTTCAAGCCCTGTCCAACCTGGCCTTGGACACTTCCAGGGATGAGGCAGCCACAGCTTCTCTGGGCAACTTGTGCCAGGGCCATGATGCCAATGTGGAATGTAGAGAATTACAACCAAACTTCAGCACTCACTGATTTGGGAGTTAAATCAATTTGTGCTATCCAAAGCCTAGACCCGAGTGAGCACACAAAGTACTACCAAAAAAATAGTTGCAGGAAGGTCTTCTGAGCATCTCTTTCTCCAAACCAGCCTGGGAATTTTTATTAAGTCATGATTATTGCTACTGAAATTTCCAGCACCCTCCTATTCATTCAACAAACAAACCAAAGTTTCAGCACTAAAATACTGACAGCTCACATTTTGGGCCTCCCGTTCCCTTTACTTTTTTCTCTTCAAGTTAATGAGGATGAAAAGAACGGAAATAATCCCAGATCAAAAATTTCTTTGAGGGGTCCATTTGAATAATTTTGACTTCCTGCCTAACACTGAAAGAGTTCCACTGGAACAGGCTCATATTTGGTACTTCTACACTAGCACTAATAAGTGGCTGCCTCTTTTTTATACCTTCTTTTTTATATTTTAAACAACTTTAATGACTTTACCAGAACTGAATGAGGAGATAATGCGTGGTTTATTAACCACTGTGAATTTCTGCTTTAGAAAATATCATACTTTACCTTCTCAGTGTGATCCACACTCTTTTATCCAGCTTTATCAAAACATGACAATCTTCTCCAGCAAGAAGCCAATTTAGCACTATGGCCCGGCCAATCCTGCAGTTCTAAATCAAAATAAAATTGTCCAGAAATTCTAGAAACTTCTAGAAACTTCTGCCTGGACCACAGGAAATCAAGTCTCTTCTAAGGCCTACAGAAAGCAGCACATACAGCAGCTACAGTGTGGTGCATCTCAAGAGAAAATGTTATTAAATTTTATTTACTTGGTTTATTAGAGCCAGGTGAATGACACAGCAAATGAAAATTTACAAAGATAAGGAAATTTGCTGATAAAGCAATGAACTGCTATTTCTGGTGCCTTCTAGAATCACTTCACATCTTAGGCCACCAAAACAAAACTAAGAGAATAAAGTTGTCAGTAAAAAATGGGGGTGAACGTGCTGTTATTGGTGATTTTTTTTCACAGAAATTCTCATATTTTTCAGTAAACCAATTGGATGAAATCAAAATAAAGAAGATTGGCAGCTTGCACAAAAAATGTTGTGTTTTTTCAAAAAATCTGCAAAACCAAAGTATCAAATGAACCTGTTTCTTATCTGCAAGTATTTAAAATTTATATGGTAGAGCTATAAAAAAATTCACTTTTCTTTACTAAAATCCTGTGTGTTCTTTATCAGCAAAATGGTTTTGATAAACAGAATATTGATTGGTTTTGCTGAACAGAATATCTGGAAGCAAGACCACCACCACAAACCCTTTTTATTTTTAAAATGGCTGTACATTGAAGAGCCAATAAAAGGGAAAAAACCAAATTATAGAAACTTAAAGGAGAAAAAAAGGAGATGGAAAAACTCAACCTGTTCACTGATTACAGGTTATGTTTTTATAGGCTGAATGTCCACACTATAAGCACTTAAAAAGGGATTATTTTAGACTCCCTCTGGCCTGATCCTGTGGACCAAATGCTGTTCACAGTTGGAGTGTGCTCCTGGAAAAGATATTCTGATTTAATTTTAGCCAACTGAAGGAAAAATGTTGAAGATGGGCTTATAATTAACACCGTGGTCCTATGGAATGCAGGTCCTGTCGGCCAAACTCCATTTCATTCTCCCATGAAATTACAAGTCTGGATGTAATAAATGTGGGATGTAATGGCATGGATGGAACAGACTCGGGCTTTATTAATGCATTTGACTTATTACTTTCTGACTGATTAAAAAATTAACGCTCCCCCATATCGATAGAGCACGTGTTAAGTGGATTAAGAATTGTCTAAATGACATTTTTAAAAAAAAAAAAATTGTCCAAAGGGAACAAGGCTTGAATGGCAGCATTTTTATCTGCCCTCTGCAGGGATTGGTACAGAGCCTGGTGCTGTTAAAGACCTTCATTGGGAATTTTAAAGAAATATAAAGTCTCAATTTATAAACTCTGGGAATAACTGAGATGAGGAGCTGATGGGATGGTCTTATAAAGCCATTTCTTGCTGTGCTGAGACCACTCAATCAAAAATACATTAAAGAAGTCAGAGGTAAGATCTCTACTAAAGTGACAAGTGACACAAGTGATAATGAAAAATGAGGAACAATCCTTGAGGGAAGTGCAAGAGTGGCAGCTGACAGGCAAATAAACATGGAATTTCCCTGCAATATTGCAATAAAAGGGAATAGTGGCTGAATTGGGATGCGGAAGGAAAAAGGGGTTGTAGGAACAGCTCTGGTGAGATCAACCCTGGCACTAAGAAGATCCTCAAAAGTAGTTTCAGTGACAGCCACCAAGTGCCTGATGAATTTATCCTTTCCTAAAGAAACCCTGGAAGTTTTTGACTCAAGGAGATAAACAGGTCCTCAGGAAGAGGATACAAAAGGGATCTCTGGGAAAGCAATGGAAAGGCAGATCCAGAGGCAGTGGTAGGGATGGAACCCAAGGAAATCCAAATGGAAAACGGCTCTAAGATATGGAAGATGGGCCCTGCTCAGCTACACCACTGGATCTTGGGGTGCTCCTCTAAACCTGTGTCCTATAAAACCCTTCTTCATGTTCTGGAGTTTTCTAATGAAATCAGATTTCCTTCTGGGAGAGACACTTCAGTCAAAAATCAGCTTAATTTAAAGGAAAAAGTGATAGGTCTTGATAAAACACTAACTCGATCAAACATAACAACCTAGACTATAAAAATCTCAAATTAGGTAATGCAGGGAGCCCTTCCCAGCCTTAAAGGCCGGGAATATTTGACTGAATTTTCCCTTTTTCCTTTGTTCACTTGGCTTTAACGAAGCTTTTCTGTGCCAAACTCATCTGTACAAAGAGTCGGGACTTTTGAGTTATCTTCTTTTCATCATGGTTGATGAGGAAGACTCTGACCCGACCACAAGTTCTGTATCATTGTTATATAGTGGAGTTAAAATCTTTTAGTTACAGAGTTGGGAATGGAAAAACTTCATATTCTCACATTAAGAAAAATCTCACTTAAAACTCAAATTTAACCCTTAACTGACAGATCAGATGGACGGAGCCTTTACCTGCCAATAAATTACATTTCCTGACAAATTCGTTATATTTGGCAATTCCAGGCTTGTAACATTTATCCCATGTGGATTTGGTCACTAGAATAGGTGAATATAGAATATAACAAGTGGTTGTGCAAGGGACAAACACAAACTTTAGGTTAGGACAGACTAACTACAAAGTTCATCATAAATTGAAGAATTAAATGTGGAAGAAATAATGGGAAACATAGAACCCTGTCCTGATAATTTACAGCAATCTTGGATTATGGACAGCATCCAACACTGATATGGAAACAGGAATTGAGGTAAAATTTATTCATATTACCTTTTTTTCTGTAAAAATGTCACACTAAAATAACCATTGCTCTTAGAAATATTCTAAGCTTTGATCTTATAAAAACTCTAAGCTTTGCTCTCAGAAACAAGAACACAACAGTAAAACAAAGATACGGCACTGGAGACAGGTGGTTCTGGAAAATGTCGTGGAATTTGTCACCTTCCTGGCTGGAACTGAACCACTTTATAGCACAAAACACTGCAATCATTCAATCTTATTCCATAAATTAGGAACCAAGCTTTGGAACAGTACAACAAAATAGAGTCCATCATTCTTTTATTCCAAATAAACTTCCTTCTACCTCCTCAAAGAATCACAGAATATCCTAAGCTGGAAAGGACTCACAAGGATCATGGAAGTCCAAGAAGGCTCATTTTGTTCCAAAGCCTTCCAACCAGCACAGCTTTGATTTAACTCTACATTAACACTCTATCTTTTTTTTAAATTATGTTTATAGGAGGAGTTAAAATCCACAATACATTGATTATATTTTCTCCACACATTTTATAGGGAAGACAACAGAAGAATTTGATTTCATCACCTGCTCTGCCATTCCTCACAGCTGCTGCATTTCACTTGTGTCTTTCTCTGGTGAGTATTGGATAATGAGAATTTCAGAACATCCTTAGGAAAAAATATGTCCAAAGGATGTGATGAACATAGAGAAACACATCAGGAATGCAAAGGCCCTCCCTGGAAGTTGGATGGGGTTTGGAGCAACCTGGGATAGTGGAAGGTGTCCCTGGACATGGCAGGGAGATGGAATGGGATGGGCTTTAAGGTCCCTTTCAACTCAAAGCATTCTGGGATTCTGTGATTAAAATTATCACATTACAGGAAAGATTCAGTGATCCACAATTTCAGATTCTGTGCTTGGGGAGAATTCACTCTTGAACTGCTCAGCTCAGGTTTCTGTTGGATACTGTGGACTGAATGAATTGTTTCCTTAGAGGAAATCATGGAATCACAGAATGGTTTGGGTTGGAAAGGACCTTAAAGCTCATCCCATTAAGGCAGGGACAACCTTCCCAGGTTGCTCCAAGCCCTGTCCAACCCGGCCTTGGACACTTCCAGGGATGGGGCAGCCACAGGTCCTCCGGCAAACCTGTGCCAGGGCCTCACCCCCCTCACAGCCAAGAATTCCTTCCCAATATCCCATCCAACTCTTCATCAATAACCTGAGTATTGAGTTTTACTTGTTTGCCTCAACTGTGACTCATTCTGAAGAAGGAAAATGGAAAAGAGGAATTCCCCTTGGATTGGAAAGGGAGTGATATTCCAGATTGCAAGCAGGCTCAGAAGTAGACTGAAATCACCAGAAAAGAGTGTTAAGAGGTGATTTGGGGCTGTAATGTCCCAAAGCAAAGCAGTATTGGGGTTCTGCTCTGGTACAGAAAAAGCTTGGATGGAAAAGGGAATAATAAATACATCAATAACATACCCGGATTTAGTAACCCAGCTTCAGTCTATAAAGGGAATAATTTTAATGTCAATTTATCAGAAAATATGATTGATTCTTTGCTTAAAAGTTTACAGCTTTTAGCTGCAAAGCCTCTGTGCTGCTGTTATGCAACACAAAGAATTTCCTTAAATAAATGGGCATAATGGAAAGCAAAGAATAATAGGAAAGTGAGGAATATGTCATGCATTGAGAAGAGCTTTGAAAAGGGATAAATGGAGGTAAATATAATACCTAGGGACATCTATTAATAGCAAGATATAGAGCTGGAAAGAATTAACTAATCTGGAATTCGAAAAAGAAGAAATGAGAGTAAGATATTCTAATATTTAATATTTTCCATTACAATAACTGAAATTGTAGTTTTCTCCGTCTCTCTCTGGAGTGAATCCAGTAAGAGGTTACTACTCGGAGGAAATCTCTGAATAGAAGGTTTGGTTTCTGAAATGTGACAATTCTCACTCTTTTTGAGGCTGGAAACCACCAAAGAGCTTAGGAGAAAATTGCACAGATCTTAATACCTGAGAATTGTAAAACAGAATGCAAAAAAAAAAAGGATAAATTTCTGTGTTTGTACTCTGAAAGCTTCCCTTTCATATCTAACTTTTACTAAACTACCCTGACAGTTCTATTATAAACATAAATAAGATTGGGATCATTGTTTCCCTGCTGATTTCCCCAAAACAAATCTGCAAAAAGCAGGAGAGGCAACCTGGCTTCACCAGAGAGCATCAAAGTGCAGAGAGAAGGCAACAGAGCAAAGTTTGTGACGACAGACAGACAGACACTCCGAGGGCAAAAAGGGAGATGAGATGAAAATTCAGAATTCATTTGTATTAGACAAACACTTTTAAGTCCACCACAATTAATACAAGCATTCTAGAAAGTTCTAAAACTGCCCAAGCAACCTGTTTGCTGCAAAAGTCCTTAACAGAAACTGTTCAAGAGCTTCAAAAGAGAAAATTTTGACAACTTATATATCTAGAACAGCTAGAAGACATGTAATTGATTAAAATTATATTTAATCATTTCATTTACAGTGCCCTGGCAAAGATGTGCTTTCCCTCAAAGAGCTTTAGGGATCCTTCTCTTTCTTTTAATTATTAATTACAGCTATTGCCCCTCTTCAAGTGATACTCCTGCAAGGTTATTGAGGGAGAGGGCTACAAATTTGCCCAGTAGAGATATTAAAAATTGCAGTAGAGATATTAAAAATTGCAGGAAGGTCAGAAACTGGGAAATCAAGAACGTACAGCCTGGGTGGGGTGGTACAAGTGTCTGCAAAGAGCAAAAAAGGTGAGTTCAAATCACAAAAGGTGACAAAATCAGTCAGCTGGTTGATAGAAAGATACTTAAAAAACTGAAAACTCTGGTACTCATATGAGTTTGGAGGCAAAAAATCAACCTGGGAATTCATTTTCCCTTCAGTGCCTTGATTGCAACTTTATTTTGCCCAACCACCCTCACGAAGGCCCCTGCAAGGAGAAGAAGTGGTTTGTTTGTTCCTCACCTGGCATCACCTGAGGCTACAGCCCAGAATATCCCATTTCTGATTGTGGAGAGTGAAATTCCTCATGCCTGGAATCTGAGGACAAACCCCCACGTAGTGATGAGTAGAATTTCCTTAGGGACACATGGAAAATACACTCCACAAAAACCACTGAGCACCGGAACCAGATCAAACGCCAGCTCAGAGATTCCTACAGCTGCACGACCCAGCTTTGACACCAGGTTTGAAAAATAAAGCTGAGTAGATCAATCCTTAGCCTTTAATAAATCTTTACAGATATTTCTCTTCTTTTTTTGTGACCAACCTTTTAGGCATTATTACTTCTCAATTCTAATGAATGGCTGTGCCAAAGCTTAACCTCAACAAGCCACATAAAATGAATTATTACCATGATTAATTATGCTGGGATGAGCCAATAAGAGCAGCCTTTATTTCAGTCACTAATAAAATTAATTAAAATTAACTCCAGTAAACAATGTGGTGCTGCTTACACAAAACAAAAAATATTTTTGCTTTTTTATTTTGCTAAAATGTAAATATCATCACTCACACTACACCACTGCAACCATTTGCCTCCTGTTTAATCCTAATGAACATTCATTGTATTTTAATATCCATTATTTCTATTCAGCCAATCCCAAATCAAGAGTTTTAAACTATAGGTCACTTGTATCCTTTTCATATTCCCATTTAAATGGGATAAATTAAGAAAGCAAAGAAGGGATTTTTAATTCAAGTGAAACCAGTGTTCCCCGACATTTATTCATTCAAAAAGGAATGACCAATTTGGATGCCCAAGAGCACTTAGAAGACGATGACGAAAAAAGCTATTGTTAATTTATTAAAAATGCCCCAAACTCAGAGAATGAATAGATGCAAACAATGTGGATCACTGTGCTCTCCTTTCTGTTCATTGCACATCCCTGTTACTTCGAGAACTTTTGGAATTCAGGAACATCAACTCTGGCAAAACGAGGGGCACAAATTTCCTTTCTCACAGATGCAACTCCTTGGAGAGTTTTTCTCTTGTATTGAAATGAGCTCTGGTCTTGCTGAGACAAACAGGCACTGGAATATCCTGTGGCCAAAAGCTGAGGTTACATAAATCCAATCTGGAATAAAATGCAGTTTTGTAACATTGAGGGAGAAATGCTTGCCATTGTTTATCTTCTTAAGATATCATGGAAACATAGAATGGTTTGGATGGGAATGGAACTGAAATATCCCATTCCACCCCCATGCCATGGGCAGGGACACCTTCCACTAGGCCAAGTTGCTCCAAGCCTCATCCAACCTGGCCTTGGACACTTCCAGGGATGGGGCAGCCACAGCTTCTCTGGGAATTCCATTCCAGGTCCTCACCACCCTCACAGGGAACAATTCCTTCCCAATATCCCATCCAACCCTGCCCTCTGGCAGTGGGAAGCCATTCCCCCTGGCATCTTAGTTACCTTTAGCAGAATTTTAGACTGACTTTATTTGCAAATAAAGTGTTCCCAGGTTCCTGGGAACACTCCCAGGTATGGGGATTAGATCTCTTCAACTGTAAATCTTTGGAATGGTCACTCCATAGCATTGGGTCATCCTGTAAATGCCTCTCTCCCTACACACATAGTGTAGGATAGGTTGGACAGGGCTTTGAGCAACCTGGAATAGTGGAGCATGTCCCTGCCCATGGCAAGGGGTGGAATGAGATGGGTTTTAAGGTCCTTTCCAACCCCAACCATTCTGGGATTCTGGGATTCTATTTAACGATTTTTTGATTCCATGATTCCACGTATATATTTATACCTATGGAATTCCTGAGTTGGGAAATAAGTCAGGACAAACCTGAACCCTCCCCACAAGTGGAGTTTAGGTGTGTGAGTGATGGATCCCCTGTATTATGGGCCCTACAAGACTCTCACACACTCCCTCA
Organism: Ptilonorhynchus violaceus; assembly: GCA_013397565.1. NCBI lineage: Eukaryota > Metazoa > Chordata > Aves > Passeriformes > Ptilonorhynchidae > Ptilonorhynchus > Ptilonorhynchus violaceus. Next base: position 517,203 of record VZRJ01006268.1, read on the forward strand.
GCACCTGGAATGGTTATAGGATCAGAAATGTGGCATTGGAGAATGGAGATACGTAAATAATCATATCAAATTAACCTCTCTTATATTTTATCTTTTCCTAAGCCTCCCAGAAGTCCCAAGTCCACCACGGCCTGGCCCAGCTGTTATCAGTCACATGAGAGACTCTCCTCTATAAATCTTGTATAGCAAATGCAGACTTAAAGAAGGGATTAAAAATAAAAACACAAAAAAAAAACCCCACCAACTTTCATTGAGCAAGCTTATAATAAAAATTAAAAGATATTAATAAATACCGTGCCCATAAACTGGACTAAATCTATCCAAAATGCCCCGCAGTGAAGTCTTACATCAGTTATTACTGAAACATTAAATGCTTTTCTTCCAGGCTTACAGCAATCAATTTAACTTTCAGTCATCTTGTACCCATATGTGCTGCTCCTGTTGATGAAATGGCTATTAATAAAGGAATAGATGGCTATGAATTAAAGCAAGCTCTACTTAATCACATTAATCCAGAGTATGTTAAAGGCTTCAATTTTCTAAATAATTTTGGGCTTAATGCCTGTGAGATGGGCAGACCGCTCTATTGATGCAGCATCTGGTCCAATTTGAGCTGCATTGTGAGGGAGGAATTGTTAGGCCCTCGCAAAAAATAAGGAAGACTGACAGTTTTAGGGATGCAACCAAAACTGCTACAGCTGAGACAAAAGATCCTGCAAGATACTGAAAAAAGGGGCCTCCGACAATGAAAAGGCAGCCCCTGCTCCGCGAGCGCGGCTCCAGCGCTCAGTGAATTGTGGATGATTAACTTACTCCTCCTGATGGGATGAGCACTCCACACACTTCACCAGCGCCGTATTTTCCAGTCATTGAACACCCAACAGCTGCTGCTGTGAAATATGTTCACTTACCCATTACATTGGGATACCAATTAGGGAGGAATTATTTCAAAGGGAACGGCACCGCCGCCGCTACCCTCGCAAGAGCAGAAATTTCCGCCTTCGGGATTTTTTTTTTTTTTTAATTATTTTTATTACCATTTTGGTTCTGTAAATATAGGAATTTTACAATGAAGTAAGATTTACCTTGGCTTGTAGCACTAAATTGCTGCTGCATTCAGTTGAGGAGATACAAAAAAAGTGTTTTAAATACTTCTAGGGGGAATAAAAACCTTCATAGCAAAACTAGTTTAGAATGTTTTTTGATTATTTCTGTAGGTGAAATGTTCTTAAAACCCAGTCTTCGTAGAAGGTTGTCGATGAGGGAGACTACATGGTACAATCCATCCATTTTTAATATTAAAAATAATATTACCTTTGCTATTACATTTTTATTATATTTAATATTAAAATTACAAAAGCTTTAGGGGCAGCTATTTTGTCAGTAACTTGATTATAAATGGAAAGTACCTCCAATTACTTTAGTGAATTTTCACTCCATATTTAAGTACTGAAGGAAGCCAGCAAGTCACATCCTGCAGAGCTGCAAAAATCTGTCTGAAATATTATTTCAATTAAAATTAATGTTTTAATTAAATATACAGAGCAGTTTGGAGGGCAGACATTGTATGTAGTTTGTAATATCACATATTGCAAAATTTGGACAACTATAAAATGCCCAAAGAAGATTTTATATGACAGATTGGAGCATCTAGTTCTGCATCCTACAGGACCTGAGAGGAATCAGAACCTTATAGAGATTAAAATTATGCTTAATGCAAAATATTCAGATACATAGTTCCTCTTTGGCTGAATAAAACAATTTAGATGTATAAAGACCAAAATATATCAGTTAAAATTCTCTATGACTACAGGAGATAAAAGACAACTTCAGAGTTCCCCTTGCTGCCTGTGCTTTCCTCCAACACTCGTCCCAGAAAAATCCATATATCCATAGATGTCAAAGCACCTTAGAAGATAAGATAAACGATCTCCCTTTTTTGTGAGGGAGGACAACGGCAGGAAGAGCTGAAGGTCACCCAAGTCAGCCTTCGAGCCAGGAATAAAAGGAAATGAGCTGAGTCTCCAGGTAAAACCAGGCTGACCCTGCTCCTCCTCCCGTCCTGCTCCAAGGAGCTGCCAGGCAAATTCCAGCACGAAACCACTGCTGAGGAATATGAGAGGCAGGAGCAGCAAAGGGGAGGAAAGCAGATCCCAATCCATCCCCTGAGACACCCATGCCACCCCTCTGAACGAGATGGGAATGTCTTCTACTGCAGCCAGGGAGAAGCCCCATTCCTAGGAGGGGTTTCCTAAGGGGATTTTGTGACCAGCAGGGGAGGGGGGGATTCTGCCCCTCTGCCCCACACAGGTGAGATCCCCACCTGCAGAGCCGCTCCAGCCCTGGGGTCCAACATCAGGAGGATGTGGAGCTGCTGGAGGGAGTCCAGAGCAAGCCATGGAGGTGCTCCAAGGGCTGGAGCCCCTCTGCTCTGGACCCAGGCTGGGAGAGCTGGGGGTGTTCACCTGGAGAAGAGAAGGAGCCAGGGAGATCTTAGAGCCCCTTCCAGTGCCTAAAGGGGCTCCAGGAGAGCTGGAGAAGGAGCTGGGACAAGGGATGGAGGGACAGGACAAGGGGGAATGGTTTCCCACTGCCAGAGAGCAGGGTTAGATGGGATATTGGGAAGGAATTCTTCCCTGTGGCGGTGCTGAGGCCCTGGCCCAGGTTGCCCAGAGGAGCTGTGGCTGCCCCATCCCTGGAAGTGTCCAGAGCCAGGCTGGATGGGATTTGGAGCAACCTGGGCTAATGGAAGGTGTCCCTGCCCAGGGCAGGGGGTTGGAATGAGATGGGCTTTGAGCTCCCTTCCCACCCAAACCATTCTGGGATTCAAAAGAGGTTGTGCTGCTGGTGTGACAAGCACAGGGGGAGTTTAGAGATTCTTGGAAGAGGTGAGAAAAGAGGGAGTTATTTTCTGAGAACTCTTTGAAAACATGTGAAAAGTCGTATCTGCTCTTCATGGAATACAATGGGAGCAGGAGCTCTAATGGATAAGTTGTTCCTCAAGCTCTGGGCCATTCTTGTAATGAAGAGCTGTTAAATAGGCCTGAGTACAAATAAATAACCACTTGTCGTGCGGGTGATATAAAAAGAATTCATTTCTAGGTGTAATTCTATGGCAACAGCTTTTCTAAGGCACTCTTTGACACTGCAGCAGAGCTCCTGTTTAACAATTCAAATGCAGAAAAGATGGGAATAAAGGAGGCAAAAAGCAACTCAGTGAGATCCCTGCTCGCAGCTCAATTGTTTTGATGGATTCTGCCCTCACACGTTATATGAACACATCGTGTGCAGACAAATTCTATTTCATGGGAACAATGGGTGTGCACGGAGAAAAGTCTATTATCATAATGAAAATAAAGGAATTAGAGGAGAATCAGGGGCGATAAATAGATGAATATGCAGGGAGACACTTGGCTTTCCACTCAGTTGGTCTGCAGGATTTGCCTTCCATATCTGCTGTGACACTGCTTATTCCTGCACTTTAGTGGATCAAAACTGCCTGGCAGAGAAGCAGAAGCAACAAATGCAGTTTTGCTGCAAAGCTGTGCTCCTTTTAATTAATTATTTTATTTTCCAGAGCTGCCTGAAATAGTTATCCCTCAAGCAGGCTATAGAAATTATTCACTTTCTTATGCAAAGTTCCATAAATCCCAACTGCTGTATGAAAGATCCTGCTGATCATTGGAGACTTTGGGTTGAAGTGTGTGAATTTTTGGGAAAGACCAGGAAGAGTATTTTGCCCTTCGGAGTTAATTAGATCTGGAACAAAGGGAGCTGCTACCAAAATACTGCCCACCTTTGGTGTCACAGCCCTGGGTTCAAACACCTGCTCAGGAGGTTTGGAGTCTGGATCCCAAAGGATTCTCAAAATAAGAGACAAATCTATTCAAAGTCCCGTAACTCCAGGCCAGAGGAAATGGTCAGGAAGCACCTTCATTCCATGTCCTGGTGAAGCCAGGCCACTGCTGAGACACAAATGTGAGGTTATAAAATCATAAAAGCATCAGGGTTGGAGAAACCCCTCTGAGATCCTCAAGTCCAACCACTCCCCAGCACTGCCAAGGCCACCACTGACCTATGTCCCCAAGTGCCACATCCACAGGGATTTTAAATCCCTCCAGGGGTGGGGACTCCAGCACTGCCATGGGCAGCCTGTTCTAGTGTTAAACCCCCCCTTTCCATGAAGAAATTACTCCTGATGTCCACCCTGAACCTCCTCTGGTGTGACTTGAGGCTGTTCCCTCTCATCCCGTCCCTTGTTCCCTGGGAGCAGAGTCTGACCTATCCTGAGAAGATGGAAAGACAGAAAGGCAAGGCCCTGGAATTCATTCCCGGGGTTAACATCTGGCTTTATGCACCTTGCAGCAGTTTCAGGCCAGATACACTGTGGGAAGCCAAATCTCTGCTTTTCCCCGTGCAAGAATCTCACTGTTTGCTCCTATTTCCACATTTTGGATCATTTGGATATGGATTCCATTTTCCATTTTGGATTATGTGTTGCTGCACATTCAGAAGAAGGAGGAAGGTCTCCTCTCCATCCAAAATCTGACCTACTTCATGCAAAATGGATCCCGCTTTCTTCGCACTCTCCAGCCCAAATTCAGCTCAGACTAAAGACACCAGATCCCAGTCTCTACTTTTCCATTTAATTTTAGCTTCCCCTAAAGACTTCTGACCGGCTCACAAAGGCAGCTGGGACAGGAGGGAAGAGCTCATTACACGTTGCTCCTGCCTTTGAACACCTTTGAACGCCTGCAGAAGGGCCGAACTGTCCCCGAGCACGGAGCAACGAGGCAGGAGAGGAAATGAAACCATTTGTTAAAACAAAATCAATGGAGCGGCGAAAAATAATGGTCCCATCTGCACCCACCACCGGTTCGGGGTCAGTTCTGCTGCAGTCAGTGCCAAAAATTGAAAGGAGAAGGGTGGAATAGAATCCTGACCACCTCCCTCACCATACACAGCCCATTCAAAAAATAATAGCAGTAATAATGACAATATTTAGCACTCTTTGTGGCTTCAAAACATTGCAGAAGCAAGGCAGGGTCAGCGTGAGTGGAACTTCTTTTTCCAAGGCTTGTTTGCTCCTGGGTAGCCACATTTTTATCTTATCATCATTTTAACAGGCTGAGAGAAATTTCTTCCTGATGTAACACCATTGACATCAGCAGAATTATGTGGAGGATCAGTTTGACCCAATTTATTACTTTCTTTGTAGGTGATAAGAGTGTTATAATGGTGTTCCATTTGACTTGGAACAAAGGATTTTCACAGCATTCAGCACAGGTAATGACATGATTAAACCCTGTATCCTTTCAAAAAATAAATCTAAACCATTATAACACACACACAAAAAAAAAAAGACCAAAAAAAAAGGGAAAAAAAGAAGTAAACAATGTGCAATCATGACAGATGATGGAAATGCAAACTTTCAGTTTAGCCCCTGGAACCCGTCACCTTTCAGGATGAATAAAGGAAAGTTGTGGCCAGGAAAAATCATGACGCTCTTAATCCTAAATCATGGATCACCTTCTTGCTTCCTACAGCTCCCTGACAGGAGGGGGCAGGGAGGTGGTGCCAGACTCTTCTACCAGATCACAAGTCACTGGATGAGACAAAATGGCCTCAAGTTGTCTCAGGGGAGGTTTAAGTTGGATATTAGGAACAATTTCCTTATGGAAAGGATTGTCACACACTGGCACAGGCTGCCCAGGGCAGTGGTGGAGCGACAATCCCTGGAAGCGTCCCACAAATGTGTGGATGCGGCACTTGGGGACATGGTTTGGTGGTGACCATGGTGGTGGTGCTGGTTCATGGTTGGACTCGATGGTCTCAGAGAGCTTTTCCAACCTTAATGATTCCATGAATGGAGGCTGTGAAGTACCAGCAACAGGAATGCAGCTCTATTTTTCATGGCTCCCAGGATTCCTAAGGAGAAGGACCAATCCCTTCCATGCTTCAGTCGTGCTCCACCTAAACCTCAGTAACAGCCTGGGAACCCAAGGACAGCTCAGTTAAAGCTGCTTCCCATTCCCTTCCTTCCCACTCCAACCCAGGCAGTGACATCTCCGCACACACTGAGATCGTGGCTTTACATTTTAATTAAAATTCTCTTAAGGTTTGATTTCTCCAACTGTCTGCACAATCTGCTCTCTTTTCTGTCACTCTCACACAACACTCTGGGGTGAAAGGACCTTCTTTTTTTTCTCTGCTGTCCCCACCAAGGTCCCAGTCCACAACAAGTCCAGGATTCAGAACATTAAAACCACTTCATTAAAATCACTTTTTGAATATTTTTGTTCTGCTGCTGCACTATTTTAGCAGAAAGAGAACCTTTCCTAGATTTTATGGAAATGTGACATTAGAAGAGAATCACTCGAAGGCATTTCAGCTACAATTAACATTCCTCACTCCTCGGAAGGAAAATAAAAACAGTTTCTAATTGAATCACTTGACTGAATAAACACTGCATTAAACCAAGAGGGGAAGGAGCAGATAAAAAATCCAGTTGGCCAAATGTTGGGGTTGGGGTTTGTTTTCCCAGGAAGATTTGATCTGTGTGGATGCCCTGTGGGAATACACACTGCCACTGCCACCATGTATTTCTGGGCTCAGTAACAGGCACAGGAACGTCTCCCAAACCTCATGATTCCCCCTTGCTTCTTCCCAGCCAGAGCATTCCCAGGATCCATGGGTTTAAAAGGGTTGGTTGGGAATGTCAGTACAGACAACACACTGCAAAAGGACTGAAACCAAGAGTAGGGCAGGGCAAAGAGTCCACTGAGCCCCACAGTGCAAAATATTTGCTGCTAAATACAAGTCTAGGAGTAGTCCTGGCTATGTAGGATCATGGAATCAGAATGGTTTGGATGGGAGGGAACCTTAAAGATCATCTCATTCCCCTCCCCTTCCATGGGTAGAGACACCTCCCACTATCCCAGGCTGCTCCAAGCCCCGTCCAACCTGGCCTTGGACGCTTTCAGGGATGGGGCAGCCACAGCTTCTCTGGGAAACCTGTGCCAGGGCCTCACCACCCTCACAGCCAGGAATTCCTTCCCAATATCCCATCTAAACCTACTCTCTGGCAGTGGGAAGCCATTCCCCCTTGCCCTATCCCTCCAGTTTCTTGTAAAAATTCCCTCTCCATCTTTCTTGTAAGCTCCTTTCAGGTACTTCACGTCACATCCAACTTCACACAGAACTCAGCTTGCAACAAACTCCTGCTCCTCCACCCAGGGTTTGTCACCCACACTCCTCACTGGGCTGAGTGTCTGTTCCGTGTCAACCACCAGCCTTTCCTAGGAATTGTCCAGGACAGGCCACAGCCATGTCAGGGACTCCCAAAGAAATCCAGAGGTTCAACTGATCAGATTTCCAAGCCCAAATCTCTGCCCTGTGCCGTGCACTGCTATAATACAACCTGTACCTTTGTATCCCTTTTTATTTTTGCAAAGAAGCTGCTTTAGGAGCCAAAGAGGACACACCCCATCCTTTCAGCTGATTTTTTAGGAGCTGCAAGTGGGCTCTATCCAAGGCAGGCAGCTCCTCCTCCTTTGGAAGAACAGGTTTAAGGTCAAACACCTTCCCCACTTCCCAGCTCACCCGTTGCTCTGAGCTCTCCTGATGGTACAGAGGATCAGCACATCACTATGGAACACTCATAAATAAGGGAAGAGAGTCAGTAAAGCAGATTTTTCTTTACTTCTCAGAATAAATACTTAATTCCCAGACATATTGATTTGTAACTGCCGTGAAATAACCTTTAGCAAAATATCATTTAACAAGTTCTCTTTGAAACTTCCTGCACATGTTCAGCACTGGAGTTAATGAACCCCCAATTTCCCCTCGTATTTGTGAACGCCGGAAATAAAATCACATTGAAGAGGTGGATAAACAAATTAATAGAGGAAAAGGTCATCAGTGATGATTAAAGACTAAAAGCTGGGAGGTATATGAAGACAGAACTTGGTCTGGTTTGGGTGGGAAGGGACCTTAAAGCTCATCCAGTTCCAAGCCCTGCCATGGACTGGATGCTGCTCCCTAAACCGCGTTGTTCCAAGCCCCGTCCAGCCCAACTCATGCTGACTTTGGCTGAAGCAGATTCTCAGATCAGAACAAACACAGCAGATGCATTTCAAATAGTCCAATACTCTCCCTTTCTTTTATTCCTTTGAGATTGTACATCCCAGAAATTTCCAGAAAGGCAGCTGAAATAAAAAGGGTTTTGGCTCCTGAGTGAAGGCCGAAATAAACCTTGGAGTGACCCAGGGAGCCCAGCAATGGCTCAGGTATTCCATTAAACAGAGCTCAGATCCTGGGGTCAGGGAAGGAGTGACCCTCCCCTCTTCCATGCTGACGGACAAGCCAGGTCCCAGACTGGAAAACACAATTTTTGGAAAGGATCTTGAAGCCAATGAGCAAAAAGCAGCAGAAGCCTCAGTTGTACCTCAGTTATCTTTTGTCAGAAGTATCTTGGGTGGCTTGTGGATCATCCCCTGGGCTCTGGAGGCAAAGATGTCTGCTGCAGTGTTAAACAGATCTAGCTGAGTCCTATAAATCAATTAAAAAGATTTTCGCACCCTATTGTTGTGGGGAAGTTGCCCATGGATGGAAATGGTGGAATTTCTACCACTCTGGGTATTCAAATAGAAATTGGATGAGTGTTTTCTGTTGCTTAGATCAGTACCCAGGGCTTCCAGCCTGAGAGGTACAAAGCGATGGAGTCCACCTTGCAATAGGTTTTGATGTTTCATGCAGAAGTTTGCAGGTGCCATCCTACACCCTCTCTAATCCCAGCTTTACGTTCTTTCTTTTTTAGTGCACCAAAGCTTTTGAAGGACTTTTGCCTCTTCTGAAAAGAATTCACGTACAACGGGTGTACCCAGGTCTTAGCCCACAACAAATCCATGAGGAAATCCAAGAAATTCCCCCGAGCTGTGGCTTTCCCAAAATCCTTGTCAAAAAAACCTTTACACTGTTTGTTACTTCACATGAAGTAACAGCAACTGTTGCACTGAAGCAGAACTTCACTATCATAATTTTACTTATTAAAAACTGAACTCCAACAGCCTTGGGCACAGCTGAGCAAATAGAAGCAAGTGGTTTGATAATTTCGTTATTCATCCAAAACCTAGAAACTGTGCAGGTCACTTGCAGAATTATTCAAAATCTTAATCACCTTGCTGAGACAGGACTCAATTCACAAACTGTTCCATGCCAGCACAGGCACATGTTCCATAAAACAAGCAAGTCCAAGCAGGTTATGTTTGCACAGAGTAATTGCAGTGCTCTCCCAGTTTCAGGAAAAATACATTACCAGGCATCTCCATACTGACACCACAGCATTTCAGGCCTGGGCCACTACAGGAATGAAGCTTTCACCTGGGGGAACGAGCTGCAGGAGCAGCAAAAGAACGGGAACACAACCACAATAAATGAGAAATACAGGGAAAACACAAATGTGTTCTATCACCTGCTTTAATTCCAGAGGGATGGTCTCCCAGCAGCTGTAGCTTCTTCCTGGTTTCTCAGACAATAGTTTGGGTTGGAAGGGACCTTAAAACTCATCCCATTCCACTCCTGCTATGGGCAGGGACAACTTCCACTAGCCCAGGTTGCTCCAAGCACCATCCAACCTGGCCTTGGACACTTCGAGGGATGGGGCAGCCACAGCTTCTCTGGGCAACCTGTGCCAGGGCCTCACCACCCTCCCAGGGAAGGATTTCTTCCCAATATCCCATCAGTTTGCACAAGATACCTCAAATATCTCAAATACCAAGAATGGTTCTCATGGACACAGAGCCACAGGTCACCTCACAGGAGTTACCACCCGCAGTGGTGGCTCCCTAATTCTGGGAGCACAGTTTGAGCAAACGCTGACTAAACTGCCTCTGTAGCTCCTTTCTTCGTTTGCTTTTTGCTTTGTCTCCACAGCAAAAACAAAAAGTACAGAAAGCAAGAAGCCCCCAGCGACCACAATAACATTAGGGAGCTCATTTTTATAAAACCATTTTCACAAATGCAACATGTTCTGATGCTTAAAAAAAAGAAGCAGCTTCGAGCTGCCTCTTCTGTTTTCAGGCCCAGTGACACAGAGAACACCACAGCCCAATCCTGCACGGAGCCCCCTCTGAAAATGAAGGTCCTTTGGGAACTTCCTGTAGGCTCCAGGTCAGAAGATTTTGTCTTTGACTTGTTCTGTAATGGCTCTTGCAACCTCTGGGGCTCCTACATTTTCATCTTATATATATCTTTAATAAAAGCAGGAGACGGGGAAGATGGAAACAACACATCTCAGTGGAATACAATTCAAATAAAGTTGTTAATAATAAATAATATATTTGGTATTTAGACTGCTGCTACAGCCTAAGCCTGTGATTATGGGCAACGCTGAGATAAATAGATGAAAGGAGCAGAGGACAGCAGCGAGGCTATTAGGATTTTAAATTTGCCACAAGGCACAATCAGGTATCTAAATAATAAATATCAGTTTGGTCTCTTCAAGCCTGAACTAGACAAGATATTAACCCTGAGAAGTCAAATTCTGAAATGGAAAAGTGAACTCAACCTTGATTAAAGATGGAGCAGAGCTCCCTCAGCAGAGCTGCTGCCATCCCTTGTGGACAAGGAGCTTTTTGTTTTTTGGGCAATGGCAAATTTATTTACCATAAAAAAAAATATTTATTCTGCCTCTCATTTTTAAATGCTGGATCTGCAGACTCCATTCCTGTATCCTGGATTTTAAGGTGTAAAGAAGTTTTCTTGGTGGAATTCTCTGTTGGAAAAGAACATGTCAGTAGTGTCAGCATCGACAATTTTGGAGGTAGAGCTGCAGAGCAGGTAAGTGAAATTCAATGCATCTGTTGAGTCCTTGTTGCCAAGGTTTTATTGTTGCAGCAGCATCTGCCATCACCTTTCCAAATGATTTTCTGAAGTGAAATTGCTACATTCATTTTATTTCATGACTTAGCAATTGCAGAGAGGACAAATCATAGTTTAGAGGGTCATATCAAGGATTTGTCTGCACATCCAGGAGGATCCTAGGATGATAATCTCATGATTGCAGAGACACAACTTATTCCTACTGCTCTAGTTAACAAAAATTACAGATTTTCTACCAAATCCTGTTCTTCAATTGCTTCAAGAAGTAGACAAAACACCAATTCCCACAGTTCATGACATTAACTCTGATCAACGCAGTATTTTGCACTTTGGCTGACCTTTCCTTCCTTCCTCACAGGTGAACTGGGGAAAAAAAAGGGGAGAGGTGGAGCAATTGGCCAATCCTATCAAGGCACAGATCAAGGGCATGGTGAACACTGATACTCTTCACAGTCATTAAAATTCCTATATCCTGTTCTTATAAGGATGGAAAAAAAAAAAGGACAGACAAAGGCACAACAGGAATCTATTCTCTTGACAGCCATTTAATAACAAAAGAAAATGTTCTGAGGCACTCTCATTACTGCTTGGAAACTTTAATCTTGTGGACTTAGTTCCTGTTCATGGAAGCCTTCAGATCCCTTTATAAGCTACAGAAAGTGAGCGGAATATTTGTAGTTTAATTATACATTTAAACACCTTGGAGAGTCAGAGCCACTTTGGAAGTGTTGTGATGTCCAACTGAAGGGTTGTACAAGGAATACAAGGCCCTGTCTGAACATAAGGAGAGTCTCCAAATGGATCCCAGGGCTGGAGCCTGAAGCCAGGCTGGGAGAGCTGGGGGTGCTCATCTGGAGAAGAGAAGGATCCAGGGAGACCTCAGAGCCCCTTTCAGTGCCTAAAGGGGCTCCAGGAGAGCTGGAGAGGGACTTGGGACAAGGGATGGAGGGACAGGACACAGGGAATGGCTTCCCACTGCCATAGGGCAGGGTTAGATGGGATATCGGGAAGAAATTCTTCCCTGGGAGGGTGGTGAGGTCCTGGCACAGGTTTCCCAGAGAAGCTGTGGCTGCTTCATCCCTGGAAGTGTCCAAGGCCAGGTTGGACAGGGCTTGGAGCAATCTGGGCTAGTGGAAAGTGTCCCAGCCCACGGCAGGGGGTGGAACTGGATGGTCTTTAAGGTTCCTTCCCACCCAAAATCATTCCATGGTTCTATGATTCCATGAACACACTGATAGTTTGTCACAGGACATTTTTCTCTATTTTTTAGGGAAGGGCAAATCTGAGAAGCCAAGAACTATTTTCCTACATTTTTTCCCTACCGCCATGAATAACTCCTGAAAAATGCCAGTCAGATTTTCCATTGTTGCCTGGAACGATCAGGCTCTTTCCGCACAAATATGTAAAATGAGCCACACATCACCCAGATCCTCCCCACATCTTTCCATCCTTAAGGGAACAACATCCCAACCACCACCCTGCTCTGGGCTTACGGAATTCACTTGGGAAATCACCAGCTGACCACAGGACCAGGAGGCAACAGAGCAAGAAATTAATTTTGCCTTTCTCCTCTCTGTTCCATCAGCTCTTTAGAAGCCTTCCGGATGACCTTTGGGAGCCAAGACATTTTAAGGAGAACTGGAAATCCTATATGGAAGAATCAGTCAATTGTTATGCGAGAGGCACTGCTATTCCTCAGAAAAACATGGATTTGCTGCTTAGGAAACATGAAACCACTTCACAGCCAACTATTTTACGCAACTCAGAGCAGAAACAAAGTCTACGTGGCACACATTTCTATTGAACTGTTAATTATTAAGAATTGTGATTTGCGTAGAAGAGAAAATGCCTCAGAAAGATGAGAACTGACAAGATTATAAATTGGTTTAACTCACTAAATCTAAGCCTTCCAACTAATATCATCTAATAACCAGACATGTTTTATTTTTCCTTACATTCCAGTCACTGAAGATAAACAAAGAAAACAACTCAAAGCAAACCCAAATGACCTGCTTGGATGTGAACAGCCTGAACCACGGGCCTATAAACTGCTCTGTTTTTAAGAAAATCATCGTTAGCTGCGTATTTTATATGGTAATTGTACATCCCCAGTTTATGAATAACAACAGCAGAGTTTTCCCCTTCTGATTTCACTGCCACTTGAGCTATGCAGATTTCTAAAAGCTTATGAATATACAGAGAAACGGAATTGTTCTGAACATCTGTAAGCAAAATATGAAAAGATGTTTGGTGCTGAATGAACATCCTGGCTTGTCTAATGCTGGCCAAAAATGGTGTATTTATGTATTAGGCAAATGCACTGAAAATAGCTCCAAATCCTGCACACCCTCCAGAAAGCCTTTGCAGATCATCCTCTGCATGGCTGCCACCACAAAAGGGAAGAAAAAACTTCCATTCCATTCCATTCCATTCCATTCCATTCCATTCCATTCCATTCCATTCCATTCCATTCCATTCTTATTCCCCTTGCCTTGCCTTGCCTTCCCTTCTATTTCAATTTCCATTTACATTTTTATTTCTATTTCCATTCGATTCCATTCCATTCTATCCCATTTGATTCCATTCTATTCTATTCCACCTTAAAACATCCCTTTTCCCACTTTTCACAATTTCCAGCAAGTTTCTGCCTTTTTGGCTGCCTCGCAGCACCTCTGCACAGTGGTTCAAGTGTCCATTATTTGTTCACATCACTTTTCACACCCTTTCCATGAAGCCCATGTGAGAGTTCATCACTAAAAACAAGCCCCAATATCAGATTTTGACATAAAAAGTTCTAACAAGAAAATAAATTAAAAGAAAAGTTCTTCCCCATCAGTGAGTCCAGGATTTACTTGACCAACAGCACCAGTTCAGTTGGCTGCCAGTGGTTCTGTGCTTCAGGTCACAGAAAGAAAATGTGTTGGGTTTTTGTACTGTAGAATGAAAAATAAACGCAAGGGTATGGCCTGGAAATGACAGGATAATGTGCACTGAACTGTGTGAAAAATTAACAGGTTATTACTAATAACAGAATATTTATAAAATGACTCATTAATCATTAGGACTCAGCAAGGGGATGGGTATTCAAAGATTTCAGTACAGGGTGGACTCAACACCAAATCTCCTTAGTCACTGCAGCCACTCACTTAACTTTTCATTGTCATTCATAATCCAGGATTCCACTCCCAATCCTTAAAAACCAAAGGGGAAGACTCACCTGAGCACACCTCTTTGTAGGTAGGATTTGGGGTATGTCCTCCTGCATAACCCACTTGGGTGGAGTAGACTCCCTTCTGCCTCCAGAACTTCCTCTCGGCACCCCAGAAACAGCCCATACCTGAACAGGGCACAAAACACACATTGTGATTTCAAAATCTGTCAATTCTGAATCACTCATTTGCATATTAATTGATGCAGGCCATAGTGGAAGGAACATCTATAGGCAGCACCTGCTGGTCAAGTGTTTTCCAAGTTTATTTATAGGGTAACTACACAGAGAAATCCATTCTGCATCAGAACACGACTCAAATACAGCTTGATTTATGCTTCTGAATATCAATTTATCACAGAGGACAAACCTTGGAAAGGTTCAAAGTCCCAAACAAGGAGAATTCTCATGCACACACCAAAAAAAAGTTACTCACAAGGCAACTGTGCTGTTTGTGCAGCACCATTTTTACCTGAGCTGATTAGGAAGCTGTCAAAACACAATAATTTGTATTAATGGTAAACAGTTATTTAATTTTCTGTTTTCAGGCAGAGGTGGCAGCGATAATGGATTATATTCTATGTTATATAAGAGGAAAAATGCTTCAGTTTAACAATTTATGCACAGAGATATTTGATGTTCAAACAAGATTTTTGTAGCCATTCAGCCCCGTGGCCAATTATCAAAGGACATCAGACTGTTTAAGAGGGTAAACTAAAAACTCTCCTGGTTAAACGAATCAAGGAACAAACACCACCGACTTTGACAATTGCCTGATGGCTTAGTTAAATAAATGTTTAAGGAACTATTTATTAGATTATTTATTTACAGTGTCATGTAAACTCCAGTACCGTCAAGCTGATCCCCGATCACGGGAAATGTATTTTCCTTCTCAATGATAACATCCTCTTATTATTCCCTTCCTAAACTAGTTCAAATCAAGGCACTAAAAATAAGCTAAATATTAAATAAACTTAGTAATCAGTGATGCATGATGAGTTTTCTACTGGTAACACTGCAGATAGGACAGGTTAAAATGTTACAGAAATGATCATGCAGAAATTAAGAGCCGAGGCTGCTCCTGGAGATCCTGGAAAGAGGTAGGAACTTCCTGAGGACAATTCCCGCAGAAGATGATATAAATTGATGGTGGAATTGCAGTTATTGTCCCCTGTTTACAGAGATAACCAGAGCTGTTAGACTTGGGTTCCTCAGCTAAATCAGGCTGGTGGCTCCAAACCCCATCCAATCTGGCCTGGAACACTTCTAGGGATGGGGCAGTCACAGCTTCTCTGGGAAACCTGGGCCAGGGCCTCACCACCCTCACACCCAAGAATTCCTTCCCAGTATCCCATCTGTCTCTGCCCTCTGGCAGTGGGAAGCCATTCCCTGTGTCCTGTCCCTCCATCCCTTGTCCCAAGTCCCTCTCCAGCTCTCCTGGAGCCCCTTTAGGCACTGGAAGAGGCTCTGAGGTCTCCCTGGATCCTTCTTTTCTCCAGGTGAACACCCCCAGCTCTCCCAGCCTGGCTCCAGAGCAGAAGAGGCCATTGGAACTCCCATGGAATTGGGCACACCGAGGCTCTGTACAAAGCTGCTTCCAAGGGTGCTTTAACCGGTTTTGGGGTTGTTTGTTTGATCCCAATTCTGTATCTGCATGAGACACATGGAAAATAAACTCCTGCCCAACCCTAATCCTTCAGTGCCGTGCATCCTTAATATTCCAAGGGAAGTTTGAGCTCCAGCTGCCTGAAATCCCAGCTGTGCCCATGGCAGGTAAGGCTGAGGCTCTTGCAGGAAGGGCTCTGTAGCCAATTTATCAAACTACCGCTGGCAGGACAAACACACCAAGGGATGGCCAGAGAGCAGCTTCATCCATGCCAAGGAACAGTACAAATCCACATTTTTTTCCCACATCGTATTCCTAGGCCAGCAGCTGAGTGTGAATGAGCAACCCAAAATGAAGGAGACAACCCAAACTCAGGTTTGAGTTCAGATATAAGCCCAACTTCAAGCAGAAAAGCTCATCCTTAGGGTTTTATTTCAAGGATTTTAATGCTCGATAAATCCCTAATGGTGCTGTTGAAATTCCTGATCGTCAGGGCCACAGTCAATGGCCTGATCAATAACTATTATTTGGGATTCCCTCATTGATAGTCCTCTCTGACCTCGTTTTCCAGGGCAGTGGTGGAGTCCCCATTCCTGGAGGGATTTAAAAGCCGTGTGGATGTGGCACCTGGGGACAGGGGTCAGTGCTGGCCTTGGCAGTGCTGGGGGATGGTTGGACTTGATCTTGGAGGGTTTTTCCAACCTAAACTCTTCCGTGACTCTGTGATCTGTTGCTTTGGCCACTGACCCACATCCTCATAATGGATTCTTCCACTTTTCCCTCTTCCAGCTGACGCCTGAGTTCATTCTGCTGCCCTTTCCCGGAGAGAGAGGGATTTTATTCTCCTGGAGAAGCATCCTCATCATTTCTCGAGTGCGCTGCCACCTCACACAAACAATAAATCCTCCCATCCCCGCGAACAGATAAAATTGAAATCTTTGTCATAATAAAACAACCTGCTGGTAAAGAGACATCATTTACAACAATCCAGCAGTAAATTGCTTTCCCCAGCATTAATCCATTCAGCTGATGTTTGTTATTCTGCTAAAGTGGTGCCACGTTCGACAGAGAAATTGTCATAAGGAGAGAAATATTAACAATAAAACCCACATAATATCCCGGAATTAGACACGTGAGCTCATGGAGTGCCTGTTTTCCAGAGCACTGCCTGCCTCAAGCCATGGCTAACATGGACAATTATTGCCCAAACAGGGAAATAATTTCAGTGCAAGGTTTCACATGGTCTTGTAGCACAAAAAGAAAAGTTTACTTCCCTTAATTATTACTCCTTTAGCAAGGAAACTGAAGAAATAAATAATTTAAATAATAAATGTAAATAATTAAATAAAACTCAGAGGGGGAAACAAAATAGTAAAAAATGGCAGGAAAAGAACCATAAAAGCAAAATAAGCCACCCGTATTATAATTTGAAACTAGAAAACATGAATGTGATTTTAAACTATTCATGAAGTGATTTGCACAATCCCCAGGACTGGTGAAGTGAGTGCAGCTTTGGAGTTGGAGAGAGGGCTTCCAGAGGCATTCCTAAGAGGAAGAAAAAAATAGGAAGTACAGGGGAACACACTCACGTTCCCAGAAAAAAGAGCATCATTTGAACATAATGGGTATTGCAGAGGCGTGTTTAAGCACTGAAGATATTTGTCACTTTTTAATTGCTAATTTGCAAAACAAAAACTATTCTTTTAGTGATGGGTTTTGACTGACTCTTAATTGGAATTTCAAAAGGTAATTTAAGAATTTTTTTGTCTGCTTTTGAACTCCACACCCAAACAGACTCAACGAGGAATCTTTAAACATTCAATCATCCCTATGAAAAATATTAATCAAACAATTGGGGAATGAGTGATAGTATCCATATTCCTTCCCAGCATCCATATCCACTTTCTCCAGCTATTCTCTTTACGGATCCATACTCCTATAGATCCTCTGAACAAGGCTTTTCGTCACCAAGGACCCTCTGTTTCCATAGGCAACCCAGCTCATTTGCATATTTCTAATAAATAGTTAGCATGAGCTGAAATATTCTTCTGAAATAACGAAAGCAAAGTGCCACTCTGATAAGAGAGATAAGCACCCCGTTCCTAGAGATAATAAATTGTGAAATATTCCGAGACAAATGGAGCAGAATTGAACCCCAGGTGCTTGCTGGGATGAACAGTTTTATGGATTAACCACATTGACCAGGTCTCCATTGGGCTGCACAGGAGCTCAAACATTCAGGGATTCATTTATTTGCTTAAATGGAGACGTTTGGGATCATTTGAGATGCCTGAGGATATCCCAGACATCTGTGCACACAAAGATGACACAAATGGCACAGGACTTGGGAGAGACACGTCCTGAGGGCAGGGAAAATGCTCCTGGACATGGCAAATGCAACACATGGAACCACAGAATGGTTTGGGTGGGAAGGGATCTTAAAGCCCATCTCATTCCAACCCCCATGCCATGGGCAGGGACACTTTCCACAAGCCCAGATTGCTCCAAGCCCCGTCCAACCTGGCCTTGGACACTTCCAGGGATGGGGCAGCCACAGCTTCTCCGGGAAACCTGGGCCAGGGCCTCACCACCCTCACAGCCAAGAATTCCTTCCCAATATCCCATCTAACCCTGCCCTCTGGCAGTGTGAAGCCATTCCCCCTTGTCCTGTCCCTCCATCCCTTGTCCCAAGTCCCTCTCCAGCTCTCCTGGAGTCCCTTTAGGCACTGGAAGGGGCTCTGAGGTCTCCCTGGATCCTTCTCTTCTCCAGGTGAGCACCCCCAGCTCTCCCAGTCTGGCTCCAGAGCAGAAGGGCTCCAGCCCTTGGAGCATCTCTGTGGTCTCCTCTGGACTCGCTCCAGCAGCTCCACAACCTTCTTGCATTGGGAATCCCAGAGTTCCAGGTGGGTCTCACCAGAGTATCCCATTTGCATATTTTAAGGCAGGAGAAACCAGTCCCTACCCCATACACAGACATCACAAAACCCTGAAAGTCTCTGAATCTGAAGTTGAATCCAATCCCCCAAAACACAGCGATTTGTGTCTGAAAGTTGCCTGTTTCTCTTCCACAGCCATAAAAAGTGATGAGCTCAGTAGGACTCTGTGGTGCACCATAAGCCCAATGAATCCTAGGCAAAATTGCTAATTCCAAAGTTTTCTCTCCTCATCGTAATGTTCACAGCTTGTAATAATGTTAATTCCTTTATTTTGTGTACTGTGTGCAGAAGCCATCACACAGAACCAAAAAACAGATTAGAAGATTTATTTGAAAATTATTCAGCACTCAAGACGTTTTCCCCAATCCCACAAAAAACTCCACAGTCCTCCAAGGAAACCTTTGTTCAACTTTGTTCTGATCCCTTCTCCAATGCCTGTTCCCACCATATCTTTGAACGATCCTCGGTCTCCACGCAGATTCCCTGACGTAAATTCCTATTTATGAATCCATTATGCAAACGAGCACAGGCAGTAAATTTGCATCAGAAGGGTATTCCTGATCCAAACTCCAGCCTCACAAGCTGCACCCATTCTGTGCTAATTAACATCCATTAACTCCACAACTCCATGGAAGAGGCTGATGCTTCAGGGACTCTCAGCCTCCCATTTATTCCATTTATTTAAAGAAACTCACAGCAGGTGGATTGTGTTCCATACCGGCCAGTTTTCATTTTTTATTATGTACACATATACAATATTTTTTCATTTGTGGAATATTTTTAATGCCTTTGTCCTTTTCCTTTGAAGAATATCCTTCTCCACTGGCATCAGGTGCAGACACACCTGACTCCTGCCTGACTCCCCACCGACCTTTCCCTACTGCCAGCTTTCTTTCCAAGCCTCCTCTCTCCCTGCCTTCCCAGCAGTCCAACAGGACATCCAGAAGTCTCCTTTTTTGTCATATTTTGAAGAATGAATGCATTACTTCCTTGGCATGCCAAGCCTCTCCTGGCCCGCCGCCTGCCATCCCAACACCCACACTCCAAGGCACTTTTCCATGCAGCAGATTAAGGAGCTGTTCCCATGCCAGCAATGCTTCGCCGCAGAAGATGAACTGCAAAGGATATGGATCCCGCTCCTCCTTCTGTTAGCAGGATTTCGGAATATATTCCACCAGTCAGGGGGGGAAAATGTCAGCTTTAAATATAATAAAACTGGGAGAACAAAGAGCAGGGTCCTGGAAACCTCTTCCCAAAGCCCAGAGGAAAGGAAGGAGCAGGGCAGGATCGGTCCAGGCAGAGGAGCCTCTCGTGCCAGGCTCTGCTCTGAATCCCCGGGAGCAACGGCTGTGCCAGCTGCTCCGATGCCACAGGATCCAGCCACAGGCTGCTCCTATACATTGAGGCAGCAAAGGACAGCCAAGAGCACATCCCACCGGCTACCTTGGAGCTCCTGCCCGAGCCAGCCTCTCCCCGGGAGCTGGAGGCACAGCTGCCAGTATCCTGCTTCCCTTGGCCAGCGCAGGACTTGGCCCAAATTTGGAATACGATTGATTTCGTTCCCTCTCTAAAATCTGGAGAAGGAAATGCTCAGCTGCTTTGAACTGAAATGATTTTTTTCCCCCACCCCAGTTGGAAGGGATAAATTGAAGCTCAGCAAGTTCCATACCTATAGAATAATGCTCATTGCATACATTTCAGCCAAATGCCGGGTGTGATTGGCATTTTCCTCCTTAAAAAATTGTGGAGAGCAGTTGGTACAGCTGATTGATTGAAGTCAGTCCAAGTACTGATATTTCGGAGCACGGAGCCAAAGGGATATTGACGCTCTGTGCTCTGAAATCGTGGAGACCATTAATTCTTAGAATTTCTCAGGTAGAAGTGGAGACCTTGGCTTCACCAAAGAAGGTCAGGATGAGACCTTGGTGGGCACCACTGTGTTTCCTCCCCTAAAAAGAAGATGGGCAAGGACACTGTGATGGGAACCTGCAGATTTCAATGAAGGACCTGTTGGAGCGAGTCCAGAGGAGGCCACAAAGATGCTGCAAGGGCTGGAGTCCCTCTGCTCTGGAGCCAGGCTGGGAGAGCTGGGGGTGTTCACCCAGAGAAGAGAAGGATCCAGGGAGACCTCAGAGCCCCTTCCAGTGCCTAAAGGGGCTCCAGGAGAGCTGGAGAGGGACTTGGGACAAGAGCCTGGAGGAACAGGACAAGGGGGAATGTCTACCCACTGCCAGAGGGCAGGGTTAGATGGGATATTGGGAAGGAATTCCTGGCTGTGAGGGTGGTGAGGCCCTGGCCCAGGTTTCCCAGAGAAGCTGTGGCTGCCCCATCCCTGGAAGTGTCCAAGGCCAGGTTGGACAGGGCTTGGAGCAAGCTGGGATAGTGGAAGATGTCCCTGTCCATGGCAGGAGTTGGAACTGAATGAGATTTAAGATCCCTTCCCAATCAAACCATTTTCTGAGTTCATGATCTCCCTGTTTGGATAATCAGATTAAAATGTCCAGGTAACCCAGGAGAGCATCCAGCGTATCCAGTCTACACACACTTGTTTGCCTGGTTGCAATAATTTTTCTTGACTTTATATAAGACCATAGCACAAGATTCCCAGAAGATTAACTGTTGTTCTCCACAGGGAAATACTCCAGTATGGAGCCCTTTGGCTCCACTGTGATTGCGGACACAAATCCAGAAGTAAACTGGATCTCAAATCCCTTGGGAAGGGGGAACACTTCGATATTGTCTGTGCACTTACACAACCATTAATAAGGGCTTGCAAATCTAAAATGATCAAAGCCATGTCCTCGAGATAAAAACACAGCATGAAACTACCCCAGAGCCTTTGTTCTGAATTTTTTCAAGTTCTTGTCGAGGATCTGGAAAGAACTCCAGACTCAGGCTGAAATGCACTCTCATCCTTTGCACAGCACTGCGATTTGTAGGGAGCTTTGGCAGCCATCTGGATCCATACAGGATTAATGTTATCAATCAGGATTTAAAGCAAAATTGTACCATTGATACCCTCAGGGGTTTAACATCCAGCAGCCCCAGAATATCTGAGCAATCACAGAGTATTTGAGCTCACTGGAAAACAATCAACTAAGGAATGGTTGGGAGGAATAGGGGAAAAAAACCGCTGAAATGGAGAACAAGTTGAGCTGAAAGAAATGAAACTCCTGATGACAGATGGCATTAAGAGGATGATCGTCCTCGATGAGCGTTGGCTCTAATGCTCCAACAGGGTTGATAAATATGTTGAACAGCTTGCCTGGGGCAAGTCAAACAAAGCCCTGGGCAAGAAATTTAAAATGCAGTTTGCCTAACAGAGCAACTAAAGAGGAATTTCTTGGCTCGCTCTTTTGCCAAGACGTGTTCTGTTCACACCGCATGAATTCCCAGGGAAACTGTTGGGTTTGCTTCCTCTTTTTTTTTTTCCACAGGAGAAGCAGAAGCCTCATGTTCATTCAAATTAACAAATGCCCAGGAAATTGGTTCCTGCCTGTGGCTGCTGACGTTGGACGCGGGCGTGGGCACGTGTTTGTGTGGATGTTTGGATAAAAGCTGCACAACAGATTATTGCAAAAGGAAAAGCAGATTATCATCGTGGGGAAGGAATATTTTACTGTCAAGAGAAAAACTGCCATGTTTTCAGCACAGGAAATGTGTCAGAAAGATGACTTTGGAAAAAAACCCTCGAAGACAACAGCACTCAAACTGGGAAAAGCAATGGGGGGATACAGAAAACGACTGCAAAATGTGTTTATCAAACCCATCATGAAGCTTGTTACAAGTTATAAATAATACAAACTCAACAGGATTTAAACAAAGCTGAAGCCAATATCCAGAATGTTAATAAGGCACAAAGCACAGTTGCTCTAAACTTCACAGGCAGAACACGAGAGGTTTCACACATTCCTAATTCAATGCAATTTTGAGCTTAACCAGTAGAGAGCAGGGACAGACCCAAGTCAGTGCATCACAACACTTCCCAAGGTGGCCTTATTCACTGCCTGGGTAGCCTCTCCCACCCCAAAAGCAGGAATATTTAAACCATTTTTATCCTGAAGAGTAACAGAACTCGTCTGGTGACTCCACATAATAAAATTCCACCATCAAAATTCTCTGTCGGAAAACTTGTCTCTAATTCCCAGAAAGTGGAAGACACAGCCCACTAAAAAAATAATTTTTGGGGATCTGAAAGGTTCTCATCACACACTGGAAGGAGAATATGGAAAAGCAGCAGAGGCCAAACTTTGTGACCTCTGAGAGCTGGCCCAGAATGTCCCCGTGCTTGTGACACATTCCCACATCTGGCAGAGCCAGGAGGACGATGATGCACCTCAACTTCCACCCTTGGGCTGCACCTGGACCCTCCAGATGTCCATTTTGGGTCTAAATAATCAGGATTTAAATAATCCAGGAAGAGAAGTAGAACTCATGAGAGGGAAGAAAGTCAAAATATCTGCACCTCTTCCCTCTCCTTTTCCATAGTCTTGGGATGCAGACTTTGCTCCTCATCACTGCTAAAAGCATTTTACACACAATAATTAAACCTCACATGAACTATAATATTTAAATATTACTTTAAATACTCCACAACTGAGGTATGAGTGATCCCAAAGCAAAATAAAGAATCCTCTCTGGAAAAAACCCCAAAGGATCCCAACTAACAGATCTTTGTTAAAAATCTCCTTTTCACACCATGGCTGTGATTTTCAAAGGTTGGACTCAATGATCTGAAAGGTCTTTTCCAAACTTAATGATTCTATAATTTTATGTCTATTGAGTAAGAGAAACACCATTTGATAGAACTCCATATTTTCTAGTTTTTTCCTTCCCATATCTTGTTTAGTTCGTATTTTTCAGTAAAACTTGGGATGAGTCAAGATGCCCAAGGGAATGGTCACAGCCCCAAGGTTGCCAGAGCTCCAGGAGTATTTGGACAATGCTCTCAGGCACAGGGTGGGATTGTTGGGGTCTCCTGTGCAGGACCAGGAGTTGGACTCCATGATCCTGGTGGGTCCCTTCAAACTCAGGATATTCCATGACTCTCTGAAGATTAGGCATGGAAGAATAGGAATCAAAAACGTCCAACAATAAATAAAGAATTCTTCCCAAAACCAGTTCAACGTGTTACTCCTGAGGATTTCCATCTTAAAAAATGTTATTTGGTCTTTGATCATGGAAACATCACACAATTCCAGAATGGTTTGGATTGGAAAGGACCTTAAAGCTGATCTTGTTCCACACCTTCCACTACACCAGGCTGAGGTCTACTCTAGTCCATAGACTAGGCCATTCACGAAAATGAACTAAATCTGTCTACTTGGCTTTGTATAAATAATCAATTCCATCACACTCAGACAGGTGGAGAACTGGGAAAAACAAGATGAGTGGGAGGTTTTGGGAATTCAAGGCTGAACTCAGACTGTAAAAGATTTTCTCTCCAGCTGATTTCCATCATTAGTGGTGTTGCTGTTTTCAAACCCACAGCACATAAAGCCTTTGCCAAGGATTTGAATTTCAGTGGGCTGGGTTCTGGTACAAATTCTGCAGAACAAAAGAGCAACATCCCCAAAAGCTGAGTTTTTCTATTTACAGGGTCATTCATTTTCCTACATTCCATAAACATCAAAGAGAACTGTCACAAACTGTAAAATTCAGGAAGGGGAAACCAATAAACACCTGTTTCCTTTCATGTTTGGGGATTTGGGAATGCAGCTGATTGAATGCTCGTGGCTGGCATCAACTGGCAGCATTTTCCACGAACAACTGTCTCACATCCAAAGCAATATTGCACCACAAATGGGTCTGACCTGCAGAGGAGAAGTGCTATTCACAAAGCAGGAACACTCAGTCCTTAAGTACAAAATGTTGGGATTAAAATTGCATCTGTTTCATGTCTAATCCATTACTGAGTGATCTTCAGGAGTGCTGTAGGCACCTGATGTTTCTTGGCCACAAATACGATGCCTGAGGTGTCCCAAGGACACAGAAAAAAGCGTCAAAAGGTTTACGGTCAAAAATCTGATCCTTGAACTCTTTGCTTACTCCTTCTAATTTCTCTTACCAACTACATTATTTGAACAATGAACATGTGATGAATAAAAGCAACATAAGATCTTAGCACAGCTTTAATTGTTCAAAAATGGAATCGAAACTTATCATAGAATGGGTTGGGTTTCAAGGGACCTTAAAGCCCATCCAGTTCCAACCCCTGCCATGGGCAGGGACACCTTCCACTATCCCAGGTTGCTCCAAGCCCCATCCAACCTGGCCTTGGACACTTTCAGGAATGGGGCAGCCACAGCTTCTCTGGGAAATCTGTGCCAGGGCCTCATCTGCACCGTCACAGCCACGGATTTCTTCCTAATATCTAATTTAAACCTGCTCTCCATCAGTTTGAAGCCATTCCCCCTTGTTCTGTCCCTCCAGACCCTTGCACAGTCCCTCTCCAGCTCTTTTGGAAGGCCCCTTCAGGTACTGGGAGGGGCAGTGACGTCACCCCAAAGCCTTCTCTTCTCCAGCCTAAACAATCCAAACTCTCCCAGCCTTTCCTCATGGGAGAGGGGCTCCATCTCTCTGATCACCTTGGTGCCTCCTCTGGCCTGGCTCCAGCAGCTCCACATCCTTCCTGTGCTGGGCCCCAGGGCTGGGGCAGCTCTGCAGGTGGGGTCTCACCTGAGTGGGGCAGAGGGGCAGAATCCCCACTTCCCCTGCTGCCCACGCTGGGGGATCAGCCCAGGGCACAGAGGATTCAGGGCTGGGGCAGGTCCAGCTCTCACCCACCAGCACCCCCAAATCCTTCTCCCAGGGCTGCTCCATCTGCTCATCCCCAGCCCGGACTGATCCCAGGGGTTGCCCCAGGGCAGGTGCAGCACCTTAATCTGAATGAGCACAGCAGAAAGCCCAAGGATTCAGCCACTAAGGAATAAATCCTGCCTGTACCTGGCCACCCTCCTTTCTCCTTTGAAGGAGGGAGCAGTTCCTTAATATATTATGTTTCCAAAGTCTGTTAGGGATAAAAAGAACCACTGCTACAATAATAGGCTGAAGAGATTGAGATAGAGCTGCACGGTCCTATCATCAACCTGATTATTTGCTTCATTGCAAAGCATCACATCTTTAGTTCAGCCATTGATTTGAGGCTTTCAAATCATTTTGTGATCTTCCTTCACTCCGAACATTCCAACGCTTGGCAGAGATTCATTTGAGATCATCCCCGGTCATTTGCCACACTTTAGTGCTCCACCACTCAAGCAGGACTTGATGTACACAGAAAATAAGAGATGTCATCAGGGCTGTGTAATCTATTTCATATAAATTCATCTCTGCAGTAACACCCGAGCCTTACCCTCGGCTGGTGAAAATCTCTCTAATCTCCCAAGCCACCTTGGGGAGCTTGAGACAGAGAGAAGCAAAACAAAATATATTCTGCTCTTATAAAAGCAAAGAGCCACGTTTTGTTACCAGCAAAATAGGAATCACTTCTAGGGCTATGCTGCGGAAAATAATAACTTGTTTACAAAGTTTGTTTACTGCAAGGAATAGAAAAATTGCCTTTTCTTTCCTTTTTTTCCTTTTTTTGATGACTATTGCTGAGTTAAAGGAACTGCCATAGACATATTCAGAAAAAGTAATCTCATATTACTTATTATATGCATAGCCTTAGATTTCAGACAACAATAGAAAGCTGTAGGCACCCTGACAATTATTTAAATTTACAATCTATAATTGCTCAGGAGCAAAAAATAATTACATTCAAATAACAAACCAATTCAACAAGCAGCTTTTTCGTCCTTCTTTCCCCTTAACCCTTTTCCAAACCAATAAATGCCTTCCAAGTGCACCTAGATCATTCAAATGAACCTATTTTGAATTAAAGCTGTCCTTAATGGAAATATGGAAGTTCCAAGAGTTATTTTCTCATCTGTTGAGAGCCAATGAAATGATGGTGAGTTCTCACTTGCAAAAGAGAATAACTCTTCCCTACCCATTTCCCAAAAAAAGGAAAAAAGATAATTACTCAAGAAAATACCAGAGTAGATTGTTAGAGAAAAACTAATTTAGGTCCAGAGGGGCAGACAGAGGCCAACCATAAATGTGGTTAGTCATTTACCCATCGTGCAGTACACTCATTCCCAAAAAACATGGATTGGCAGCGTTGGAAATAAAGGAACTATAATAAATGCTGGGGCAGAGTGGCATCAATGGCTTGGCAAAGGAATTGCCAATACTCACAGCAAAGGCCATGACCTGCAGCTCCCCAAATCCATGGTTTTCTTAGACATCCCAAAATGTCCTGTGCCCTCTGGCTGTGGTTGGCAGACTGAGCGGGAGGGCTGTGGCAGCACAGTCCTGCTGCAACAAACAGCCCCTGTAACCCTGAACCAGATTTTGGGGAACCTCTGCCAAAGATCCTTGTGGGAATACACTTTGGAGAATTGCAGCTATCCAGCCAGGCTGGGATAACTCCAGAGTCATGGAGACAGAGCTGTGGTGCCGCAGGCTGGGAGCGGTGAGAGGTCATTCCATGCTTATCCAGCCCACCTGATCCCAAGCACATCTCCCATATCCATGCCAAGCCACATACACATCCAGAATGAGTTGTTGACTCATTTACTGCGCAACTGCACAGTCAGTCACTCTGTCTCCTTTGGAATTTTGAGGGTTTTATGGACGAACAACGTCAAAGCAGGTCAGGGGTGATTATTGGAATGTTTGCCACATCTGCACAACTTGTCCAGCAGAAAAAGGTTCACAAAGATCTTTAAATCATTATTTCTCATGACTCATCATAGAATGAAATGATTGTTTGGGTTTCATGGGACCTTAAAACTCATCCAGTTCCAACCCCTGCCATGGGCAGGGACACCTTCCACTAGCCCAGGTTGATCCAAGCCCCATCCAACCTGCCCTTGGACACTGCCAGGGATGAGGCAGCCACGGCTTCTCTGGGAAGCCTGTGCCAAGGCCTGCCCACCCCCACAGGAAAGAATTCCTTCCCAATATCCCATCTAACCCCACCCTCTGGCAGTGGGAAGCCATTCCCCCTTGTCCTGTCCCTCCAGGCCCTTATCCAAAGTCTCTCTCCAGCTTAAAAAAGATCTTTATCTCCCCCAGGGATAAACCCCATCCCACTGGGTGAGTCTGAGTGTCACCACTCTGATGTTTAAACCCCTACATTTGTCCTCTCTTGGCGTGTCAGGAACATTCCACTGAGCTACAGGAGTGACTCCCATCCTGCTGAGCAGCCGGATATTGGTGTCAGGGATTGTCTGGAGCCTTAGGATGTCCTGAGCTGGTGTAAATTCAGAGACACAGACGCTGCTCACGACGCACGAGGGATGGAGGTGACAACAACATTCATTTCCACACCTTCCATCCCAGGAGAAAGAGTCAAAAAAAGCTGGATGACTACAGCTAGGTGAGGCTCCACGTCACCCCTTTGGATACAAGGACACCCTGCCCTCTCTCCATCCCTGTGTCTGTGGATGCTGTCCTTAATTCCAACCACATTCCAGCATTCCACTCAAGCTCCATCTCCTCGGCTCGAGCACGTGTCTGCTTCTGCATAATTCATTACATGACTCCCAGTAATTTTCAGGCAAGGTTCAAGCAGAAATGTGTCACACCAGGATTAGATTATTTATGAGCATAATGTTGGATTTAAGCCAATGACACACCAATAAATTTTATCTCCAAGCCTGACATATCTCATGCTGTTTTCCCTGGCTCGCAAACAAATAACTACGGCTGTTTCACAATGACTCGCGCTCAACTTAAATCAGAATGGTTTTGTGATTATTTCTTATCTTGCTCGAAAAACTGATCGTGTTATTTCTTTCTTCCAGGGGCTGAAGTGTGGTTTTGCCTCCATTTCCCAAGTGTGTCCTGCACAAAGCCAGGTATTGCAGAATAAAAATCTGGAATAAGGTGCTGTTTGAGGCTCTTAAAGGATGGAGTTTTTCACTCTTTTCTAAGGACAAAAGATTTGTGGCAACCAGGAGAAGCATAGCCAGCATTAATTGCCTCTGCAAATAATCTAATACAGGCATTACCCCAAATACAAGGGTAAAAAATGTACCATTATTATATAAATATCCAGTATATATAAATATTTATTAAATAAACATTATTCTATAAGTATATGCTGGGACATAAGGGATTCTGTGACCAATTCTAGAAGCAATTCTTCACATCCAAACTCATGCAGACTGCAACAACTGCACTGAAATCTCCATTATTTCTGTTCACACGTGACAAAAGGTGCCCAAGCTCCTCTGACAGTCACTGGAGATCCAATTCCAATGGAATGAGATGATCTGCAAGGTCCCTCCCAACCCAAACCATTCTGGGATTCTATGATTCTATTCCAGTTGAGCCTCCCAGGCTTTAGGAGTATTTCTGAGCCAGCATTTTAAATGTTGGTGAAGATTTTTGTACCTTTGACCTGAAGCAAAGATATCTAACGATGTATTTTTTCAATAACTTCATCAGGTGAGAAAAACCCCTGAAAATCGGGAAAATCACACTAAATTCTCCCAAACCAAATAACTCAATAATTAGTAATCCATGTTTTTTAATACAGGATCCTATTTGCTCAGTCTCCCATCCCCAGATCTAAACTTTCCAGGCTGTGCCAGGAACCTTGTGAAGAAAAATCCATCAGGATCTGCTGACAATATTTTGTGGAAGTTGCAGTATGCCTGAAATTGTCAAAACAGCACAATTTTCCCCCTCCAAAAACCTCCTTACACATTTTTTTCAGGGCTGAACAGAATAAATCATCACCACTCCGTGTGTTTTATGCCGTGTCACCCTCTCTGTGCTTTATTAGCAGGAATCAAAGGATAAATCCCATGGAAAATGTGCCCATCCCAGCACATAAACAAACACACACACACAAATCTATCTCCTGCAAAGCAGCATCAATCTGATCAGGGCGGCCTCTAGTCATTAACAGGATAATTTACTTCTATTTCCAACTTCAACCAACTCACAATGATGCCAAGCATATGTTCCTCCTGCTCACTGATATATTCCTATTTATCACTGGCAAGGAATTACTTCTCTGCAAGGCTTTTCCAATTGCTCAAGGTGCTCACGCTGCCTGTTTGCATGGAAAATAAAACAAATTAATAAAATAAAATCGTAAAAACCCATAAATAAATAAAATATAACTATTTTTTTTTAAATTTATATATCGATAAAGAGAAAAATAATGCTTTTCTTCAAGACAATTCCTGCTGTTGGAGATCACCGAGCCCCATCCCCAAAGTCAAGGAAATTAACTGTGTCTCTTCTTACTGTGGCAGTGTCCCCAAAACGTAATTAAAAGGTTGTTTTAAGGTGAATGATGCTGATTAAAAAGCTGCAACCTGACTTTTAAAAACCTCCAGATCATCCCTAATGTGCAATATCCCCTCCAAGTGGAAACCCACACAAAGCTGAATTCTTCATTACCTCAAGAAACCTAAATTAACATAAAAAACTCCCTGATGGAGAAGCACAGAGATTGTGTTTGAAGGCCACATTGCTTTTGTTTCCAGAAGGAAAAAGAGATGTGGCTCCTTTGAAAGCAGAGGACGTTCTGAAGGGTTGTGCTCATCAAGGACAGCTTTCACTTTGTGTTAGGGATATTTTATTGTCCCTTATTAGTGTTTCTAAATGTCAGGAGACGGCCTTGGTGAGGACCAAGCACAGGGCAGCATTTTGTTTTTCTCAGGGTCTCCTTGCCCAGTGCTCTGCAGCTGCCTGTTTACATTCCCACAAATGCACAATTCCATCAAATCGGATCAGCAGCATTTAAAGCACAATGCCCAGGATATTCCACAGGACATGAGAAATGGAACATCGAGATTTTGATTTCAAAAGGTCCCGGAATTATGGTTATTTCTGTGTTTATCACCTTATTTTACAACAGGCTTAGGGGAAAGTTTTCAGTTCAGGGCTTTAAAATCCTAAACAGAGAACTTTCCCTGGCAGTGGCTTAAAGCTAAAAAAGCCAAGGGGCAGGGTTAGATGGGGTATTGGGAAGGAATTCTTCCCTGTGAGAGTGGGGAGGCCCTGGCACAGGTTGCCCGGAGAAGCTGTGGCTGCCCCATCCCTGGAAGTGTCCAAGGCCAGGTTGGACAGGGCTTGGAGCAACCTGGGATAGTGGAAGGTGTCCCTACCCATGGCAGGGGGTGGGACTGGATGAGCTTTAAGGTCCCTTCCAACCCAAACCATTCTGTAATTCCATGCTCAGGCAGTGGCAGCAATAAGAATGAACCAGGACCCGACAGCAGGGGTTGAGAACTGGGTCAAGTTTCAGTTCTCTGGAAGAGGCAACAAAAAGACAAAATCAGTATGTGGAAGACAGGAAAAAGGAAAATGGGAATTAAGGAAAGATTTCTTTAATAAACACACTGCAAAGGTAAGAATGGGAACACAATTTGGTTTAGGGACAGAGCAGCCTCCCTTTAGGCCATTCCCTTTTGTTATGCCCTGACTTCACAGGCTTTTTCTCCCATTCCAGAACTGCAGAAATTCTGTGTCCATTTTTCCACCACCCTGTGAACACAGGAGAGCATTAAAGCCTCTGAACTCTATAAATCCAGCCAATTAATACACTTCCTTCACTTTTCCAAGATGCTGAAAGAGAATTACTCAAGAGACATTAATCCCTTCTGGAATACATTCCCTCTGGCTCCCAGTTCTTCCATAAGGTGATCCTTGTACCATGTGGTGCTGTTGCTGGGTATGTTTCTCCTGCATTTGGGTCTGAGCACTCACACCTTTTTCAACATCATGAAGTCCTACATTCTCTTCAGGCAGAGATGAAATAACTTCTGATGTGTAGCATTGTTTAAAGTTTTTTTCTTTTACTTTGCGAAAAATTGTTTGTTCTAGTTTTACTGTCTGCAAAAAAAATATATATATATTTCTCTTGGGGGCCAAACTTTGTTTCCTGTGATTTTCTTTTCCTGGTGAAAAACAGTCACTGAAAACTCAGCTGGACCAAAGGACTTCCTAACACAGGTTCTCCTCTGACATGGCCACCAGCAGCTGCTCCAGGAGGGAATAAAAGAAACTCTGTATGGATTTATCCATTCTTAAACACATCATCCCACTTCCAAGTGAAATTATTCCCCTTCAGCTGAGAAGTAGCCCTGATCAGGCCTTTATCCATACAAACAGAATGGTTTGGGTTGGAGTGACATTACAGCTGATGCATCCCATTCCACCCACTGCCGTGGGCAGGGACACCTTCCACTATCCCAGGGTGCTCCAAGCCCTGTCCAACCTTTATGGGAAGGAGTTGAAGACCCCAAAAGCAGGATGTATTGGAGAAGCCCAGTTTTCCAAGGAGGCACCAGTGCACTGAACAGGCCACAGGCACAGGGTGAGAAACCTCACTTGACAATCCTGGTGTATCCTGGTTTAATTTTTAAATAACCTTGGAAGCAGTGGGAATTGTGGAAAAGCAAAGCACAACAACAATGCAACTCCATGGAATTCCTGGAATGTGCTGCTGTCTAATAAGAGCAGAGCAGAAGGTGACCAGGCTTGGATCTGTCTGCCAGCTCCGAAACGTCCATAATTAGATCTTATCAGTTACTTAACATCCTATTTCTGTCTGTGCTTTGTTTACATCAAGAAACCAATTATCCCATTACAAGCCAGCCTATGTCAAGCAAATACAGCTCAATGTGCTCCTCTATTTTAGAAGTGTTATAATTACAAATCTGAACTATTGCCAGATTCCACTGGAGGTAAATAAGAGCCCTTCCACGAACACACCATATGCACGATGCTTCCTCTTGGAGAAATAAGGTGACTTATAAATCTCAGGGAATGTGGAGGTGCTCTGGGATGAACTGGAGCCTTGCAACAGCAGCAGTTGATAATGAAAAGAAGCACTTAAAAGTCAACAGAAACCAGATCAGAAACATTTCTGAGCATAATTTGCCTGCCCACGGCAGGAACAAGATGATCTGTAAGGTCCCCTCCAACCCAAACCATCCCATGATAATGATAATACAGCATTAACATTTAAATGTGTTTAAAATATGCAAAGAGTCACAACAGTACTGAGGAAAATATTAATTTATTGAAGTCGTGAATGTTCTGCAGCTTTGAGGCATTTTGGGTAAAAACTTGAATTTAGACCCTAAACTGCTTCTTTTCAAAACATTATTGACATCCCCCCCATTCAGATTTTGAGTTTTGGTTAGGTTTGGGGTCAAAATCAATCTCTTAAGACAAAATACTTTTACCTGAATATATCCAAAGCCACAAAACTTACAAGAAAAGTTTATGGACAGACATTTATTAAATGGTCTCTATCATTCCTAACACAAACACGGAACATCAAGAGTTTCACCTGTTCCACAGAAACACAGAACCCCAGAGTGCTTTGGGTTGCAAGGGACTTTGAAGACCACACAGTTCCAACCCCTTCCTCTATCCCAGGTTGCTGCAAGCCCCATCCAGCCTGGTCTTGAACACCTCCAGGGATGGGGAATCCATAATTTCTCCGGGCAACAGTCACAGAATTTGGGAATAAACTTCAAGGGATTTTTGGCACAGCATTCCCAGTGTCCCCAATGAGGCTGTGAGCGGTGCCTGTGCACCTTGTATGCCCTTAGTACTTAATTTTAGCTGGGAGCTGGATTAAGGGGTCACTGGATGGGGAGCATTAAAAGATTTCCATTAAAGAATCACCCTCACCCTCGAAACGTGGCTTTTTTCCCCCATTGTAGGAACAAGGACACATTTCTTTATCCTAGTGAACAATGGGTGCATCTCCAGCAGCTGAGTGATGCCGAACAGACAAAGGGGGAGTCTCAAGATCATTTAAATCACCCTTTGAAACCTGTGAGGTTCTGGAAAGCTGCAGGAACAATGCCCCGAGCACATTCACCCTGTCCCTTGACCCAAACAAGCACCACACCATCCCATAAATAACACACCATTAGCAAGAGCATCTCGAGGAGGCTTTGCAGGAGAGGGAGCTGTGGAATGAAATCCAGCTGCGTTTTGCAGCAGGTGGAAGGATGAGTGTTCACAGCCCTGCATTAAATTTCATTCTGCTGTTTTATTGGTGGATCTAAAACTATCCAAGCAGCAAGAAAATTCACTGCAAATTGGCTGTCTGGACACAACCAACTTTTAGTTGTAGATCTTTTTAAGCAATCAGGGAATGGGTCAGGTTGGAAGGGAGCACAGTGGGGTCATGTGGTCCAAATCCCTGCTCCAGCAGGGTCATCTCAGAGCATAGGGCACAGGATTGTGTCCAGATGGGTCTGGAATATCTCCAGAGGGAGGGAGACTCCACACCCTCTCTGGGCAGTAACAGGGATTAGTTCTAAGTAACTATTGCTATTCAAGACTCATCCCTGTGAATCCCAATTAAAGGATTAAAGGATGTTTCTGGAGAGGAGCTGTGAGAACCCTGTCTTGGTAAGGTGGAGTCAGAAATTTGACTGGCTCAGGATCTTTCCTGAGCTTACAGAGTCCCAAAATGCAGAGAACTTGCTGTTAACAGGATTACACATGGATAGGATGAGTAATAATCCACGGAGAGGAATTACTAGCCCATAGTTTTCCTCTTTGGGTGCTTCTTTTAGAATCAGAGAATACCAAAATGGTTTGGGTTAGAATGGACCTTAAAGCCCATCCAGTTCCAACCCCCTACCATGGGCAGGAATATCTTCCACTATCCCAGGTTGCTCCAAGGCCCCATCCAACCTGGCCTTTCATTCCCATTCACAGAGGTTGGAGGGAGGAGATGTGAACTGCAGCTCCCTTTTCCCATCCCATCCATCAGAATGGGATCCCAATGCCAAAAAATGCCCAGGATTATCATCAGTCATGTTTTGCACTATTCCATTGCAGGTCTAATAGCAAAACTCAGGATGTGTAGGTTTTCTGTTCCTTCACAGCACAGATGGCACCAGCCTGAGCTTTCACCACTTAAACCCAACACTTGCAATCAGAGTCTTGTGGAAAATCTAGGGCAATTTAAAAAGAGTGGAAGTTCCCAGGCTTGATAGGAATGTTACAGGGTTCCTCAGGAATGCTTTAAACGATGCTGTTTAATAAGATTTTGCACTTTTCCCATTAAATTCTGTTGCTTTCTATGAAACTTGACAAATTGTGGACAATGAGCAGTGATAAAACCAACATCAACCACAACCACTGGAAACCTGATCTGATCATCACACAGGAAATAAAAAAAACAAAAGAAGCTTCTTTTAAAAAAAAATATTTAAACAATATGGACTGCATCAATATCAGACTGTACCAGAATTTTCTGACCCTTCCTGGTGTAAGAAATTTAGAGAAAAATCTCTACATCCATCTTAACTTAGAGCTCAAAAGGTGACAATCATTTTCCATTTGCTAAAAAACCCCCAATTATAAAACAATCACTCATTCCACCACTTCAAGAATTTTTGTACGTTCCCAAAATCCCCAGAGAAGGAGACACCTACAGAAAGGCAACACTGGATTGGAGGAATTCTGAAGAGAAGTTGAATAAATCATGTTAGAAACTCAAGGGTGACACCCACAAACCATTTCTCCTCTTCAACCATGAAATTACACCAACATTAATTCCACAGGAAAGTTGACACTTACCACGATTTTTACAATCATCAATTGAAAAGATTTTTTTTTTACTATTAAATTAATGTGTATCAAGGAGTAATTTACTATTTACCTCAACATCACAGATAGAGAAACATTTAATAGAATAGAATACATTTCCTAAGACACTTTGGACCATCCTGTATTTGTTAATAGAGAAATCCATCCTTTCTATACAACTCAATTGTATCAAAACAGCATTACAAAATTTTCCATTCTCTGTAGCAATAAATTTTAATACTAATTGCCATAAAAATCCATTTTTTTCTTCCCCAGAAAATTCCAAAGGCTTGCCTTAAGGAATAACATTAGCACATTCTGAAATGAGAGCTCTGACAATTCCCAGATTTGGGTACAGTCCGTGTCTTGGTTGAAAAAGGGTGATTTTGATCTATTTTAGGATGTTTATTACTTCCAGAAGTTAATTTCTCTGGAGAAACACCTTTTCGAGCTTTCAAAAAGGGCTCAAAGAATGACATTTTCATAGAAAAGAGACAGATCCGGTGAAACTAAACATCTTCTCTTTTCCAACTGACCACTTTTCCAGCTCTCATGGCTCCCACCAGGAATTCCAGAGGACTATTCACAATGTCAAGCAGGTTTGGTTTGAGGCATGTAAATGGAAACAACGCTGCAAGTCCAGTAGATCCCAAAAAAATCTGAGTTCCTTGCATGCCTTAAAGTCTGGAGAATCATGGATCATCTTCAGGATTTTGTTTAAACTCATGAATGATCTCACAGCAATTATCATACATAAAAAGCCACTCATCTGGAATTTTTAGGGAATAAAATACAGGATTTGCATTTTCTGTTGGTGTAACTAAGAAAAAATATTTTTAGACTATTTCTTTATACGGAAATGACATAAAAAGGACATCTCCCAAAATGCCCAGTGGCTTTAGCTGGTGGCAGTGACTGGAAAATGGCAGGAGCAGCCCAGATTCTGAAACTCGAAGGAGTCAGGCTGGAATTAAGAAATTTGGAATGCTGCAACACCAGGGAGCTTTGAGCTTTTATTTTCAAACTGCTGCCTTACCAAACAGAGCCATCTGTGTTCCCTCTGGGAAAGGTTCGACCATTCTGTTTCCATTGACATGATGTTTATCTAGAAGGGGAAAAAAAAAAACAAGTTAAAATGTAATAGACGATCTGTTTTGCATAAAATCAACTGTTTGTTTCTTACAGATCCATTGAAAGATGAAGTCTGGTTTCTGAAAGCCCACATGTACAATTCACTAAATCTGGAGAATTCACACTCTTTATTTTTCAGGAATACTGTCCAGAAGTCCCAGGATGTAAACTGGAGATGAATTTCAGTTTGGTGATTGAGACAAACCAGCTGATCCCGACATGACAAACACCTACAGAGCAATCCCTGCTCCTGAAAGGAACCTCCTCATGCAAGGAGAAAAAGAGAATTGAGAATCTCCTTTGCTGTGAAGACACGTTGGTGTTCAACCACAAGATTTTAAGTGATAAAAGAATCACAGAATCATGGAATGGTTTGGGTTGGAAGGGACCATAAAGACCATCTAATCCAACACCCTCCCGTGTGCAGGGACACCTTCCACTGTCCCAGCTTGCTCCAAGCCCTGTCCAACCTGGCCTGCAACATTTCCAGGGAAGCCACAGCTTCTCTGGGCAACCTGTGCCAGGGCCTCCCCACCCTCACAGCCATGAATTTCTCCCAAATATCCAATTTAAAACTCCCCTCATGTAGTTTAAAACCTTTTCACTGGCATCCCCACATTCATTTTTCGCTACTATCATGCATTTTAAACAATGGCGGCAAGAAATGAAATTGCCTGGACTCAAAATACAACTTTCTGTTCACAAAATACTTTCCAGGGAGAAAAACAAGATACTTTCCCAGTACATGCATTATTTTAATTCCTTTAGTCCTGATCCTGGTGAGGAATAAACCAGGTCAAATCAGGAACGTGGGCTCACTTGTGAATTCTCTGAAAACAATATTTCTCATTAGCAGGGAGGCACATTCCCAATCCCAGCTGGCATCCAACATTTACCAACAGTCGGTGAGAAGGGAAAATCAGGGTTATCTGCAAGTGGAGCAAGAGGTGCCACGAGTCAATTGGTGTCATTTAGGAAGATTGAATGTCCTGTGCCTCAAGAGAGGGGCTTCGGGAAGGAAATTGTTGGGAGGCTCCGGAGTGGGAGGAATATGACCAAGGTTTCAACCTCGTTAGCTGTAGCTGGTATTCCCAACATGATCTACAGCCACGGGAGAGGAGTGAACAGCCAGAAAAATTACAGAACATCTTGTAATATCAAATAAACTAACCCTGCCCTAGCCCTGATAGCTGCCTTCATTTACAGAGTGAGTGACATCCATGATGTATGGAGCAGTTATCATTTCAAATGGCCAGGCTTTCAATATATTAAAATTAAAATTAAACTTTCAGAGGTGCGACGAGCTTGAATGAAAGTAATATTTTCAGAGTTCTCAAGTTGTCTTCCAATGTCTTCACACTTTCCTTTCGAAGATCTCAGCCAGATAAAATGATTCATTTTCTTGTCATTCATACTTTGGCTCACATTTTTTTTTCTGGTATTTCCTGCCTAGATACACTAAATAGCGGAAAAAAACCCAACAAATTTAAAAGGACTTTAATAAAATACACATTCAACCTTAGGAAGAAAATTACAACACCTAAACAACAACATGTAAGTAACAACAACTATTCCCAAGGAGAATCAAAAAATGTCCCAGTTTGGGGCTTTTTACTGAAGAATTTTCCATGTGAAAACATTTCAATTCTCACCTACAAACTGGATTGACTAACTCTGGAAAATCAGGAATACTTTGGCACCGTGGAATTAGTAAAAAAAAATAGGAGGGCTTTCCCTGTAACTTGCCAAAATAAAGAATAAATGACTTTTCCAAGCTCTTTGTCATTCCAGAGACAAGAGCGTGCAATAAGTAGGATAAAACCTGGTGTTACAGAGTCATGGAGAGATTGTCAGGGAACACTGGACTGCCTGTGAGCTCACTTCAGCTTCCTGATGCTGAAAACAGCACATTCCACCCAAATACTGTCAATATTTACAGGGTTAATCCACCAGTGAACTGCAACTCCATTCAGGCACGTGGAAAAGCTGAATTGAGAGGACACGGATCATCAAATCCTGGAATGGTTTTGGTTGGAAGGGACCTTAAAGATCATCCAGTTCCAACCCCCTGCCATGGGTAGGAACACCTTCCACTATCTCAGGTTGCTCCAAGCCCCATCCAACCTGGCCTTGGACTTTTCCAGGGATGTCTTTATGTCATTTTTTTTTAATCTCCTTCATCCTCATGGTTCCAAAGGGAAGCCATCTGGTAAGGAATAGATTCTTACTTCTGTTTATTGATATTCAAGCTGTCAGAATTTTCACGAACATAAATTCACAACCAGACAACAACCTCTCAAAACTTCCAAATGCTGCTCCATCCTCAACTGCCAAAACTCCCCGAATTTTCCAGACCAAGCCTGAGAGATACCCAGGACACACTTTGCTCCCTGCTGAACAGAACCAGTAGGAGCTGAAAGCAACACAGATCCTGGAGGACTTGACATTCAGCTTGAGCTTCAGGCAAAGTTGCTTCAGACAGGTGCAGTGCCTGCCTTGTGCTCCTTAGATTCTCTGGATTGTAATAAAAATAATCCCTCACAGATCCTCTGCATCTGTGAAACAGCAAAATACGGGGAAAGATAATCAAAAGTTGCTAAACAGGTCCTTAATATTTCTGTGGCATTACTCAGTTTTCACAGCCTCTCACTGGGTAGTCTCTAACAGGGTCCTACAATTGCCCTTGGCTAAAGAGTCACTGACCTCAGGTAAAGTTCAGTCCACACATGGATTATCACAGAAACACGGAATGGTTTGGATTGGGAGGGACATTAAAGGGACCATCTTGTTCCACCCCTGTCATTGGCAGGGACACCTTCCACTAGCCCAGGTTGCTCCAAGCCCCATCCAACCTGGCCTTGGACACTTCCAGGGATGGGGCAGCCACAGCTTCTTTAGGCAACCTGTGCCAGGGCCTCACCACCCTCACACCCAAGAATTCCTTCCCAATATCCCATCTAATCCTGCCCTCTGGCACTGGCAAGCCATGCCCCCTTGACCTGTCCCTCCAGGCCCTTGTCCCAAGTCCCTCTCCAGCTCTCCTGGAGCCCCTTTAGGTCCTGGAAGGGGCTCTGAGGTCTCCCTGGATCCTTCTCTTCTCCGGGTGAACACCCCCAGCTCTCCCAGCCTGGCTCCAGAGCAGAGGGGCTCCAGCCCTTGGAACATCTCCGTGGCCTCCTCTGGTCTTGCTCCAGCAGCTCCACGTCCTCCTGATGTCGGACTCAGGGCTGGAGGTGGCTCTGCAGGGGGATCTCATGAGGTTGAGCAGAGGGGCAGAACCACTTCCCTCATCCTGCTGCCCACCCCACATTAGTCTGTCTCTGTACCAATAAACCATTCCAGTAGACAAGTCTTATCTAGAACTATCTGAGTGTTAATAAGCCCAGCCAAAATCATGTTCGATCCTATCCCAGCAATTCATCAGCGTGGACAATCGAATTCAAACGCCTGGACCTGTTCTCCGGCACATTTTAATTTATCAGGATGCATTTCATTTATCCTCACAGTTCCACGTGTGCTGACGGTATCACCCCCGTAATAGATACATTTAACAAAGAAATATGTTCAAATGAGAAAGTCCCATAAAAAATATTTCCTTTCAGGCCAGTCTGACTTAGGTTCCAAACAGATTTACAAGCCCAGAGGAAATTTAAAGAACTCTGGGTTAAGATACTCACAGTCATTAATGAACACCAGTTCGCTCTTTGTGGACCCAAATGAAGCTGCTTAAAGAAGGTTTGGCTTTCAGAGAACGCTGATCCAGCAATGAATGAAAATCAGGAATTTTCTGGTCTCAAAATATTCAATCTCAAGCAATCACAGCAAAGATTTGAGAACATTTAAATTCTATCAATAAGAGATTCATATGTTCTTCGTATTTGTCTTTTGATTTTCTAAAGCCATTAGGGAATATTTAGATTACATATCCAAACTTGTTTTATCAGAGCAGCCAGAAAGTTATTATTTTCAAATGAAAACTGAGATTCTCACATAATCAAATTAATCCAGGAGTAGGGGTCATATTTACACGCAAGGACTGTTAATTTTCCATGGTAAGTACAGCCAGGAATTGAATTGAAAATAGCTGATTAACCAATTACCAGGAGCCTCCTCCACCTCCTAAAGCACAGCCACGATGGGGCCAGGGGGAGAGGAGGAGGAAAAGGGATAAGCAGGGATGGGAACATCCTAAAGCAAATCAGCTGCTGCTTGAAAGACTCCTTTCCCCTTTCTTTTTTGCCTTTTCCCAGGTTTTTCCTGCACTCCCCATCACACCCCCATGGTGGAGGATTTTGGCTACACCAAATAATCTGTTGATGCAGTAGCTGCATCACTGAGGGGCTGGGAATTTCAGGGAGAAAAGAGATCAAGGAATATAAGAATTTTTTGAAACAGTTATAGAAGAAACTCACTGGTTATTATTTCCAAAAGTGGCACGTAAGTCATAATATAAATCCTAAGAGTTACAAGGTGGGCACCAAAGAAACAAAAGCACACAGTGGGATTTTGGGGGACACGATGATCCTTGTGGGTTTTTTCCTACTCAGGATATTCTGTGATTCCGTGGTTGTGTGAAACTTCCAGTGTCAGCTGTGCATGGCATGTACAGATATTATTGAGTGCAGTTTCCATATTCAATTTAAATAGAAGTTTGGAGGCAATAAAGGGGCATAAAACAGTGCCAGGCCTGTGTGGGAAAGATTCCTTTCATCTAAATAAGGAGGGGTGGAGAATAACGTTCAGCACTGAAACAGCAAGTTCTTTAAATGCCTCTTAAATTGTAGATGTGAGAGGAGTAGGTCATCCACAGTCACAGCTCCACCTCTCTGAGGCAAAATAGTGAAAAGGAGGATCACAGATGCCGCTGGAAAACTCAGAACACGGAGGCAGATTGGTGGCATTTCACTGCAACCCACAGCTGGGATTGAAACATTCACTGAATGTCCAAGTTTCATTTCAGTGTTGGGGTTTGAGCCCTGCAGAAAGATGACAGCACAAGGAATCAGGGAATCATGGAATGGTTTGGGTTGGAAGGGACCTTAAAGCTCATCCTGTCCCACCCCTGCCATGGGCAGGGACACCTTCCACTATTCCAGGTTGCTCCAAGCCCTGTCCAACCTGGCCTTGGACATTTCTGGAGCTGGAAATGGTACAAGGAGAAGACCTTAATAGACAGAACCAATTTCTTTCCTACCTTGCAAACAAGAAATTATCTCATTTTTATTTTTAGTGAAAGACTTCAACATCTAGAGAGACAAAATGGTGGGAGTTTGGCAGTGCAGTGCCAGTATTCAACATGTAATGAGGAAAAGGTCCATAAGTGTCACCAAAGAGGAGAAATCCCAAGGTAAAAATGACTAAAGTAGCAAAAATAAGGAATTCATTGCCCTTGGGTTTAAGTTCAACACAGGTAACACAGGAGAACTAAGTTCCAAGGAAGCAAAAGCAGCCTTACTGACAGTATTTTGTAAACAAATATTTCCTTTTTAATTTAACCATTTAACCTTTACTTTAAGGAGCACATGACAGCTGAGGATGAACCAGACACCTGTTCACTTTTTCAGCCATATCCAGTGATATCCAGGAGCTGGATTTGATGATCGTGGTGGGTCCCTTCCAACTCAGGGATTCTCTGATCCTTTACAGTGCCTGTATTGAAGCCTAAAGGCAGCACTGAATTTATTAACAGTGAATTAACTCTACTAAAAAACACATTCCCATTAGGCCACATGGAATTAGCACATTAACACACTGTTATTAACACATAACAGGAACAAATGTGTTATTCCCATTTCCAAATATAAAACCTACTCGATATCCTCAAAACAAAACTCTGTTTCAATGTATTTACATGTTATCTGATGAGAATTTCACTGTATTTCATCCACCTGCTTTAGAAA
Source organism: Ptilonorhynchus violaceus (assembly GCA_013397565.1). Classification (NCBI taxonomy): domain Eukaryota; kingdom Metazoa; phylum Chordata; class Aves; order Passeriformes; family Ptilonorhynchidae; genus Ptilonorhynchus; species Ptilonorhynchus violaceus. Next base: position 559,497 of record VZRJ01006268.1, read on the forward strand.
ACAGGGATCTGACCTTGGTTTGTGCTTGTGCCTGAGTAAATGAACTGATTCCAGAAACTTCTGGGCTCCAGAATTTCTATTAACTTCACTTTTCACTTGTGAAAGCCACAACTGGTCAGTACTTCTGTAAAACAGGTCATTCATAGACCTAAATTCCTTCAAGCCTGATTTTTTTAAACCTATGGATGTTTATCTATTTTTTCACTGTTTCATAAGACAAGAGAGATTTCCTTAGAGAAAGGGTTCAGTTCTCTAAAAAGGCACCTGAAGTGTGTTCCAAGAGGAGTCACACGTACCATGGTCTCATGTACCAAACTATTTGGTCTCATGTACCAAATTATTTAGTCTCATGTACCAAATTATGTCATAAATGAGGATTTGATAAATTGTACAAGGATAGGATTGTTCCAAATCCTTACTTATTCAAACAGATTCACCTTATTTATATCCATCCCCTCTCCCAAGTTCTCCTGGATACCAGAAAATGCTTTTGAGGTGGTTTCACAATGATCTGCAAAGGACAGAGGGAAAGTTTGGCTGTTGAAGAGAATGATTGTCCGAAGTGCTGCTGAAGGAACAGGAATTTCCTGCTAAATGCACCCTTTTCCAATGTAAACTAAGATGCCCCATTTCCCCTTGTTCCTGAAGGCAGAATTCAGATCTCAAATTTTGGGATTTCAAAAACTACTCAATGGCAAAAAGCAGGAAAGCTGAGCTTCACTGGGGCTCTTAGAGGACTGAAGACAGGCTCAGGAGGGAGAGGGCTGCTCTCCTCCAGTGGGATGAGATGTGCAGTTTATGGCAGAATTCCATCCATAAATCCTTCCCAGCTGGTGATGAAATAGAAGCTCTCCTTTATTTCCAGGTCTGGTTCAACGAGCAGAACTGTCAGTTCTAAAAGCTCCTGCGTAATAAGAAAACTTTCTGTCATCTCAGATGAACCCTCCAGTGCCACATTTCAAATCCCTTTGTCTCCCAAAAGATATTTTCAGCACAGGGACACTGATCCCCAAGCCTGGTCATTCACGTCTCCACCTCTGACAAGTCAGTTTGGCAAAGAGATGGTGACCAGGACCTGCTGGTCTCTCACCTCTCCCTCCTCCAGTTCCATCAGGAGAGATTGGCTGTCAACCCACAATCAATCAAAAAGAGAGGTGGCTATGTCACAGTAATTCAACCATTTGAACTTTGAATTATTTGAATTTGAACAATTTAACCTACAACTATTTGTAGTGTTGTGGTGCTGTCCTCACATGCTGGATCCCAGGTAGTATTAAAAAAAATATTATATCACTCGATGCAGTATAATAATTACAAATGCTGTCGAAAAATGAAGAAGTTTACTTATCAAAACAGCTCAGGAAAGGAAGAAGGGCAGCTGAAACCAGTTTGGAAATGCAGTCTGGGGATGATGTCTCCCAACATGACACTCTGTGCTCCCTGCATCCAGGCCATCAAACAGATTAGGACACAAGAAATGACTGACGGCCTGGAATGTGATGTGTCCTAGCACGGAGTGTCAGCTCAGCCTCCAGAACACACGGGCTCCTCAAAACACAGAGCTGCTGCTTCATGAACAAACGCCAGAGATCACACCCTGGGTTTGTTCTGCCAGGAAAATAAGGTTTCCAAATTAAAATTAATTATTTTCTTAGAAGAGGGTGGTGGAGATGCAGAGGAGGAGAAATAGTGGTTGCGAAATTCCCAGTCTCCTGGGGTAAATGTACACACTGGGAGTGGGGTGGATTCATGGCAGCTGGGACAGAGAACGGTGGGCTGTGGGAGGAGAATATGAGGATCTGGGATACATTTGGGATATGAATAAAGGAAAATATCCTAGAAACTACAGTAACAGAATTAGAGCTGTAAAGGAGACAAGGTCACAAACCATGGAGCAGCTGAGAGAGCTGGAGGGGCTCAGTTGGAGAAAAAAGAGGCTCAGGGGGGACCTTCTGGCTCTCCACAACTCCCTGACAGGAGAGGACAGCCGGGGGGGATCGGGCTCTGCTCCCATGGAACAAGGGACAGGATCCCAGGAAATGGCCTCAAGCTGTGCCAGGGGAGGTTCACATTAGATATTAGGAAAAATTCTTCATGGAAAGGGTAATCAAGCACTGGAACAGACTGTCCAGGGCAGTGGTGGAGTCTCCATCCCTGGAGGTAAATCCCTGTAGATGTGGCACTTGGGGACATGGGTCAGTGGTGGCCTTGGCAGTGCTGGGGAAATGATTGGACTCAATGATCCCAGAGAGCTTTTCCAAGCCAAACAATTCTGGGATTGTAAGATTATGTGACTTTCCCACACAAAAAGTACATGAGACCCAGACAAAGAGCGACCACAACCTGGCTGTGCCCACATTTGCTGCTGGATCTGTTTTCTGACTCTGCAGATGTCAAATTTTGGAGGTTTAGGGTACATAAATTAAGGGTAAACCAAATATTCCTAAACTGGGATCCTTGCACTTGGCTTTAGTCATCCACAGTGGATATCTACAACTGAGTATTCAGCCTTGGATCCTCCTGTATTCTGGAAAGAACCAGACGTTTGTGTGGTGATTCATTTGACATACTGTTTTCTTCAGGATAAAACGAATCATATTTAAAAATGTCAGTTTCTGAGCACCGATTATAAGGAAACTGGTGACAAACTCGGATGAATTCCACCTGTAACCCTGCAGTAATATCACAGAGATTTAGGATTTATTCAGGGGAAGGATTAGATGTACCTGTGTGTACACAAATATTTATTAAAATATTGCCTCGACACCAATGGAGATTATGGGTTATGAACCAGAACAAATGTTAACGTGATTAAAATAGCAAAGGGAACAAAGGCAGAGGAAAATAATGACACTAACCTAAAGGATTCCATGACTGTGTAAGAATCCTGTCTAGAAGGGTTGCCAGAAGATCAGGAAGGTAACACAGACAGATGTGTGAGATACACAAAGCGGTCAACCCTTGTGGCATTTTTGAGATTGTCACATCATTTCATTTCCCAAGAACCTAACCAATGGAGTTTGGTCATAACAGAAAATCACAGTTTTCATTTTTAAAACTTACTCTTTTTAATCTCCCAGAGAAGCTGGGGCTGCCTCATCCCTGGAAGTGTCCAAGGCCAGGTTGGATGGGGTAACACAAAAGAAAATAATAAAAATAGGGACACCTTCCACTAGACCAGATTGCTCCAAGCCCCATCCAACCTGACCTTGGACACTTCCAGGGGTGGAAGGTCCACAACTCTCTGGGTTGAAAAAAAAAATAGAAAATAGAAATGAAAATAAAAGAGCCTTAAACCTGGAGCAGACCCTGACATTGCAGTATCCGCCTAACACAGACTATCCAGGCCACTTCTGCCATTCCTGCTTTTCATGGAGTATCTTTGTTAGCACAGGAAGGGAATGAAGATGATAAAATACAACTGGACTTACTTCAGAATTGCAGACAGTACCTCCCAAAACCTCACTTAGAGCCCTTATCTGAACCAGCTTGGATAAGAATGGCATCAGACAGGCTGGAAAACCAAGAGATCCAAACAAAGGATGGTGATAAACGGAGCGTAAGGGAGCGGGGAGGAGGTGTCCAGTGGGGTGTGGCGAGCAGGGTTGTTAAGCCTGGGTTTATTTAGCAGCTTTATTAATGATCTCAGAGAAGGGGTGAAAAGCACATGAATAAAACATGCCCTGGATGCTCATCTGGGACACGGTGCGTACACCGTGGAAAATGGGAAGCAGCACAAAGCTCTGGGCAGGAATTCCGCGATGGAGCACGGAGAGACGCAAAGCAGCTCCAGGAACGCCCTGTTCCGCTATTATGGAAAATGAGCTTGCACCCCGCATTTCTTGAGGGAAAAACTGTCTCAAAGGGCAGGAACCACCTGAGGGAAGGGCCGAAGATTCATGGGAGAAATAAACTTTTATAACCAGCAGGCTCTGGAAAGCCACATGCTGGGGTCTGATCTCTGTTGTTCGGTGAATTCCTGGCACTGCTCAGTTCAGCATCTCCTCACTCTGGAATCAGCACCAGGAATGACAAATTCTAGGTGAGCCTCTGCAAGGAAAAACACTGCAGGCCTAAAAAAATCTCCCCAACTGCTTTTAATTACATTGTTTACTTATCAATTTCCTTTCAGGCATTAATATTTACATAAATAACCTTCTAAGTGTGACTTTTGATTTAGGCTGCTCACTTTCTGAGGGCTCAGCCTGAGAGCAGTTAAACCTTGTGCCACATAACATCACTACATTATTATTGATTTTTATGTCCATGGCTTCTCAAAATGAGACTCGAGATCATTTTTGCTGGACATTCACACACATGTTCAAAGTGGGAAAATCCCTTTGAAATTCAGGGCCGGCCGTGAATTTGTAGATACAGAACAGACCTGTGGTTTTTCAAGTCTCTAATTAAATACATGGAGGTTGGAACCAGATGATCTTTAAGGTGCTTTCCAACCCAAACTATTCTAGGATTTTACAATTCTATGACATTAAAACTTTACAACATCTCAAAAAGGTAATTTTGGGCTTATTATACCAATAAGACAACGACAGGTTAAAGAACTTCACAGTATCTCTGGTAAAACACGTCTTGATTCACAAGACCCTTATTCCAAAGGGTTTGTCCAACTCCCTCTCCAGCTACTTGGAAAAATGTGTTTACAGGGCTAATAAAACCCAATGGAGGGAATTCAAGAGTCACTCTCTATTAATGAGTTAACATCACTCAGTCACCTACAATTTAATTTTTCTGAGGCCCTGAGATTTTAATTTGGGTAATACTTCTATTAATTACAATGTCTAATAACAATGTCAAATTCAGACATCTGTTAAAAACATGTAATGTTAATTTATTGGAAAATCTCCAGCAGCGCTCAATTAAAATGTTCCCCAGTTAAGTCACTGCATATGATTTGTCATGAAGAGCAAAATGGGATACAGTTAACAAAAATAATAGCAAATTCAAAACAATCAGTTTTGAGTTGCAGACTGACAAAATTCAAGATGCAGAACTTTTTATTAGGTGGCAGAACAAGAATTTTTGGAATCGGGATAGTCTCGCATTGGCTCGGGAGCCTTGCTCTAAATTAACACCTAAAGGAAGTATTTCATACAATCATGGAATGGTTTGGATTGGGAGACACCTTAAAGAGCATCCAGTTCCACCCCCCCACCATGGGCACGGACACCTTTAACTAGCCCAGGTTGCTCCAAGCCCTGTCCAACCTGGCCTTGGACACTTCCAGGGATGAGGCAGCCACAGCTTCTCTGGGAAATCCATGCCAGGGCCTTCCCACCCTCACAGGGAACAATTCCTTCCCAATATCCCATCCAACCCTGCCTTCTGGCAGTAGGAAGCCATTCCCCCTTATCCTGTCACTCCAAGTCCTTACAAAAATACCCTCTCCATCTTTCTTTTACTTCCAGTACTGGAAGGCCGGAATTAGGTCACCCCGAAGCTTCTCTTTTCCAGGCTGAACAACCCCAATTCTCTCACCTTTTTGTTACACAAAACTTTGCAGGAAATACGTATTAACCTTCCCTTCTCAGATTTTTCTGGCTGTAATTTCAGTTTCCCATCACAAGACATTTTTCTTGTTCCTTTAAATATTTAGACCCACCCAGGCCTGTATTTGCTGGGGTGGGTGTTGCTATTTTTAAATAATTCCTGGACTTCACAGCATCTCCTTTGCATTAAACTGATAGACGAAACACCCAGCGCTTTCCATCAGAATGTTGCCATTCCCATTATCATTCCCATGTCTCGCTGCACGTTCCCACCACACCAATCCACCTGGATTTAAGAACAGATCTACACAAATCCATGGCAGTGATTTTAGCCGATCCAGCCCGGTTTTAGTGACGCATCCCAATTTCCTCTCTCCCTTAAAGCCCAGCTGACATTTCCTTTTGCCTCCTGGAGCCATCAGGAGCAGCATGTGGCTGGTGATAGAGTATCTCCCTCGCACACATTCCCACTCCATGGCAGATTATCCGCCCGGAGGTTGCATGAGGCTCCCGTCAGCTGTCACTCCACGGATGAGCGGGAACGCTCCAGTGCCTCGTGCCCCCTGGCCCCGCTGACAGTGATAAATGACCAGCCCCAACGCTCAGCTGAGCCTCCCAATCTGCTCCAGCCTTTTTCCTGGTGATTTCCCCTCTCAGCACGGCGAAGGGAATCCGGGAGAACCACGCTGGGCTTTGTTGAGAAAAAGGGAATTGTGATTTTACCGCTTGAAGAAGCTCAAAATCTGATGGCAAAATAAAGATAAGAACAGTGTTACCAACCAATGCTTTGGGTTTGTGTGGCCAGGGTTGGTAGCACTGATGATCTTTAAGGTCCCTTCCAATCCAAACCATTCTATGATTCCACAATTCCATAAAGATTCCAGAGCCTTTCCCCATGTCCAGCAGAGCCAATTGTATGTATGGAGGCAATGGTGACTGGCCCAGGGTGAGACTGGCCAAATGAACCCAACATTTTTTAAAGAAGTGATTTGTCATCTCCAGTGTAGCACCTAAACTTTAACCTTCCAGGGAATCCTGTATTTCCAATGAATTTCACTCCTCTGAGGAAGAAAACAATCCCATCGAGTCCAGTATGGGCTGACTGTGTTATGCTATGGAGTGGGTGGGGAAGAGATTCTAATAAAAAACATTCCTAAAGTGAAATGGGAAGTAGTTACCCCAATTAGAAAAATTTGCTACAATTTCATCATGAACAGCTACCACAGTTTAAGGCTGATATTCTGTTTCTCAGTGACAAGAAATGAAAAATAAAACACACCATAAGTAAGAAATGTCTTTTCTCCACAATTTAAGGCTCAAACTCTGTTTCTTTACCAAAGCTTGTCACCATTGAACCTCAAACCAGCCCCTGACCACTACAAAACTGCTTCCACAGGATCCATCCTGAAGAGATGGCTCACAGTAAACTCCCAGTTCTCATTCTGTACCTTCCAAAGTGCATGAGTGATTTAGGATGGGATGCAAGTGGGTTTGAAATGCAGGATGCAGCATCTGGCTGCTTAGCAAACGTAGGAATAAGTGACACAGTTCTCAGAGGGTGCCAGGGTTTGGCACTGAACCACAGGATCATGGAGTTGGATCCATAGAGTATCCTGAGTTGGAAGGAACACAAAAGGATCATCAAGTCCAGCTCCTGGCCCTGCACAGACACCCCAACAATCCCACCCTGTGCCTGAGAGCGTCGTCCAAATGCTTCTGGAGCTCTGGCAGCCTTGGGAATGTGAGCAGAGAGCAATTCAGACAACCTAAAATTAGGTTTCAGCTTTGAACTGCCTCCTGAAAAAGGTTTCCTCCCATCCTCTGCATCTCCATCAACTGTGGAACAAGAAACATGGGAGATTTTAGCTCCCTCATGCTAAAATTAGCTTCTTTATGCAAATTTCTATGAATAGCCCCACAAATCGCAACGAATTTCAGCTGAAAACACCAATTTATTCTGAAAATCATCTAAATGAACATTTCAACCCATTATGGCAAGAGAGATAAACAAATAGAGCACGGAGTGGTGTAGGCTGGTAATTCTAAACATGATTCATCTCATCCCAAAGCCATCAGCTAAAACATCCCAATCATACCTTGAGGACGTTTATCTCATTGCAATGTGATGGAGCCAGTGGCGACTGGTCCAGGGTGGGATTGGCCAAACGAATCCAACATTTTTTACTCTTTTTAAAGAAGTGATTTGTCATCGCCACTGTAGCACCTAATCCAGTTTTAATTTTCCAGGGAATCCCGTATTTCCAATGAATTTCACTCCTCTGAGTGGAGGAAAGAACCACATCAAGCCCAGTAAGGGCTGACTGTTCTTTTATGGCAGCGTTGATTGAACCCCAAAATTTATTCTTTTGGCAGACACAATTCCATAAATAACAGTAAACCCACCTTCCTTACATAAAAGAAATCCAACCTTGTTTTCAATCAAGAAATATAAAGTCTTTGTTACCCAAATCCACAACACATTCCTTTTTTCTAAAAGTGTCCTTCTTTTATTAACAAATAGAGGTCTGATTAATAAAGTGCATTGTTTAGAAGTTTAACATTCTTCCCAGTCTTTTTTTGCTCTGCACAATCTTAATAACAGAATTTAAATCTTCAGATCAATTATACACTGAAATTAACCGAGATACTGAGCTAATGCTTGTGGTTTCATGGCAGCCAAAGAAGATTTTGGGGACATAAAGACGTGGGGTTTTTTAACAATTTTTTCCTTCATAAAATGACAAAACTAATGATGGTTTTAGTACTTTAATGCATCTTGATTTACCAGCAGTAAACATAACAAAGTACACTGAGTTTTTAAAGCCTACTTAGCAGAAAACCACAACAGTCCTGCAATATTTCATCCTTCTGTTGCTGAAATAATGTCACAAATGTGACTCCAATTTTGCACTAATTCTTCTTGCCAGAGCTGCAGCTTCTGGTGCTCAGAATCAAGGACACTTTTCCACATGGAACTGATGGTGGATTTTCCTGAGAGCTCAGCACTTAATATTATAGGATCTTTCCAAAAACTGGCTCCTAGGTATTATTTCAACTAAAATTCAAGGAAAATAATTGGATTTTATCAGAGTTGGTGCTCATTTAATCACATAACCTGGAGAACCCCGTGATGAGGTTCAAGTTTCTTTCTAAGAAGCTACAACTTGTTACAAATGATCCACGTGCCAAATTTTATATCAAGCAATTCACAGAAAGAGCTGAGCCTGGAAGTTATGGGTCCGAATTTCTGCTGTTTTTCAATTTAAGCTTATGTTTGGAAAGAGAAGGAATCTTTATCTTTGTACAAATGGAGATGGAATAGGGTTGAGCTGCTGCCAGAATTCAGACTGCAAGTTTTGCCTGCTCCTGACTATCAAAGATCATGGGGTAATGCCCACAGATGAAAGGCTCTAAATGACATTACCAGAGCTCCAAAATATCAAGTTAATTGCTGAAAAAACCCCCTATAATTAAGTTTCTCTGACCTTCTCACATTAAAATATTTCCAATAACAATAATTATGTTTTTCTCAACACTTTATAATACCTCTCAAAGTAAGATAACGTTTATTGCTCTAGATCCATAAAACACTCCAGATCCAATTTAACAGGCAGTGAGGGAATAATGAAAATGTAATTGCTGTCTTTATTAAAGCTACTGCTGAACTCGCCTTGGTATTTGAAAATTGGAAACCTAAGTTGTGCATTCAATATAAGTACATATAGAGGGAAAGGATGATTTACCAGGTAGGGTAATGTAAGTTAATAAAACACTTATGAGTCAGTAGTTACAAGGGATCCTAAAGCACATCCCATTCCATGGGCAGGGACACCTTCCACTATCCCAGGTTGCTTCAAGCCCCACCCAACTCTTTGCTTACTTGAAGGCAAAGTTTCTCTCACAAATGAAAAAAAGTATCCAAAGCTCTCTCAGAAAAACCACTTCAAATTTTGTTTACTGCAACCATGGGATTCTGGAATCATTTATTGTTAAGTGTTAGAATAGCACCATAAAAGTGGGAACTTGAGGAGAATGACAGGCTCTTTGTTTCCAGAAGAATCAGGCTGAGCTTTTTGTGACACTGATGCTCAAAGACATTTTTGATATTTCATAGAAACAGAGCCTCCAAACCAAGATTATGGAAAAAACACAAAACATCCTTCTAATCTTCCCTATTTTTCTGAATTTTTCCATCTTCAAGATTCTTTCTGAGCACAGGGTTACATCTCCATTAATGTTCTACATTGTCCTGCTGAGTGGAGCACCATGTTCCCAATCCGACGTGTCAGTTAAATCACATTATTATTGTTATTATTGTTATTTTATTTAACAATGCTGCCACAGAACTTTTAATAAAGGACTTTTCATGATGATGAATTAGAAAATTACTTTGGGGGATAATAAAGGAAGCCAAGTCTACGCCTGCAATGATACACTAAAGACTGGAAGAAAAAGCAAAACATCATATTCATCTGAAGAGAAAAGAAATAAAAAAGCAAAACATCAGTGACCACTTTATACAGGTTTTGTTCTCTTAAACCTCCCCAACAATGGCAGGTAAAAAGATTTAAAAATATCTCAGCCCAACACACCTGCAATTCTGAAGCAACTCAAAGCAACATGATTCATATAATTAATTGCAAACCTTTCTATACCAATATTTTAACTTCCTTCACAGGAAAAAAAATGATGAATTCAGACACTTGTCTTTCGACACTAAAATTTCTGCATTAAACACAGCTTTTCATTATTCCTGATCTAATAAGTCCTATTCTCATCTGGGCTATCAGCAACTCAATAAGTAATTACCATCCACCTTAGGCTGTTCCAGCCCATTAGACCAGTGCTGATGACTCAGGGGAGGCTCTAAACGAGGAGCACGGGGCTGAGCAAGGCACAGAGAGTGAGGAGAGGAAATGCTGCAGCTGCAGCTCCTCCCGGGGGCTGCCTTTACTGACAAACACTCAAACAGAAGAAAATAAAATAAAATTGATAGGATACAATGTAGAATAAATTTGTAAATCCGATGGTTTATCTCCTCGCACAGGTAAATGTAAAAGCTGCTCGCTCTGATGTTACTGAGGAACACAAAACTGGAATTTCTTCCTGATCCAAGCATAAGAGACACTATTGGAAGCAAACGGCACAGATCGATCTCCACAGAGCACAGGCTCTGCTCTCCCTCTGAAGGCCAGGAGTTACTCCATGGAGTCAAAGAGATTTGGAAGTTAAATTAACTCTGTTCCTTTTCTCACCCAGACCAGTAATTGTGGCCTTCCAGTACCTGAAGGGAGCCTCCAGGAAAGATGGAGAGGGAATTTTTACAAGAGCTTGGAGTGACAGGACAAGGGGGAACAGCTTTAAATTGAAAGAGAGTAGGGTTAGATGGGATATTGGGAAGAAATTCTTGGCTGTGAGGGTGGGGAGGCCCTGGCTCTGTGGCTGCCCCATCCCTGAAGTGTCCAAGGCCAGGCTGCACAGGGCTTGGAGCAACCACAGAATCACGGGATTTTTAGGCTGGAAAAGCCCCCTAAGATCATTGAGTCCAACCCAGCACTGCCAAGGCCAACCTTAAACCACAGAATCAAAGAATCATTTAAGTTGGAAAAGACCTCTGACATTATCAAGTGCAAACCATTAAAGGTCAAAGGCATTACCCAAAAAAACAAAAAAAAAATGTTTCCTTCACTGCTTGGTGATCAAGGGGATCTCTCAGAAAGCAGAGGAAGATCACTTAAAATCCTGTTAAGCAACGGAAGGAGCAGAAAGCTGGATTTGTCACACCTGCTGAGAGCATCCCTGTCCCAAAACTCTTGGGTGAAGTTCAGCTTCTTCTTGCTTTATGTCCCAAATGAATTTAAATCCACTTGGATTTAAATCCATGTCTCCCAGTGCCACATCCACATGGCTTTTAAATCCCTCCGGGGATGGGAACTCCAGCACTGCCCTGGGCAGCCCATTCCTTCCCACCAAGAAATTGTTCCCAATATCCAACCTAAATCTCCCCTGGAGCAACTTGAGGCCGTTTCCTCTTGTCACAACTTGAGAGGAAAGGGAAGACTGAGAGGATGAAGCACTGGAACACTTTGTAGAGGGAGACTGTCTGACCCCGCTTTGCCCTGAGACCTCCTGAGGTCCCTCCAGCCTGAGTCAGTCGTGTCCCTACCAGATGATTTGTCTTTCTGAAAAGAGAAATTTTAGCAGATGATTGAGGTGCCATCTCTGTCAGGACAAACAGATTTACAGGCAACATCAAGTGTCCAAATAAAACCACTTGGTAATGAACTTCACACAGAGTTTTCAATCCCAGCTCTTAAATTAAAGATTGCCTGACACAGCCTGTCCAGGGCTTGTGACTCACGGATTTGTTCCTTACTGGTGTCTACACAAATGAATTAAAATTACATAAGTGTCAACAAAACATTTACAGAGGATTGAGATGGTTCTGCTGACTGGGGTAACAGGATAATAAACACTTCTAGATAAACGCTCACAATTAAAGCGACATCCAAATACTGAAATAGATGCAAAGAGATCTCAAATGAAGGAAAAAATACGGCCTGGTTTGTGTGAAGGCTGTTTGTCATTACACAGATAATTTTACATTTGGTTTCTCTACTCAGGATGGCTGGTTAGTTTAAGTAAAATGAATGTTTAACATTCATTTTATTAAGCTCTGTCTCGTCAAATCAAAATCAGAGAGCAATAAAGCTTTCACTGTAATTGTATTTTTCTGGAATATTCTAATTCAATCTCCAGTTCACAACAGTGATTAAAGACAGGGTGTTTTTAATATCAATATTTAGCACTAAATATGAATGAGAGCATTTCTAACAGATCCCTTTCATCAAAACAATCCCTTGACCATTTGGCCACCTCTGTTATATCCCCATTTTACAGAAAGAAGCCCAGGGAATTTTACAGGACCAGCCACAACTACTCCACAGCCTTGCGGATGACACGCGCTAGAAAATTTTTAATGAGCTGATCTGTACAGAAAAATGTCTTTATTAAGATGTGTTGTTCCTCTCTCAGTGGCTAAATGATTGTTTCCAGAAGCAATAATCAGCTACTGATATGAAAGCACCCAGTTAATTAGCAAAGGGTTGTACTATTCGAGGAAGCCGCGTTATTCAGTCAACCATAGGAAAGAGTTTTATTTTACAATATTATTAAATGCAGCTTTTGAAATTGTTTAGCTGGTAATGCAATTCTTGAAACATGATTTTCACTACAAAAATATCTCTGTTGGTTAATAACTGCAAAAGACAACATGCAGAGTCAGGCAGCCCCGTTGTTGTGCAACAGGATTATTTCTTTTTATTGCTTTTCATCTTTTAATTATTGTAGTATAGACTACAATAATCTCTAATAAACAATTATATAAAATTCTTGGACAGTGAACTGAGAATCAAAATGCAATTAAATTGTTTTCCTCGTTGTATTTCATGCAGAAAGTGGTGGATAAAGTCTTCAATATATGAATTTTTGGAACTCCAGCAAGTCACTAAATATTATCTTGGGTATCAAAAATTGGGCATGAAACTTGGTTCAATTACATAGAGAGAATGTTCACACCAAGCCAAGGGGCTGCTTTGTTTCTTTACTAAAAAGATAAATCTAAATCATCAACTGACTGAAGAGCAGGGAAAGAAGATCCGTAAATCAAAACTGTGAGATTTAGCCACTCATAGAATCCCAGAATGGTGTGGGTTGGAAAGGACCTTAAAGTTCATCGCACTCCACCCCCTGCCATGGGCTGGGACACCTTCCACTATCCCACATTGCTCCAAGCCCCATCCAACCCGGCCTTGGACTCTTCCATGGATGGGGCAGCCACAGCTCCTCTGGCTTCATAGCCAGTGGGACTTTAAAACTGAAATAGAGAGGAATTATTTCTATGACTTCCTCTTCTTATTTTTCTTTTTTGTTTTCCCCTGAGAAAACAGAAAAAAAAAATTTCCTGGTCTTTGCCTCAGTTTGCTGCTTCAAACTTTTTTCCTCAAAGCTGCAAGCAAAGGTCAGGTGGAACAAGTGAAAAACAAAATCACAGAAATGGTTGATCAATTCAGAAATGAAAGGTTTGACCCTTTGCCCAAAGGTCCCTCCTAAATGACACTCCCATGTCAGATGCATCTGCAAAGTAAACCTCTAACAAACTTCTTTCCATGAACAGTGAAGTGCTGCAAAGGATGAAGATCCTGTTCCAAAAAATCTGCAAAAAAACCAAAGGAACAATTCATGCTCAAGTCGGAGAAAATGCTCAGCAGCAGAAAGAAACAGAAGGTGTGAAAAGGGGAGTTTAGCTCTTTGATCAGAAATCTCCTGTGAAGCTATTTGGGAATTGCCTAAGAAAAAATAACAATAATCACGGAATTATGGAATGGTTTGGAGTAGGAAGGGACATAAAAGATCATCCCATTCCACCCCCTGCCATGGGCAGGGACACCTTCCACTATCCCAGGTTGTTCCAAGCCCCGTACAACCTGGCCTTGGACACTTCCAGGGATGGGGCAGCCACAGCTTCTCTGGGAAAACCATGCCGGTGTTTCCAATGGAAGGTTCTGGACTGGAGCTCACCAACAGTAAGTGAACTCCGTAAGGGGAGATGTGAAGGCACAAAGATAAATCACCAGGACACAAATAGATCATTGATTTCACCACTGCAGGGAGTGACAGCAAAGAGAAAAGGGAGCAGTAAAAAGGCAGAAGTGAAAAGTTACCCCAATCTCCTAAAAAAAGGCAGCTGGCAGTTGGACTGACAGATTCTGAGGTGTCACAGTTCAGCAACGACTTACTGGGGAGTGAAAAAGGAACAAAATAGGAAAGATGAGCCCAGAAACAGATTATAGGAGTCCCATCTTCTTCCCTCCTCCCTCTTCATCCAGTCCAGATGTTTTATATGAAATTCACCAAGAGTAATACATGAAAAGATAAGGGAAGTGTAAGAAAAGATTCTCATGGAGAAGTGAGGATGGGGAAACTTTTATTTATTGACTGTAAATTTGAGCTAAGGAAGCAGCACTTTCAACCACAGCACTTCCAGGCACTAATAAGGATCAATAATGACAAAATGACACTTTGATTACAGCCAACTGAGAGGAAAAAAGATTTGACACAGTTCATGGCAGCAGGAAAAAGTAGGGACTGGAAAAATGCCAAGCCATTTAATTTAGAGCTTGATTAGGCCACCTTCCCCTTACACCCATCCACAAACAGCAGAGCAAGATAAGGGGCAAAGCACTCCTTGAACTGGAAGGGGGACTTGATTTATTTTCAAATTCTGGGAGGTTTCCAAATCTGAAATAGGCTGTCAGCTTGTTGATAAGTTATGGAACATGACAAGCAATATTCAGTTTGGGAACTGTTCTCAAAAATTCCTCCTCCTTTAATCTCTCTCCCTCCTTTTCACTAATCCTGCCTCACCACCACCCCAGGCACAGAAGGGTTGTAAGGAGTTTTTCAGGGCCATCACTTCAGCTTTCAGCCAAAAGAGTGGCTCAAAAGCAATTCCAGGCATTCTCAGAAGCCATCAAGTGTTTTGAATTCCCTTCTGTTTAGGGATTTTTTTTTTAAAAAAAAGTCGATTGTTTGCTTATCACCTCGAGCACATTCAGTGAGTGCTGAACAAGCTCTCCTCATGCAGGAGAAAAGGGAGAGCAATTGGAAAACTCTTACTCATCCTGCTCCTCTCCAAGAGACCAGGAATAGGAACACAACCTTTGGAAAGACACGCTGCCACATGGAAGACAGCAAGTGGCCAGAAACTTGGTGTTAAATTATTTGCTGCAGACAGTTGTTCTCCAGTGTTAATCCAGAATTTGGGAGAGCTGCTCAGTGGCTCTGGGCCAAAAGAAATCCCAGAAAAGATCCCACTCTGCTGTGGGAATGACTCAAAGGGGCCAAGAGGCTCACACTGTTGGTACCTATATTTATAAATGTATGTTTAATGGAGTAAAACAGGGGGGGGAGCAAAGAAGTTACTGTACTCTTGAGACACATTCCAAAATATTCAAGCACTTAAATATAGCTGATGTTATTTTAGAGGCCTGAGGTCTCTGAGACACTTGCACAAAACTGCACGAGAGTGAGAGATTTAGAGTCATGTTGTGGTTATTACAGATCACTGAACATCTGCAGAATTCTATGATCCCAGCAACCAAAAAAAAAAAAAGCCACAAGAAAGAGGGAAGGCTTACTGGAGAAAAGTGGAGTTAAAGAGACACTATTAAAAGCACTAATTTAGTAATATTCAAGCTCAAGGACCACAGAATCACGGAATGGTTTGGACTGGGAGGGACCTTAAAGCTCATCCAGTTCCAACCCCTGCCACAGGCAGGGACATCTTCCACTATCCCAGGTTGCTCCAAGCCCCGTCCAACCTGGCCTTGGACACTTCCAGGGATGGGGCAGCCACAGCTTCTCTGAGCAACCTGTGCCAGGGCCTCCCCACCCTCACAGCCAAGAATTCCTTCCCAGTATCTAATTTAAACCTCCCCTCTTTCAGTTTAAAGAGGACAACCATAAATGAAAAGTCCTGTTTAGAAAGAAAAGACTCATAAAGTTGATGGATAAAAAGGAACATGAGGTCATCCACACTGATTAATTAGCAGACCACTGCATTACCTTCATTTATTGACACAGTTTTTCCTCTATTAAACCCAGTAAAATAATTTTCACAGCCATCAAATGTATCCATTGATCTCCCAAGGAGAAGTCCACAGGTAGAGAGTTAGGTCTGATGAACAAGGAGGGAAGAGTGTGGACAGATCATGGAGTAAATGAATGTACTGGGAATGGCCAAGGCTCCCAATACCACAAATAAATCCCATTCTCACCAGCCATGGGAAGAAAAGCAGGAGGTAGGTGAAGAAATCCCTCCCAGCTCTCCTCACACTCACCAGGAAAATTGCTGCACCAGGAGTGGTTTGTGCCCTGAGCCCTCGTGATCCTTAACAAATCCACCAGCCCAGGTCAGGGGAAAAGCTCCAAACCAGAGTCATTAATATTTGTGCTTGATTAGTGGGTTTGATGTTCAAATCAGTACTAAATGTTAATGACTTAATCAGCAACGGAAAGAGATATAATTGGAATTAGTGCTAGATCTTGACAAGGAAGAAAATTTAATACAGGGAAATGAAGTAACTTAAGTAAAGAAGTCACAGTTGTTACACAGTTTCCCCATAAACTGTGGGAATTCTAAAGATGCTGAACTCAGATTCCTAAGATTTGGATTCTGTCCTTAAATGTGTCACAACCTTCCCGAACTGGAACGTGCAGATCATTCCAGTTAAACACTTGTAGTTGGAAATCTTTCAGAAGAGTGTGAGACAAAAGCCCTGAAAAGCAGAGGGCAAGAATTCCAAGAGAAGCCCGACTCAGAAATGGAAATCAACGAGCTGCAAACCCGAAGCCTGACCCTGTGAGCTGAACCAAATCAGTGCTCCAGTCCAACTGAACTCTGTCACAGGAGATATAAAATCATATCACAGCATGGCTTGGCTTGGAAAGGACCTTAAAGATCACCCAGTCCCACCCCGTGCCATGGGCAGGGACACCTTCCACTAGCCCACGTTGCTCCAAGCCCTGTCCAACCTGCCCTTGGACACTTCCAGGGATGGGGCAGCCACAGCTTCTCTGGGAAACCTGTGCCAGGGCCTCCCCACTCTCACAGGGAAGAATTTTCCCCAATATCCCGCCCACATGTCTCCTTTTCCAGTTTAAAGCCATTCCCTGTGTCCTGTCCCTCCAGGCCCTTGTCCCAGGTCCCTCTCCAGCTCTCTTGGAGCCCCTTTATGCACTGGAAGGGACTCCAAGATTCTCTGGAGCCTTCTCTTCCCCAGGCTGAGCCCCCCCAGCTCTCCCAGCCTGGCTCCATGTAATTGATGTACAAAACAAACTCCAGCCAAACTCATTTATATCAGTATAAATCTCCAGCCAGTAATTAGTGACGGAGAAAAGTGCTCACAATAGGTACCACTCTGCATTATTTTATAGTGTGTAACACAATTAATGCCTGAGCTCTCCCTGGGTGAAGGACACAGAAGAACAAATGGGCTCGTGGGGGTCACAGTGACCCTCGTTAGTGCTGCTCTGGATTTGGGCATCCTGCATTTGAACCGATCCCAGAAACATCCCTGTGAAAAGCTGGGCTGAGATTCCAGCAGGATGAAAACCCTGGAACCTGCTCTTTTTATGCTTAAGCAGCTCTAACTGAGCAGGAATGTGCTCAGGAACTGGGATTTAGCCTTCCTGCAAATTAATCACACGGGAAGGGCTTAGCCAGGCGTAGCCTCCGCCAGGAAAAGGGGCAACGCAGGAGGAATATTTGGCAAAATGAAGGTTGATATCTGCTGACCAAACTTCAAACTCAAGCAGCAAAATATTAGGTATCAGTCCTAGAAACCACAATCATTCATTGTGAGGAAAATATGAAAACAATGCCCAGGGTTTTTCCATCAGGAGCTCAGTGGCAGCTGCAGCGTCCACACACTGATGATTAAGCCTGACCATTGCTCACAGTACATTCATCTCACATTCCCTATAAAACTTCCGTTGCTCCAAGAAAATTTTCCCGTTACAGTGTCTCCATCTATTCAATTTTTATCAGTTCCACATAACTTTAATTCAGCTTCTTGTCAGGATAAATTTTAACAAAATAAAGGAATGTTTTACCCATATTTAAAATAAAAGTCTTTACAAAAATTTCATTCAAGAGTTCCAGTTGCCCCGCTGTTTAAAAACAGGGATTTCACTGCAGACCTTGCCTTGCTCAGTGTAAAGTCTCTTTATTTGGAATTCTCAATCTGGAATTTAAAGCAGAAGCCTCAGAGCTCGTTGCTCTCTTCAGTCAATCTAAAAACTGTCAAAACCCTCTGCTCTGGAGACAGGCTGGGAGAGCTGGGGGTGTCCAGCCTGGAGAAGATGCGATGGACTTTGTTATTAATTGCCACTGACACACCTAATTTGCATTTATTCCCTCACACATGTCAGTATCCCACACTAAATCCCAGAAATTCCCATCTCAACAGCCCAGCTTGGAAGATTTTAAACAAATAAAACTCAGAAGGAAAGTAAAAACAAGTTTCAGGTTAAAGCTGATGCAAATTCTTGCCTTAGTCAGGACTATTTAATAGTAACTTTAGAATTAAGCCATTCTATGATTCTAAATAATTTTATGGTAATAGTTTGCTATGACATCATTGGAGTTTCTGTCCATTATTTTTCCAAAGGAAAAGAACAAACAGTGGCACTTCCCAGAGCTTTGGTGAAGGTTATTGTGTTATGGTTTGTTTCATTTTGGTTTTAATTTGTAAAAAGGTTCAATTCTTTGTACACTGTAAATCAAATTAAGGCCTGCCTGGGGACTCATCAGCCCAAGCAGCTAATGAAGAAAATACATCAGGGCTGATGCAAATTTATTGGCTGATTTCTGCACAAAGGAAACAGCAAAACAGCCGAGAAGAACCACATTTTAATGAGGAAGCAGATGATATTTAATTAAATAAATATCCTCAGCACTGCTCCAAGGAATGGAATTATGGGGGTGTTGGACAGCCAAATTTTGAAGCAGGTTACTTAAATTTAAACTACATTGGTTTTCTTTCTATTTAGAGAGCAAATAAACAGTTCCTAGAAATCAGACAATTAAAAGCACAATAACAGCACAAGTTCTCTGCTGATGTTTAATCGTTTCCTTGAAAAGAAAAAATCTATTTTTGTTAATGCCACTCTGATGCTTATTGCAAGTATGTTCATTCCTTCAATGAGAATAATTAATCAGGGTAATTATTATAACAGCAATGGAATCTGAAGTAATACACTGAAAATAAGTTAGAGAATTTTAAGAATCCCTTATTTGGATGGCAAATGCAGGGGGGCTTTGAGGAATAGGTGTCCTTTGAAGGGTTTTAGGAACAGCACAGCAATTTAACAGCCTGAGACTGAACCTGGGCTGGGCTGGAGATGAGAGAGATGATGAATTTGTTATTTCACCCGAGTGTGGCTGAGGAGTTACAGACACAGACCCAGCAAAGGCTCCTGCAACTGAACCTGCACAAGAGAAGTGGTTGGGACTGGATGATCCTTGAGGTCTCTTCCAACCCAAACCATTCCAGGATTCTATGACATTGAAATTCTGTTGGTCTCAGTATGTATTTTGGTCTTGGACCCTGAATAGGAAAAGGGTTACAGAGTCTCTGCAACAAACAAAATATTTGGAATCATTAGTTCACATGGAGTGTCTTTATATTTATGGCAGTTATTTTGCTATAGTTTTATTTTAATTAGTGAGATGGAGGGGAATGAAGCTTTAGTGAATGACTAAAAGGGCTGGTTCTCCTTGAGGATACTGGGCTTTAATCATGGACTTCAGTTTAATCCTACTTTAGTCTAAAAGTAAAAACATTATGCAGTTTCTACTGATTTTTGACCTGTTCCATTTGGGATCTCCAATCCCTTCCAGACCCCAAATACCATGAACCATCAGTAAAGTCTGACCAGCTCTAGAGTCACTTGTGCCCCTTTTGGCAGCCAAAAAAGTGACACTTTTAGTGCAATTGCAGGGCATTCTCTAAAATATGTCAGGTTTACTCACACTTTTTCATACACACATCGTGTGATGTCTTCCAGTTTTTTGCCTCTCCATTTTCTCTCCCCTTTCATCCAATATCCATTTAGCAAAGGAAGAAAATCCACTTTTCATGCAGATGAGCAAACTTTGATTATTACTTTCATCCCTTGCATGTTCATTAGCAAATACCAACCCAGACAAACATAAATGATTCCATCATCTGCAAACAGTCTGTGGTTCAATTCCATACAGGATTTCACTCCCCTCAACAAAAGGGAGCTGTTAAAAAGTCTGAGCAGCAAAATCATACAGAACTAATATCTATATATCTATAATATCTATCAGGGTGTTTCTATCACTTCCATTAAATTATGCAATGGCCTCTTCTTCACCATAATTCCACAAACAAATTTTTTTTCCTGGGCTGTTATTGAGCTTTGAAGATTTATCTGACAGGTTTGTCAGCAAAAGCAGCAATAGTTTGAATCTTCCCCAAATCCCACTAATAACCCTGGCTGTACTTTGAACTAAAACATCCCATTATCCTTCTTTTTGCAAGATTCATGTTGATTAGTCCTCAACTAAAGGAGAGTGAACGCCTCTTGAGCATGTTTTACAGTGAAGAAACAGGCTGTGTGTGTGCATGGGAGATAAAAGGAACGTTCCTCTCGGAAAACTTATCAATAAACTATCTAAGAAAATGCAAATTCTCGCTTTCATTATTATTAATCACTGATTTGGGCCCTCTCTCGTTGGGAGCTGAGCAATCTGGCCCCAAGCCAGCAAAGCACTTAAACATATTCTTATCTTTATGCATTGAAGTCGATATCACCGTTCACACGCTCGAAGTTAAGCGTGTGTAAAACAGAACGTTCAGCCCTGCTCCAGCCTGAACACACAGTTAATGGAATATGGAAATGGGAGAATCAAATCCTAGGCCAGCATGTTCTACACATTGAAATAACGCTGGTTTTTAAATAGCTCTATTCCTCCAAGATCTGCTCCGTTTCCTCGGGTTGACGGTGTCCGACGGAGGAGAACGATGCCAGGATTACAATTCAAATATTATCTCATCCTATTTATCCCTGTATCCTATAAAACTGTAATTGCTGGGGACTCGAGTCATGCCTGGTGGAGCTGTGGCTGAAATTAGAGTTGCAGCAGGGCCTTTTCCGTGGATGTTGGGAGACTTCAGGACATTCGAGCTTTTGAAAACCTCCATTAAAGAGCTTTTATGAAGTCCTGTTGCAGTTTCCATAGAAACAGCTGATCATAATTTCAAGGAGAATATAAAACCTTTTTCAACACATTTGATGGTAATTTTCTCCAAATGACCCCCAGGTAATTAATGTGAATGTTTGACCCCTGCTTTAACATTATTTTCTAAGAAACAACCTGCATTGCTCCATTAAAAACTTGAATGCATTGTTCAGACCAAGGAAAAAAGACCTTGGAAGTTTGGGATCTACTCAAGCAGGGATTGTGTACATGGCCAGTTCATGTTTCTTCTTCTTTTAAGATGTTTCTCTGACCTTGAGAAAGATCACATTCATGTGTACAACCTTTGCAGAATTCACAGTCGGAAACCTTGACTGGAAACCAAATAAAACCGGAGTTGTCCATCTGCCTAAATCCCACTGGCAATCTGTGGTGTCCAAACTTCAGGATTTATTGCATGACTTGCATGCAGCAAAAAAGACTTTGATGGAACTGCAGAGATCACAGCCTGTCAGAGCAATGCTGCCTTTCTGGAAATGCTCCTGCAGCACCAAGAGAAGAACTCAGCGTTCAGAATTTTACAGTATTTCACAAGAGGAAAAGCAAATCAAGTCAAAAACACTCTCCTGTGACCCCAGATACTTAAATGAGCTGACTGATTCCTATTTACTTCAAGAATTGGTTAGAATTTTATTCTGAAGGTATTAGACATTCAAAATTTTGAAAAAATCATCAGATCATGTTTGTGTTGGAAGGAAAAGCTCATCTCGTTCCACCCCCCTGCACAGGCAGGGACACCTTCCATTATCCCAGGTTGCTCCAAGTCCCATCCAACCCAGACTTGAACCTTTTTATTGTTCCAAATATTTCAGTTCCTTTCCCAGATGAACTCTGTTTACCCTCTGATACTACCAGTTCTGCTTACAGTCCTATATTTAATTTTTTTAATTACTTTTTTTATTTCCATGAGAAAATTTCATGGATTTTTCTGAGAGTTTTCTGAGATCTCGTTTCTAGTTATGCACTCCCATCTTTTCTGATAATTTCACACTGAATGGCACCTTTGTTCAAAAATAAATAAATACAAAAAAACTCAAATGAAAAAGTAAAAGACTCAAATAAAAGGATGCTGCTTTCTAGATAAAAAATTTCCCAGCCTTCTCCAAATGGGATTATTTGCACATGGAATCATAAAATCACAGAACCATGTAAGTTGGAAAAGACCTCTCCTATCATGGAGTTCAATCAGTATGATCATCAATATATGAAAACTACCAGGTGATCAAAAGTATCCCAATGAATAAATCCACCAGAGCATGTCCTGAAACAATCTGGGCTATTTTGTGTATTTATTTAGACATCTCTACTGAGGTACAAAATAGACATCCCAGTTTATGGGAGTGTTAAATCGTGCAGAGCAGAAATCTGACTCAGCCCCTGAAATTGCTCAGTTCACGTGGATGTTTTGTTTTCCATTGGGTTCTGTTACCATTGGAAACGCTGCTGTTCTCGTGGACAGACATTTAAAACATAGTTATGATTATTTGCCATGGATCTCAGACACCTTCTGTCTAGCACAGGAGGAATTCTGACATGCTTAGCGCGGATGCTCTGAGTTGTTTGCTGCTTGCTCCAAGAAATGGGAATTTCTGCATAAATTCTCTTGATCCCCTCTTTCCTCAACCTGAGATGAATTCCCTTTATATGTAACTCTGTTTACAAGGAATAAAAAGACGTTTGTATAACAGGAGCTACTTCAGTTCACTCTTGGGGGGAAAAGGAAGAACATCTATGTCAATATTTCAGTGGTTTTTCCACAGTTCTAAGGATTTGACCAAAGTTCCCAAGTATTCCAACAGGTTCTTCAGGCTCCAGGGTGTAAACCAAAGGTATGACCTGACAGTGGCTTTATGACCCTTGGGGGATGCTCACAGGAAACAGAAGTGAATCCCTCCAGACTTCCCTCTCACACAGGAGAGTTCAGAGTTGTATTTCCATACACAAGGGAAAAAACCCAGCCTTTTCTTCTTGCATTCTCCATGACATTGTAAATATGCATTTAACCTCATCACTTGGCTGGAAGGAACAACCCAATTTCAGTGTTGCAAGGATACCCTCACTGCTGTCTTCAATCTCTTTTTATGCCATCTGAATATCCACTGGTTTATTTCCTTCTCTTCCCCCACTATTTCTTTTTTTTAATTACTCTTTCATGGAAATTTCCATACCAGAAAGTTTCATGCTCCAGTATTTATTGTTACAGGACACTGATTGCTGGGTTGCCTGTCCAAAGTCACAATTTCCTCTCCTAAGGGCTCAAGGGTTGCACTTTTTCCCTTGAAAAACTGCAATGGGTGTGAAAGTCCTGTAACGTGAAAGAAACACCTGACACAAAAAACTGAATTTTATATCCCCAAATGATCCTCAACACTGTTCAGGACTTCCAACAAGAGATGGTAAGTGCTGAATCTACTGCTCTGTTATTAAATGTGTGGAAAAGTTATCTTTTCTCATTGTGGTCTCTCAGTTTCCACCTTTACTTACTTCTTTATTGAGGGGAAACACTTTGAATCCTACTAAAATCTCTACTAAAATTTTATTCTGCAAAATTCAGTGTATTGGTTGATTACATATAGAGCCAACCCAGTTTGTGCTATTTTTAAAGGAATGTCCAAAATAGAACAGAGCACTCAAAACCAGGCAAGTAGGGCAGAATAATGACCTTATTTGAGGCTTTTGACATTTTTAACAGGATCACATTGCTTACTCTGTGAAATTCCTCAGCTCCTGCAATCGTATATTCCAAGCCTGCAAAACCCCAATATCATTTTGTAAGACAATTTCCAGCACTTTATGTATTTTCTATACACCTCACACAGTTTATTTGCACTTCAGCTGTTATTTCACCTTTCCGTGTATCTTTAACATCTCAATCCTTTTTTTTTCCTGCTTCCTTCCAGGTTCCTAAAACTTATCTGCAAATTCTCAGGAGTGCACTCACTGAAAATTGTATTTTAGATCATCCAGTGATAATCTCTTCTACCATCCAACTGTAGTTGCAGTGGATTACGAACAACTCAAAGCCACACCCCAGGATACTTGGAGTGTCCTTTGGAAATGAGATGCTTGGGTTCACTTCCCTGCTACAGTGAATGTTTATTTATTATTTATGAAATAGATAAAAGGTCATGGAATCATTTAAGTTGGAAAAGACCTCTGAGATCATCCAGTCCAAAGCATTAAAGGTCAAAGGCATTACCTAAAAAAACGTATTTTCTTCACTGCTGGGCGATCCAGGGACTCTCTTAGAAAGCAGAGGAAGATGATTTAAAACCCTGTTAGGCAGCAGCAAACTGGATTTCTCTCATGTGCTGAGAGCACCCCTGTCCCAAAACTATTGGGTAAAATTCAGCTTCTTCTTGCTCAATGTCTTCCTAGAGGTGCCCCAAATGGATACCCAGATAGCCCCAAGTTGGTTTCAAACCAAAGGATTTTTTTTACCCAGTTTCCCTTGTTTTCAACAGGAAAATTTCAGATTTTGTCATAGATAGAGTCATATAAATTTTTGGGTTGCAAGGGACTTTGAAGCTCATCTTGTTCCAGCCCCTGCCATGGGCAGGGACACCTTCCACTAGCCCAGGCTGCACAACATCCACAACTTCTTCAAATCAAATTTCTTAATGAGCCAGAAGAAGTGATGGTTGCACACATCTGTTTCCACCTCCTTGTTTGTACCCACAGCAATCCCAGCAGGAGGCAGGGAAAGCATTTCCTGCCCAGGAGCAGGACAGGGGCACCACCCAACATCACTGCAGGGCCAAGAGTCACCAACAGTGACTGCAACAGGAGCTTGGACAAAACTGCATTTAAACACCCCTAAAATCAGGTGTATTAACCCTGAGCTGAGTCCAACCCCTAATGGGCAGTTTTATCTCTCAGCAGTTGTTCAGATTTTTGGCAATTCTTCCCCCATCTCTTTCCCACCTATTCCTGTATGGGTCAAGTTGATATTATGCTGTTACTGTTCATTTTCACACTGATCACTTCAGAAAGCAAAGTGTCCAATTTCCATTTATTTTTGAGAGCTACACCCTTAACTGTCTTTTCTCTTCTTAAAGACATTCACCATAGTTTACAGGTAAAATAAAAGGCATACTGCTACAAATCCTTATTATTATCCAATCATTTCCTGAAGAAGAAATGATGATTTGTTGGCACTCCCCAAATAATAATTCAGCACACAAATCTTACTTTGCTCAGAGAGCAGGTCCTGCACACAAACACATTTATCATTTATCCTGTTGTCAGCTGTTTACCAGTCGCCACCTAATCCATGTATGTATATAATATATACATATATTGAATCACAGAATGGTTTGGGTTTCAAGGGACCTTAAACATCACCTAATTCCAACCCCATGCCATGGGCAGGGACACCTTCCACTATCCCAGGTTGCTCCAAGCCCCGGCCTTGGACACTTCCAGGGATGGGGCAGCTACAGCTTCTCTGGGCATATATAAATATATTTATACACACATATATTCACACACAACAAGTCCATCTCTGTAACAAGAACATGTGGACAACTGACAGAAAATCAACATTATTTCTTGATAGCAGATTCCAGAGTTCATTTGATAATATCATGAGGAACATGATTACTTCCCATTTTTTACATCCTTGGATAAGATGTAATGTATCCACACATTAATTGGGATTTTGGTCACAATTAGCATGTAATAAATTCCTGATTAGTTGTATGCATTTAAAGCACTTTAATTGGTTTGTTTCCATTGATATAATGCAATGTGGTTTCAACTCTGTAATTTAGAGGTTGTAGTTAGTTATCATTGATTGGCTCATCAATAGCATTGTCACAAATGTGGGAGTGCTGCCTTAATTGGGGCTGAAACTCCCATTTCTCAGGAAACAAGTGATGTAACAATTTTCCCTCTGGCTGTGTTAGCACTTCATTTGCTGCTTTTATTAAGCGCTGTGGATTCTAAGATGAGTTTGCATTCTCTGCCTTTTTTTTTGTAAAGCACTTGAAATGTCTCACAGATCAACTCCTCTCATTATCTTCTTGTAAACTTGTAACTCCAGTGACTTGTAAATGCTCATAGCAAATATTTACCTCACGTTCATGTAAGTCAAATTAAAAGTTCAGTCACCACAGACTGGAAAACTGGCACCCCTCTAACCATAAATTCTGCTTTGTTTTGAGAGGTTAGGTAGAGTTTTTAAGATTGTTTATTTACAGGATTATGACTCTGACACTTAAGCATATTTTAACAATACATCTCTCTACTTCTACTAAGTTCGTCTTGTGATGTCAAATCAAAAATTGTTTATCTCTGTGAATTTACCCTTTTCCATTTAGCAAGTTTGGTTTGCCCTCTGATTTCAATGGAACTTAAATTTTGCTTCACATTAATTTCAATTGTTTGAGTTCTGTGTCATTTCAAGACATTCTTATACAACTCCTTCAAAGTGATATTCACCTAATTGTGAGTGAGATCATAAAATCATCGAATCACAGAATGGTTTGGGTTGGAAGGGACATTAAAGCTCATCTCGTTCCACCCTCGACACCTTCCACTATCCCAGGTTGCTCCAAGCCCCATCCAACCTGGCCTGGAACACTTCCAGGGATGGGGCAGCCGCAGCTTCTCCGGGCAACCCGTGCCAGGACCTCACCACCCTCACAGCCAAGGATTCCTTCCCAATATCCCATCTAACCCTGCCCTCTGGCAGTCCCTGTGTCCTGCCCCTCCATCCCTTGTCCCAAGTCCCTCTCCAGCTCTCCCGGAGCCCCTTTAGGCACTGGAAGGCCACAGTAAGGTCACCCCAGAGCCTTCTCTCCTCACATTTTTCAGTAAGCCAATCCAGTGACAATACAATGAGGTTATACCAAAATACCAGCAAGAATTCCCTACAATGGGTATAAAATGTGTATTCCAGAACTACCAAATTCACTTTGCAGACCCCAGGCATAAAGGAGAACCAAACCCTGCTGAGTTATTTTTATTTTTCCCGTGGCCCCCGTGTCAAACAGTCCAGAAGTGATCACCAAGGTCTGAGCTATAACCAAAGAACATTTTAAATGTTCCTCAAACCACCCCAGTAATTTTCAGGCGTTGAGTTTCGTGCTTTGGCCTCACAGTCATAACACAGGCCAAGACAGCTTAGAAATTGCAAAATAAATATCCCCCAGTGTTGGAAATGTTTCCAGTGGGAGACCACGAGGTTGTATCAATTCATCTGGATATCAAGGAGTTTTTGGGAGTCACACAGCAAGGCAAGGGCTGAAGTGGGCTTGGCTCATTCCAGGTCATCAGGAGAGTCCCATTAAGGTTCCCATCTCAGTATCCCATATAAATCTGAGGACATTTATGCTGGATCTGACCAAAACCACGGCTGGGTCCCTTTGATGGTGCTTTAGATGTTTCCCAGTGCAACTGTGGAAATTCCTCACAGATCTCTCATTCACAGTTTTCTGCACTGAAGGCATCTTCTGGAAGTTGTAGTTACTGTTTAACAGCTTGTCATGGATTTCTCTTCTCTGAATTTCTCCAACTCCTGGCATTCCCAGCAGCCTTTACCAATGAGCTCCACGGGCTGTGTGAGCCACTGAACCAAGAGATTCCCAGCCTTCCAACAAAGTAAACAGTGTTTTCTTGGAGTAAGAAGAGGCCTCCAAACCAGCAGCTCTCATCACTGCCTTTTAAAGAATAACCAAGGAATTTGGTTTCATTTTGGGGGTATTTCAGATGGAATTAGTTGTAATTACCATGTTCCTCTGTGGCTGATGCAGTTCTGCTAAAGTCATGATAAAGTGCTCAGCCTTTCAGAGCAGCAAGATAAAAATATTCCAAAAAGAACTTTCTGTCCAGTATGTGTCATCCAGCAAATCCATGATGTTGTGGTACAAATGCTTGCTAAATGCTTGATTTGGATGTCTTGTGCTTCTCACCAACCACTTGGCCACTCAGAAAGAACAGAGTCAACTCACACTCCTGTAAATAGAATTTTGATGCCTCACCATGCACAGCTCCTGCTCTCTTCGTGCTGCTCTCAGTCGTCCCAGTGAACCCAAATGAATCTTGACCCTCTGCAAACTCCACGTCGATTGCTTAAAGAATCAGTGAAAACAACTTTTATTTCTTTCCACCCACAAAGCAGAGGCAGTTACAGCAATGTGCCTGTGACTAATAAAGCCCCCACCTTAGGAGCCACAGATATTAAAACATTTAAAGGTTAGGACACTCACGGAATGCAAAGTGAAGGATTTTCAAACTAAGGGAACAACGTGTAAAATTGTAATCAACACAAACACAAGGGCACTTGCCCTACACATTAGCTCATAACAAAGATGGATCATCAGAGGATGAGCAGGAGCCCAAACTTGTGCTTTGAATTATGCAAAGAACTCATAAGAAATGGGTCTGTTTTCAACTTCAAAATACAAATGTGCCGAGTGAACTGAGTTGTGTGAGGACAGATTAAACAGACACCGATTTGCTTTTGAGATGTCTTTAAAAAGTTCAAAAAGAATGACAACAAACCTGAATCAGGTGACATTTAACCTGTGTGCCCAGGTAGGCAAGAGGCCAATGGCCCCTGGGCTATCCCAGCTCTGGGGTGGCAGCAGGGCCAGGGCAGTGCCCGTCCCCTCTGCTGGCACTGCTGGGGCACCTCCAGTGCTGGGGGCAGTTCTGGGTCCTCCCTGATAAGAGAGACCTTGAGGGGCTGGAGCGGGTCCAGGGAAGGGAACGGAGCTGAGGAAGGGGCTGGAGCAGCAGGAGAGGCTGAGGGAGCTGGGAAAGGGGCTCAGCCTGGAGAAAAGGAGGCTCAGGGGGGACCTTTGGCTCTTCACAACTCCCTGACAGGAGGGGGCAGCCAGGGGGGGTTGGGCTCTGCTCCCAGGGAACAGGGACAGGAGGAGAGGAAATGGCCTCAAGTTGTGCCAGGGCAGGTTCAGGTTGGACATCNAATTCTGTGAACAGTTTGTTCGACAACGCCAGCTCTGCCTCAGGTCCCAACTCACCCAACATTTCAGCAGAATATATTTATTTATTTATTTATTTCCGTGTTTCTCGTAACTGACACGATGGCACTCCAGAACTGCACAGAATTACATCATGCAGCTCCCGTGGGTGACATCCCTTCCCCCTCCTGTGCCACTTGATTCTTGACTGAGCTAAAGCACTGAAAAATTAGACTTCATTTCAGTATGCTAATAGCAATCTATCCAAAACAATGTAATCAAGGCCTCATGTGCTCCTATAATTTCATTCTTGACATAAGTCTGACAGCTATTTATTGTCGGAGTGAACTGTGGGGAGGGGAAGAGAAAAATTCCTGTAATTTCCCCTCCCCCCCCCAAACAACACAACAGCTCCGCAGTTTGAAGCAGGATCTTTGTGAACCACACAAAATGGGAATAATCACGGGGTTTACATATGTCTTGTCTTAAGCAATCAAGGCCCAGAGTTAAGGGAGAGGCGCATTCAGATGTGCCAATTCCCAAACTGGCCACCTCTGATGAGCCAGCTGTGAGCTTCAATTGTCACATTATAATTTAGGCGAGGAGGAGGAGGAGGAGGGGGGAAGAGAAAGGCATCCAGCTCCACACTGGATGAACATAATTATTCACAGCAGGATGCTGCAGAATTAATTTAGCCAATCAGAATTATGGTGGGGGCTGGGCATCGGCGGCGGAGAACGGGGAAAAGGAGGAGAGGAGAAAGAAAATCAGGAAAGGGATCAAAACAATGTGACTCACACCTTGCTAATGTTTTGATTGTGCATCCCTCAGTGTACTTGGGATACAGTGAAGTGACAACAAAACTGTGACATAGATGGGCCCGGTTCAACGGGGCTGGCTGGCAATGAGAGATGCTGGGAATTCGGTTCATTAGAGAAAAAAATCAACAGTCCGAGGGTTTTTTTGTAAAATATAACTTAAAATGCTACCTGGCTGTATCATACTGCTAATATATTTTCAGATAAAGGCCAGGTTGGATAGGGCTTGGAGCACACTGGGATAGCAGAAGGTGTTCCTGCCCATGGAACAAGATCAGATTTAAGGTCCCTCCCAACCCAAACCATTCTGTGATTCTATGATGAACATAAATCTGGGAACAACACTGGCAATTCTGCATCCTTCTGGTGGAGAACTTGAGAACCTCTGCCAAAATGCCACTCAAATAACAGAGCAGACAGGAAAATAACCCCCAGCCCAGCCTGTGCTCAAACAACGTGATCCTCCCAATTTCAGCTCAAAACCCACCACAAATTCTGTGTTGACAACTTTGCATTGTGTGAGTGAAAGGGGCTGCCCAGGGGAGGGAAGAATGGGAGCTCTTCCATCAGAGCTCAGGAGATTGGGCTTGGAGAGAAGTGTTTTGTTTAATGATTTCATTAAACTGATCTCGGGCCAACGCTGAGCAATATTGGTCACGACTTCAGCATAAACCCCTGCTGAGAGGAACAGAGACTTTAACTCTTCTCATATGTTTTTCTGCGAGTTTTGAGTGCACTTTCATCAATTGTTTCATCAATTTACCATTTACCAACAGCTTATTTTTTTTTCTTTTTTGTCAGAAGTTAAATGATATTTTTGGTAGCAAAGGAAATAGTATATTAAAGGATATATCAAAGGAATCAAGCAGAAATGTGTATCTTGGTTGCTTTAAGCTCTCAGTGTCCAGACAAATATTTCAAGCCAGATCACCAAGTGAGTAAATTTGGATGGAAAGAATTCTTCCCATTTCTATTCCCCTTACAGAGAACAGACCAGGACCAGAGAAGTCACACTGTGACCCTTTGATCCTTCTTTACCTGAAGAAGGATCATACAACCCACACCCATTTATCCCTATTCCTGCCAACACCTCTTTGCAGCTGTAAAACCAGAGGGAAGATTGAAAGGATAGAGAATATTTTTGATACCTGAACGTCGAGTGTTGAATCCTCTGTAAGCACAAATCTCTCTGTTTTCAAAGTTCTTAAGTTTAGATGACCTTTAATTAAGCTTTAATTCTACCTTAAGAGAAGCTCAAGAAGGGATACGTAGACAATGTATCTCCAGAGTACTCAGTTTATTTCCACTTAAATGAAAAATAAAATGATTATGCTGTTAGGCAGAGCTGCAAGGCTTGGGTTTGGTGGTTTTTTCCCTTTCTTTTCCTGGAATTGTAGAAACATGACAAATGGAACGGAAGCAGAATCCTGGAGTTCCTGTAAAAGTTAACTTAAGCTTCTGCTCCCTGATTCTGGCAACAGAGAGAAAAATGCCAGGAGGGTTGGTCAGGTTTTATTTCTGGCGATAATGTTTGATGAACACCACTGTCAACGAGAGCTGTGATTTAATCTGGAAGGATATAAGGCCTTGTGGTAAAAATGGTATAACTACAAATCCTGATTAACAATCACTGCAACAGTAAAATTGGTTCCCATAGCAACAAGGCTGGAATGATACAACAAATGGCAAAGCCACATCGGATAAATTACCCCATGAAATGGCCCTTTTTGGAACCCATTTGCCTTTCTGCCGCCTTCATCTTTAAGGACTTGCAAATATTACTTTCAATCTCCTGATCCCCACTGCTCATCCTCTAAATTCCATCATCATTTGTTCTTCTAATAGCCAAGGTAAAAGAATAAAATAAAAGTAATAAGGAGACAATATGGTATTTAACATCTGAAAGCTCATGGCAGATCCTGGCCGTTTTTAAAAAAACACACATTCCTATATACGTTATAAATTTTCCTCTTTTCATCCGCTCTATGTTTATTTTATGGTATTTCCATAACTTCAGCTTCCAAAAGCAAATAGCAATTTTAGATATTTTGCATTTGTAAAACAAATGACTGCAGCCACCTGCTTTGCAGGCATTGCTTAGGGAGCAAACATGGAACCGAGGAAGAAAATAGCACTTGGGAGATGGAATTACAGATTAGATATTCATCACTTAAAACATGTACAAAATATCTTTCAATGAGAATGACCTTTTGACTTGAAAAATGTGTGATTCCATCTGTGTAGTCCATTTAGCCACGTCCAACTCAGCCTTGGACACTTCCAGGGATGGACCTAAAGACCTGGTGAGATCCCTGCCATCCAACGTGGTCCTAAGATTTGTTTCCCCTAGGCCAGGGACAGCAATAATCTCTCAAATTTTAATGATCCTTCAACAAAAACACACAGAGTAATTCCTTGAAAAGAACTGGAGTCACCCCATAAAACACTGGAAAGCTTTGTGAGCCTCACACAGTCAGAAACCAAAACACCAAAACACCAAAACACCAAGCCAAGAGCTGCTCTACTCTTGTGATCAGGGACAGGACCCAGGGAACGGCTGGAGCTGTGTCAGGGAGGGTTAGGTTGGATTCTAGGAAAAGGTTCTTCCCCCAGAGGGTGTTGAGACACTGAACAGGCTTCCCAGGGAATGGTCACAGCCCCGAGGCTGCCAGAGCTCCAGGAGCATTTGGACAACGCTCTCAGGGATGCACAGGGTGGGATTGTTGGGGTGTCTGTGCAACGCCAGGAGTTGGACTGGATGATCCTGGTGGGTCCCTTCCAGCTCAGGATATTCTGTGATTCCATGCTTATTCAAGGAGGAGGACCCTGGACACCTCATCCACCCTCAGTGGCATGAAAGGGTTGCCAGAAATCCCCGTTTCCATTTGGATTTGTTACCTTTCAAGCCATGCAAACACTTTCTGTTCCCTCAATCCATCCCAAGTCCCTGCAGCACAACCCTCCAGTCCTGGCCTGACAGGAGCTCTCCACGATGGAGAGTTTACACCAAGGAAGTTCAAATAAAGAGTGAAATCACCACGTGTCAGCTCTTTACAGAGGGAGGTGAAGAGCAGGGCTGCTCCCCCAGCAGGGCAGTGCCCTCCGGAAGGGATTCCTGGTTTAATTTAAACCACAGAATCACAAATGGTTCGGGTTGGAAGGGACCTTAAAGACCACCTAGTTCCGATCCCCCCACCATGGAGAGGGGCACATGAGACAAATTATTTCCCTGAAAATTAGAAGGGAAAAATAGGAATAAAGTTTCTGTAATACCCTAGAATGCAGTGGTTTAGCATTTCCAAACTAATTCAAAATATAGATAATAAAGTAGTAGTTCTGAAGTTATCCAACCCTGTATAACCCTGTATTTTTCTCTTCAAAGCAGCAGCTACTTGGAAGCAGAGTGGAAATACAAAATCAGTTGTTATCAACTTCCCAAATATCCAGAATGCTCAAAATCCAAGAAGCTTTAACACCTATAAAGGGATCTCACGCAGAACCATGCAGGTATGACAAGAATCAAAGAATTCAGCAGAAAGGAATGCCAGGAAGGAGTAAAAATAGCAGTTTTACAGGAATTTAACGATGAGCTGGCACCAAATAAATAACCCTGAATGGCAATCAAATAATTTTCAGCTTCTTAAGACGGGAAGACTTCAAAATTTACTTTGTCCAGCTATTATTACAGCTGAATAGGTATGAAGAAAAGGAAGACAAAAGCTTGGGAAGGAGATGTTTGTTGTACCCTGTTCTGAAAAGCAGCATCATGAGCTGAGCTGCAAATGCTCTTTATGTCTCTGGGCAGGAGAACTATTAATACAGAACAATATATATATATATATATATATGTACACATTGAGGGCATTTTTTCAGTGGGGCTGTTTTAAGAAGTAGAATATTTTACCAAGAATTGGATCAACACCATTTATAGACTCAATGTAGCAGAAAAATATCTTCTATTCATTCTTCCCAATGCCACAACTGCAGTGAGCAGCGTGAACTTGGGAAACAATTCAGATAAATATGAGCATAGAAGTGGCCAAAATAATTCCTACATCATTATCTTGAATCTATTTCCAAGCTGTTTATTCAGTTTTGCAAGAATAACATCGGCACATTTTCATTTGCTCTTCTTGCATGGGAGAGAACTTCAAGTCTGTTTGCTATAAGGGCCCCTCAGCATGACTTTACAGGTGCTCCTTGTGTAAAATTAATAAAATTAATAAATCATGCATTCAGCTACTTACCTATTGCAATTAACTCAATTTCAGTCCTCAAAATCATATTTTTTTAAGCCCCCAACTGGTTTAAAATGTCAATCACCATATTAAAGGGTCTCTAAGATAGACCGGCCCAATCCTAATTAGAATTGAGATGAAATTTGTGGAATGACTTTGTTGAAGTGAGATTCAATTTTAAAACACTTTCCAGAAAAATAAACATTTATATGCACAACGCAGCACATGGGAAAAAACTTTAAATACTATGAAAAGGAGATGATCTCTTTTCTAAAAGGAAGTTCTACATAAATAACATAAAAATAATTCTGAAGATGTAGCAGAGTGAGTATTTACCACCTATATGGAACAACAAGGTTTTTCACATGTTTAGAATGTAATCATTTTGCTCTCAGTAGTTACTTAGGCAAAGTAAACAGAATATGCCAGTGAAACAGAAAATTAATATGTATCATATTTCTCCATGAAATACAGTATTTCTCCATAATTCCACTGGCTCAAATTTCAAGGCTGATGTGCTCAGTAACCCATAGATTTACCATAAAAGCTCCCTCCACAGAAATATGTATTTTTAACAAGCTGAACTGCAAATATCAGACTGTTTTTAGCAGAAGGAACAAGTTCATCTTCATTCTATTACCATTAACTCTTGGAATCTGGCACTGCATCTTGCTGGGACATTTCAGCTCGGCGCTGAGGCTGCAAAGTGTCAAAAATTCACAACTGATAAAACCAAGAGTCAAATCAGATCCTTGGTCCTGGCATTTACATTTGGATTTCTTTTTTAAACCACAACGTGTACTGAAGCCAGGATTATTTATGATGTCGTGTCGAAGAGACACCTTTTAATAAGCTGAAGCCACATTATTTGAAGTCAGACTGGGCTTGCCACCTTCTAAACATTCTGGTCATCTGGAAATTCCCTTTTTATGGCAGCAGTTACAGAAGTTCAGAGGCTTCACCCCTCAGTATCTCAGTGTCACTCCTGACGGGGCACATTTACAGCTTTTATTATAGGAGAAAGCGAGTACTTTGGTATTTCAAAATATTGTGGCTTTCCCCTTTTCCTCTCTAATTAGAGGGGAAGGATTTCATCTTTATTGATTCTTTTCAACTGTGTTCAAAACCCTTTATTCCTTTGCTCTTTTTGATATTAACTCCTTACTGATCCCATGATTCCTTTCTCCCTCCTGTAGGAATTCTAACTACAAAGGAGCCTCTCACTCCAGGAGAGACATTGAGGGGCTGGAGCGGGTCCAGGGAAGGGAACGGAGCTGGGGAAGGGGCTGGAGCACCAGGAGTGGCTGAGGGAGCTGGGAAAGGGGCTCAGCCTGGAGAAAAGAAGGCTCAGGAGGGACGTTGTGGCTCTGCACAACTCCCTGACAGGAAAAGTGACAGGACAAGAGGAAATGACCTCAGGGAGGTTTAGGCTGGATATGAGGAAAAATTTCTTCACTGAAAGTGTGGTCAGGCACTGGCACAGCTGCCCAGGGCAGTGGTGGAGTCCCCATCCCTTGAAGGATTTAAAAGATGTGTAGATGTGGCACCTGGGGACTTGGATCAGTGGTGGGTTAACAGTTGGACGTGATGATCTTAGAGGTCTTTTTCAAGACCTAAACAATCCTGGGATCCTACCCTAAAGCATCCTTTACTGCCTCATGCCTCCAGCTTTAGGGAACACATCATCCATGGAAACACAAAGATCAGAAAAGGTTCAGGGGACACCTGATCAAGGCACTGCCACCATGTGACAGAAGTTTTATCTACAAAAAAAGGAAAATATTTTTACACCCTATATCATTCCCTGGGCCAGCACAGCCACACCAGGACACAGCAGTTTACTTTGCACAGACAACATGACTTTTATATTCTATTTATAACAATGATATTGTCGTGTTGAGATTGGGTTTCCAGGAGCTGCGAGAAGAAACCTCAGGCAGGGCTTCCGCTCATCCAGAAAAAATTCTCATCTTGTTATAGAGGATCTTCGGATGGCTCTTTTGTTATTGCAGGAAGAATCTGACAGCGTTGATAACGACACAACCCTGGATCTTGCAGTGCCTTTGAAAGCTCAAAAAGAACCCATCAGTTCAAAAAGTAACAGAGAAAATCTTCTCCTGGCTTTAAATCCCGGAAAGAAATCAGCGCATCCACAAAAATAGAGGGAAATGCCTTGAAAAGGCTTTGAAGAACAAAGAACCAGCAATAACAACAAAAAAAACAAAAAGAAACAAAATCCTTGCTGCTTTTTAGGTGACATACACAAAATCCAGCAGTGCAGAAGCCAAAATGTTAAAATTTGAGCCGTGCCTGAGAGAAGCCTGAGGGAGTTTGCATTAGCACAACAAAAGTTTGCATAGAGCAGCTTTGATGAAGTGAGCAGGCCCTGCTCCGAGCAGGAGACGGAGTTCCAAAGGTGTCAAACCCACTGTGCAGACTCTTCTGATGGTGCCTTTCATGGAACTGAGAAAAAAATTATTTGCTAACATTTTATGGCCTCCTCACAGTGGAGGAAATGCCACAGTAACAAAGAACAAGAGTGGGTCTTCCTAGGTGACAAAGGGAAATATTTCCAGGTGTTTAAAGCAGGTAACAGTTGCTGAGGAATGGTCCCAAATTCATCACGGAGATTAAAAAAAAGCAAACAAAAAGGATACTAAGGAATAATGGAGATATCCCAGCGCTGTTTGCAACACTCCCACAGCAATAATCTACTGCACCCCTGCCTTACTTCCCGTGCCAAAGGTCCAGGTAGTGCTCAAGGTATTAACAGAGTAATTAAGATCCAGCTAAATCATTCCAACCATTTCCAGTAGAAAAGGATCTTAAATCCAGGGAACAAATTCTAAGAGTGCAGAGCTGTGCTGAACTCATCACTGAATTGAAAGGTTCTAAAAAGTTTTGAGGCAAATAAGAGCCCTACAGTTGTATTTTGACATGGGAAGACAAGAACTAAGCTCCCACCACCCTCATATTAAAAACATCGAGTGCAACGTTCACCATGAGCTCTGAGAGTCAGACACCCCTGATACTCAAATTATTCAAATCACAGAATCCCAGAATGGTTTGGGTGGGAAGGGACCAAAAAGCTCATCCACTTCCACCCCTTGCCATGGGGCAGGGACACCTTCCACTACCCCAGGTTGCTTCAAGCCCCATCCAACCTGGCCTTGGACACTTCCAGGGATGGGGCAGCCACAGCTTCTCTGGGAAACCTGGGCCAGGGCCTCACCATCCTCATGGTAAAAAATTTCTTCCTAATATCTAATCTGAATCTCCCCTCTTTGAGTTTAAAACCATCCCTCCTTGTGCTGTCCCTCCAGACTCTTGTCCCAAGTCCCTCTCCAGCTCTCCTGGAGCCCCTTTAGGCTCTGGAAGGGGCTCTAAACTCTCCCTGGATCCTTCTCTTCTCCAGGCTGGATACCCCCAGCTCTCCCAGAGCAGAGGTCAGAACAGACAAAAGGGCTGTCCAGCCCCGCCACAGCTGCCCAGGGTGGAGTCCCCATCCCTAGAGGGATTTAAAAGCCGTGTGGATGTGGCACTTGGGGACGTGGATCAGTGGTGGCCTTGGCCGTGCTGGGGGAACAGTTGGACTCAATGGACCTAGAGGGCTTTTCCAATCTAAATGATTCCATGATTCTCTGATATGAATAAAAATTCTATTGGCCGCTCTGAGTCATTGACAGCATTTCAAGAAGCCCTTTTTCACAGCATTACTCTGTTCAAATCATTCATTCAAATCATGCTAAAATCCCAAAATCAGGTGCTCAGAAGTTTGGAAATGCCAGAATTATTCCTGTCCGCATCCATCCTGGCAATCCCACTGTGTGTCCCCATCCTTATACAGACGCAATGATGACATTAGATTTTTTTCTGGAAGGACCCCAGCTCTGTTTTGTGACCAGGAGTTTATTCTGGGCTTCATTTTAACCCAGCACCTGCCTGTACCTAATGGTCTGTGTAAACTCTTTGCAGCTACAACTGCTGGCACCCAGGGGATTGCTCAGCCAGTGCTGCAGGTCCCAGTTCACCTCCCAACACTCTTGGTCTTACAACAACCACTTTTATCCACCCAGCACAAATTAAACTTCCATAATTTAACGTACAAAGGCGGAAAGGTATTCCAGCAGCTTTATTAAAACCACTGTATTTGTGATAAATCAATAAATCAACGTATTCTATTTATTATTCAAGCTGTTTTATTCAAATGCTTGTTACCACAGACTGCCAAGAAGATCAAAGGAAGTTGCCAAAACTTTTCAGAGCACAGGATGCAAACCGGGCTCCACGATCTCATTGGATCATGTGGTAAATGCTCAATAGCTGGAATTCAAGTGATATCCCATTTTATCTCACTAGGACCTGGAAAAACATCCCAAGCAGTGAGGACAACAGAGAATGGGAAAATATCCCTGCCCCTCTTCCTACACAAGCCTGGAAGCCTCGCCAGTCACAACTTCAAGAAATCAAAATGGTTTTTTCTTATTTGCTTTGTGTGTGGTGATTAATTAAATTGAAAAAAAAATGCCACTCGATTTGATAGAAATTCAGGATTCTGTGAAATGTGGGGTTCAGGGCACTCACTCGGCACACAGAGCCTTACCCTGTGTTTGAGGAAGGGAGAAGGTTTTTCAAAGTGTTAATAAGAGAAAAAAAGGGAGTTTGACTCAAAACTGCCAGACAGGCTCCTTTGGGAAGATGTAGGTTAGTACTGAATTAGGCAGCTTCCAATTCCAGATCCAGGAAATTCATGTATTGGAAGGTGTGCCATGACTCCAGCCAACCATCCTACAACTTCTTTAAAGTTCTCTCCAAGGCTGGAGGGAATTAATGAGAATTGTCATTGTGTCCTCAGAAAATTATAGATATTACTACTGCAAATATTACAAATAAATGCAAAAAAAAAATCATAAAAGGCAACATCATGGGCTCAAGTCTAATTTTCAACGTGCAATTACATTTGGAAACCACCCATTTAACAGCAAATGCGTAAATACACAAAGTAATCAGTTTTATCAGGTAGCTTGCAAGGTATGAGTCTGCATCTTAGGCCTGGTTTTCAAATTAACTTGTCATTTTTTCAAATTACAAACAGTAGTTTCTGCCATAATTTAGTACACCATGAATGATGTATCTAAATAAATATTCACTTCCTGTCTAAATATGAAAATAATGCTTTTCCTATCACATAAAACTAATTATTGTATTTTTGCACGGCCATTTTTTTCAAAATTGCATAATGAATTATTCATGATGCCGAGTTTAATACAGTTATTTTAATGATAATATCTCACTGAAGAAAGTTTTTGAAGAGGAATTAGAAGCATCTTTAAACAAAAGAAACAAAGAGCACCGAGTTAAAATCAGTCTTCTGGTAGTTTTGGAGGGATTAAAGTCACAAGCAAATAGAAACCTGCTCCAGGCAGTTATAACTCCAGGATAGTTTGAGTGGGAAGGGACCTTAAAGAGCATCCAGCTCTATCCACCTTCCACCATCCCAGGTTGCTCCAAGCCCTGTCCAACTTGGCCTTGGACACTTCCAGGGATCCAGGGGCAGCCACAGCTGCTCCAGCCAGAAGTCTTCTCTCCTTTGTCTTCTCCAAAGTCTTCTCAGTTTTCAGCAGGATAAATTAACAGTCTTGAAGACATTTTAGCAAAATGATTCCTCCACTGGGCTCCATGGCCAGTGAGGGAGCATTCCCATTCCCCCAGGAAGAGGAAGAGAGGGTCAGGTGCTCACACACATTCCCTACTCCTCTTCCACAGCAGTAATCCAAGTCAGCTTTTTGCAATCAAACCTAGTGCTTTTTTCCTTTAATAAAAAGCTTTTTTTTCCCTCTATTTGTCCTGCAGCTGAACATATATAAAAGATGAAGATAGGAGGGCCATGGATTGTGTGTTATCTCCTGTGCCATTAGATCAGATCTGTCTATCAAAGCTCTCCCTCACCTCTCCCCTGCCACAGTTCATTACAAGGGCCTGTTCTTTTATGACTAAACGATGGAGTAATATTAATCCTTGCCAGATGTAAAAAGGGAGAGATGATAGCAGGAATTTAATAAAAATACTTTTATTCGCCGAGGTATTTTGCTGCAACTATCAAATGGAATAATAGCACATCTCAAGACTCCCAAAGAATGGAAGCGTATTTTCCTCAATGAGTTAAAATTTTATCTTCAGCCCCCATTTGTACAATTCATAAAGGCTGAAGAGTCAAATCATTTTTTTAAAAAAAATCAGATACTAAGATAAACACAATTCACATTGGAAACTACTTTATATTCTCAGTTACTGCTTAATTGTTATTCTATGAGGAAGGGACCAGCTGGGTCACTGAGTCAATCCCATGCTCCCAGCAATGCACTGGTCATTTAATTTATACAACATTTACGTTATTTGCCTCATTACTGCCTTGGGAAACCAGTCCAGAACTTGATGTTTCCAATTTTTGGAAATGCTCTTCTAATTTTCAGGTAATCTTATTTTTGGTCAGTATCTATTTACTGTTTTAAACTGAAAGAGAGGAGATTTAAATGAGATGTGAGGAGGAAATTCCTCCCTGTGAGAGTGGGGAGGCCCTGGCCCAGGTTTCCCAGAGAAGCTGTGGCTGCCCCATCCCTGGAAGTGTCCAAGACCAGGTTGGATGGAGCTTGGATCAACCTGGGATGGTGGAAGGTGTCCCTGGTCATGGTAGAGGGTGGAATGGGATGAGCTTTGAGGTCCTTTCCAACTAAAACCCTTCCATGAGTCTCCGATACCCCAAGCTGACCCACTAAAAAGAAGAATTCCTAAAAATCATGAAAACTGGCAAAAGAGGAGAGCTTACAGAAAAAGCCTTATTTTTTCCCATTAAAACTACAGCTATACAATATCCCTTATAACATCATCTTTCAAAAAATTATTTATTTCTCTCCTTGGATAATTACTGACTAATTAACATGGACCTACAAGG
This sequence comes from Ptilonorhynchus violaceus, assembly GCA_013397565.1. Taxonomy (NCBI): domain Eukaryota; kingdom Metazoa; phylum Chordata; class Aves; order Passeriformes; family Ptilonorhynchidae; genus Ptilonorhynchus; species Ptilonorhynchus violaceus. The sequence goes on from VZRJ01006268.1 coordinate 600,790, forward strand.
GCGTCATCCCAGGGCTTTGCTCACACCCAGCAGAGCAAGGTCACAACTGAGCCTGTCCCTCTTCACCCCCACAACTTTTATTCCAGTCAATCACCTCCTCGTGTCCTGCGTGTCAGGAAGCAGCAAGAACGGGGCTGGCCCCTGTTTTGGGGGTTAAATTTCCTTGCGTGTGCTTTTAACAGCGTTAAATCTCATGTCGAGCAACTTCGTACAAAGAGCCTCCCGCAGTTGAGGACTCATTAGCATTCCAAAGGAAGTTGTTCCAGCAAAGATGATTAAGCAAATACCCCTGTGAGAAGGGGAGAGTTCTTTGAAATGTCTCTCGTGGTTCAAGGCAGCATCTTAAGAAGTGCAGAACGATTTCTGAACGGCCCAGAAATGCAGCAGGAACAGACTGTCACAGAGCTCATCCCCATCTCGACAGTGTTAGTGGCACCCTCATCTAAACCATCACAATACAAACGAGCATTTTTACTGGGACAGAGAAAAGCACTGTACAAATTGTAAATAAGGACAAAATGCTTTCCATGAATTAGAAAAATTCTCCTCTGGATCGATGAGTGGGTTATGTGACTTTGTTCTTTAAAAATATGCAAAATGAGCAGAAAAAGTCCCTCAACCCAAGCGTGGCAAGAAATGGCACAAACCTGAGAGATCAAGATGTTTCCAGCACTCAAGTTTATCAACAGTAACTTTTTAATATCTCCCAAAGCTTGCAGTTACTACAGGCATCAAATGTAAAGGTTATGTCTTCATATGTGCTGCTTCTGCTTTGTTTAAAACACAGTTTGCTTTTAAATGCAGGTTTAATTTAGGTTTAATATTAATGCTTACAAGCATCCATGATGCAGGGATTGTGTTACAAGAGAAAGAGTGAAAACACGAGGCAGAGCTAAGATCCTAATAAAGTAATGAAATAATAGAAATTAATCAAATGAATGACAAGACCCATTTGGACAGTGAGCAGAAATCAGGAACACAGGGACTTTATAAGGTATATAAAGTCCCTGTCCCAGTCCTTTACACCACTGGTATAAAAGGACATTGAGAAGCTTTCTATTTAACAGGTACAAAGTGAATCATGGAATCATGGAATAATGGAATATCCTGAGTTGGAAGGAATCCACCAGGATTCAACTCCTGGCCTTGCACAAGACACCTCAACAATCCCACTTAAAAAGCATCAAAATACTTAAAAGCAGTGAGCAATTAAGGCGGAGTAAAGACTTCTTTTATTTTAATATGGCCACAGTTTTCCCAATTGCTAAGAGCATGAAATGAATACTTAAGTAGGGAGGAGCAGATTTCTCCATATACAACAGGTTTTTTTTTTCAAATTGTCTTGATACAGAAGCATAGAATGATTTGGGATGGGGGCGACCTTAAAGAGCATCCAGTGCCACCCCCTGCCATGGGCAGGGACACCTTCCACTAGCCCAGGTTGCTCCAAGCCCTGTCCAACCTGGCCTTGGACACTGCCAGGGATGGGGCGGCCACAGCTTCTCCAGGCAACCTGTGCCAGGGCCTCCCCACCCTCCCAGGGAAGAATTCCTTCCCAATATCCCATCTAACCCTGCCCTCTGGCAGTGGGAAGCCATTCCTACTTGTCCTGTGATTTCAGGCCCTTGTAAAAAGTCTCTCTCCCTCTTTCTTGTAGGCTCCAATAACAGAATTATCATTGCCAGATACAAACCACCGAAAATTTTTAGGTAACTCAGCTGATCTTTTGCTGTCCTGGTGGGTATCACCTGCACATACCAAGAGGACAAAGGTCATTTTAAATAGAAACTACAGAAAAAGTGATGGAAGAACCTTTTGGCACTTACGGATAAGGTAAGGCTACTTAAAGACATTTTAACCTGTCACTTCTATATCACAATCATAATCAAATCAAGGTATGGTGTGCATTTACAATGCAAGGAACAAGCTGGGCTGGCCTGGCAACCAGGATAAATCAAGATGTGTGTGGAGTTAATGAAGAAATAGACCTGTGGTTAGCAGAGCCTTCACTAAACCAAAAGCCAGAGGGATGCCATTTGTGCTTGAATTTGTGAGCACGAGGAGCATGAGTGTTCCTGGGCTGAATAATGAACCTCCCTGGTGCACTGGGGCTGCTTGCTGGTTCCTGGAAGCAGCTGCTTTGTATTCAAATGTAGGATTTTATGCAAGCTTTGAAAAAGATACTTTTCACATATTAATTGATATTAAAAACGAGGGCACATCACATGCCCTGATTTGGGGAAGGTACTCATGAAAAATAAAAACAAACCTTGCTGCTCATGGTTACATGGATTGTTGGAGTACCAGTTCTGTTTCCAGCACAGGACAGCCTGGGGGTCCTGCTGGGGGTACTGGGAACCTCACCAAGGGGTACCTGCCTCCCTTGGGAACTGTCTGCTCATGCTGTGGTCAGTGGTGAGGAGGGGACAGTTCAACTTCTTTTGGGGGTTTCCTCTGTAGCTCATCACCTTAAAATTCCATGTCTCCATCCTGCTTTTCCCAGTCATTTCACAGCTCCCCTGAAAGCCTCATGATCTCATTCCTTACTGGGGTTCTGCAAGTCGTCCTCCTTCCTTCCCTTCTCCAACTCCTCCATTCAGATTGCCTGGGGGATTCATTTTTATCCCATTTTCCAGCTTTCTTACCCCTTTATTACTTCACTTCAGGTTGGACATCAGGAGCAATTTCTTCATGGAAAGGGTGGTTGGGCACTGGAAGGGGCTGCCCAGGGAGGTTTGGAGTTTCTCATCCCTGGAGGTGTCCAAGGAATGCCTGGATGTGGCACTCAGTGCTCTGGGCTGGTGACAAGGTGGGGATGGGTCACAGGTTGGACTCCATGATCTTGGAGGCCTTTTCCAACCTCAGTGATTCTGATTCTACAATTCTACCTCCAATTCTTTATTCTGTCACTGTCCAATTGGCCTCCTGATTGTCAGCCAGACCTTTGGTGAGTGTAATATTGTTGTCCCTATTCTTGAAAAAAGAATAATAATTAGCACATCTTTTAAATTAACATTCTTAGCCTTAGTCCACAGAGCCAGGTGAAAACAGACACAGTTTTCATAGACTGAAAAGTATTTTATCATCATTTTTCCATTCTGTCATTGATGTTCTGGCCCACTAAAAATTCCCCTAACAGAGACAGCTCAAAAAAATAAACTTTCATCTACTTTTACTTTTCACAAATAAAACACTTTTGATAGAGAGCCTTCTCTATTTATATAGGTGAGCAACCTCACCTCCCTAAGCTCGGAGTGGGAAGTTGGACCATAGACCTCCAGATGATTCTTCCGACCTACACTACTCTATGGTTACATAACACAGTGCAAACCTTCACTTTTTAGTTTTCATTTTAAAAAAATTTATTCAAAAAGAACCCACCTGCAAATGCATCAGAAAGATTAAAACATTTAGTTGTGTACTTTTGAAACAAAAATAGCAGCAGCAAGAAAAACTCCAGCTCCAGAAAAGGAAAATATTTTTCACAATGCAAGTAGTTAAGCACAAGAACAAGGTGCCTAAAAATGGGATTAAAACCTTGGAGGTTTTCAGAACTCAATGAGCAAGGCTCCAACTTTGAAGGTTGCCTTGCTCAGAGCAAGGAACTGAACTAAAAAACTTCCAGAATCCCACTAAACCTTTCTGTAACAGTATGAAATAACAGTATTTTACTTCATTGGTGTTTGTTTTCAAATTTAAGCACGATAACAACAGTTTTAAATGGACAGAAATATCTATAAATTTTAAACATCTCAACATTTTTACTTCCTTTACCTTCCTCATTCGATTGGAGGTATTTCTGAATCCTGAAACACAAAATAGGCCAGGTTGAACTAAAAGTCAGTTCGGATCCTGGTTCTCCCTCCAACAGAATAGCAACTTCCTGGAATATTTTCCAGCCTCCAGGGTGGTACCTGTATTCCGGATCCCCCAGTGGTTCTTCCATGAGTTTGCTCAGTCACTTTTAGGAATGTGGACACTTTTAACTCACAGCTATAGTTAAAATTTATGTCCTCTGTCCTTTACAGCTTTAAAGCAAATCTGTACCAGGTCGATTTTTGCAAACACTAAATAATAACTGTAATATAAAAGCTTTTAGAGAGTATTTTTCCTTAGTCCTAATTCAGTGGGTGGTTTAACAGACAGAGGTGTATGATCACTTCCCCTCCAGCAGCTGTGTCACTTTCACTCTTCAAAAACCTATTCTCAAAACCTGCCCTTGGAATTTCTCTCATTAATCGAGCTAAGTAAGTCCCTGAAAGCCTTTGGTAAAACAGACGCTAGATTACATTAATTAATCATTTAAATTTTCTTCTGATTTTGCCTCGACTGCCACAGGCAGCTCTGCCTCTTCAAAGGTACCTCCAGCACAATAACTACAGTTCAGAAGGGCAGCAAGAGAATTGAAGCCGAGGTACATTAAGGGAAAATTTGAGCCAATTTATTTGCATCAAATATCCTACCAATTATTGCTCTAAGTGAAGTTAAAACCCCCCCTCCTGCTCTGACTTCATTTGCAGAAAACAATAAGAAATTAGAGGGCGGGGGTGCAGAAATATATTTCATTTTTAAGGGATAGTTCTCTTGAGGATACGTAAAGGGAAAATATTTATTAACCTGCATGTCTCAAACCACGTGATGGTACATGAGGACTCTTCTTTTTTTATATTTAAATTGGCTCTTCATTATAAACCTTTTCAGAGATTTGCTGCAACCAAAACCAGCAATTCAGCCCTTTTAGTACACAGTAACCTCCTCCTGCTTCCCAAACCCATCCTCCTACCTGTGCATTTCCTCCTAATTCTACTCGTTAGTAAATGATCTGTTTGATAGTTAAATCTGTTTATCCATTCTATCCCAAATTTAGACACAGTAAAAATAAAAATGCACATTACAAATTATTAAATAATCGTCAATAATACAACACTGTCCATCAGTATGCACTGTTCATAAAAACCCTTTTGATATTATTAGTGTTAAACTGTTTTAGATGGGTAAACTGAGAAAGATTTACCTTCATTATATGGTTCAACTCGGTGTAGTGGTGGCTTGGCAGTGCTGAGTTAACAGTTGGACTCGATGATCTTAAAGGTCTTTTCCAACCTGAACCATTCTGTGATTCTCTAATATTCAAGAATCAAACACCTTTGTAAAAGTGAGGAGTCGTCAGCACTGATCAATTCAATCAAAGAACTAAAAAGTTCTAATTTCTTGGGCAATCACACCTGTAAGTTCACAAACATCAGATCCAAAGAGATCCAAACATCAAGAATTAATAGAAGTGACATGAATTCCCTCAAAAACACAACTAAGGATCAGGCACCCAAAAATCCCTCAGACGGTGAATTATCAATGTCTGGTCTTGAACAAAAGTCAACACTGGGGCACACTAATCTCTCACTTATGTGTCTGTAACACACATTTGTTGCTGCCTGTATTTATAAAACCCACAAAAAGCAAGGCAGAGAATGTCACTGGGAAACCTGTGTTCTGCCTTATTGGGTGAGAAAGAGGAGTGACTTCACTAAAAGTTAATAACCTCCTTGCAATCCAGGCAAGCACAAGAGGTTCTTGCATATGGAGTGTCAAAAAACCAACATATCTTAGTGTGTGAGGTCACTGAGCTGTCAGGAGCAGAAGCACAGACAAACCCAACACGAAATAGTGAAGCTGAGGAGGAAAGAAAAGGGAGAAAAATTCTAATTTAGGGAAATTTAAACATTAGATCCAAGCTGGTCTAGTGGAACCCCCCATGCTGGGGGGGTGGAACAAGATGAGCTTTAAGGTCTCTTCCAGCTCAGGCCACTCCATGATTCCGTGATCCAAGACCCTGGTCCTGAGGACCGGCTGTGTATGTACCCACCCAGGTAGTGTCAGTATGGACCAGGAACATTCCCAAAAGATGTTCTGAATGTTGCCAAAGTGTGTGGATGTGGTCAAGGCTGACTCAAGACCAGAAAACTGTTTCATTTACTACGACACAGAAATGTATTCCAGGTGTGAACCTGGGACGGGTCAACCAAGCATGGGCTGAGCTTTCCATCAAGTCTTTGAAAAGCTTGTAAATATTCCCCACTCTACTCTCACCTCACTGGTGACGTGTGGTTTGAGAGCAGCTGACTACACAAAGCTACTCCACCAATTTCTGGTGGTGGCCCTAAAACTGAGGGAGCAGAACATTGTGCAGCACCCAGACCTCAAAGACGTATTTACCAGCTTATCCAGAGAGTAACAAGAACTTTCTCCATCCAGCTGCACAGCTCATGCACTACTTAAGCAGGAGGATGAGAAGATGGCTCCCACAGTGACAACCCAAAAAAGCTCTCTGACACATAAAACTGGAACCATGGCAGCACCTCCTGCTTTCAGTCACTGAAGGATACAGCATGGAAGCATCACTGAGGTGGGAAGCCCAAACTCCTGCTCACAGCAGAACAAATCCAACGCCAAATCCGACTGCTCTGGGTCACCTCCAGTCGAGTTTTCAAATTCTTCAAGGATGGTGATTCACACTCTGACTATGAAGAATTTTTTCCTTAATGCAATCACGCCTTTCCCTGTCACGGCTCTGCTGTTCATCAAGAAAACAATTGATAATAATCACTGAGGTAGAGCTGGAGGTGTGATAAATCCTCCACATCAAACACGACTCAGGGAGCTGCTGGTCACACACAACAGCTTCAGCTTCCAAATTATTTTCAAGCATAGTGACCATTGTATGGAGGCTGCTACATAAATAAACCAGGAATGGTGATGGCCCCTTTGCCAAGCACAAATCAGAAATGTGACATCCAGAAATACTCATTCCCTCATTGTACATTGAGCAAACACCCCCCACAAAAGACATCAGAACATTATTCACACTCCTCTTCAGCACAGGAAATTAGAGATGATGTTACAAATCCCATAATTTTCCAATTTGGACACGGTCTATCAATTTGGAACCCTGTTTGGCAATACTTCCAACCTGACTGTCCTGCCAGATCACCTGGAGTTTGGAAAATGTCCTGCCAGCAGCCACATGATCATGGCTGTGTCTGGCTTCTTGCTATTTCAGGTATTCTTGGACTGCTCCTTCCCATTCCCAGAAAGCCCCAGGAAGTCGGAAAAGACTTAAACATTTTATGAAAGAGCCCAGAAAGATCAATCAGCAACACTCAGGGGTTCAATACCCAGCTTAGTGCTAACAATGACAGTATCTTGATGGTGGCACCATGAGGTTATCAGCCCACATTCCCAGTTTTACGCTAAGGAGATTCCCACACCTTCTGGAAATTCATATGGGTGGTACTACTCGAGTTTCTTGTTAACATTTATTTATTCCAGGCTTACACATCCCAGTGGCTGCAGAAAATAAGTGATCTAAAGTTAAGTAAACTGTGCTTCCCTTTGATTTGAAGAAAATAAATGTGTAACAGGAACTCCCAAAATGGAGATTAACGCTTGAGTGCCACAAATCCAGCAGAACTCAGCTTTTATTTGTGCATTCTTGGAAAGCAGGACAAAGCCATGAAGGAAAGGAACGGGAATGCTGTAGAGATGAGCAGAGATACGCAAAGATTTATAATTAATCAACAAGAGGAATGCAGCACTGTTTTACAAGGCAATAATCCAGCCCCATTCCCTCAGGAAAAGCCTTGGAGAATGAAGGCCAAGTAGCTTTTTCAAACAAGGCAACTGGATTATTGCCCCATAAAGCAGCACGGCTCTGTGATTATTACCTTGGTGCTACATGCCCTTTTTAAAATGTTTTTTCCCCATAAATGTTTAAAACCTCCCGAGTAAAAAGATCAGGGGAAGGGAAAAGGAGATGTGGGGTAGAAGGCAGCACATTTAATGTTTTCTTCTAATTTCCTGGAAAATACCAAGTACGCGACATAAAAGAAACGCTTTCAATCAGGGTTATTACAAATAGCAGCAATAAATCCTATTAATAAGCAGCATACTAAGATTTTATGTCTCTCCTAATCTTCACACACGTCGTTTCCCCCGCTCTGCTTGTTCCCTCCCTTTTCACACACTCCCAAAAGCAGGAGCTATTCTTTATTTAGAATTTTTGTAACATTTCAGTTTCACGTTACCCTTGATACACCAAACCCAAAACAAGGCAAAGACTCAAATATCTTGCAGAATTTTATTAGTGATGGCTGATAAAACTTCAAGCCACAATTAGCCTTTGTCATATCCAAAAAAATAGGATATTTGGAGAACACTGAGAGTCTTGTCCCCATGGCTGAACCCTCACCTTGACCTGTGTGACATCCCCAGGCCGTGCCACGTGTGCTCTGGGTCAAAATTCACTTTTATTTAGAACAATATCCAGAACAGCCCATGAATGTTTCATCATAGCAGTAATGTAACAAAAATTCAATATACCTGCTAAAAAAAGTGCTTCCTGGTAAGATGTTGTGAATACTTCAAAGATGGACTAAATTCTTCAAGTAAAAATTAAAAGCAAAGCATCAGCTCCATTCACAGCAGCACTAAATACACACGAGTCACTGAATGAGAACAGGATCGAAATAAGAACATTCAACAGACTCCCAAATCTTTTGTTTCTGAGAATATTTAGATATGTCACAGCTGCCTCACAAGCCTGACATCTATTCGAGGTGTTGAATTTAAAAGAAAATAACAAGTGGAACTTTCACAAATATTTCCTCTCTAAAAACTCTTCTTTCTTCCCTTTGAAAAACTTTGCCATTCCTCTCATAAAAATTTCTTTATAAAGGCAAACAACCAAAACAAATATGATTTCAACTGATGTTGTTTTGAAAACATTAAATGGAATCCCACTGGGAAATTAAATGGAAATGTCACCTCTAATAATGGGAGAGAAATGATTCATAAGCAGAATCTAACATTTTAAAATATGTTACCTACATAATTAGAGGAGCCTGATTTTCCAAAGGAGCAGCCTCACACACCTTCCAATAAAATCAAAGCCCAAATACAGGCTGTGCAAGCCACTTTCAATATATGTGCTTCAAATATTTTGCCACAGTGCAAAATCTGGGAAGCCCTGGATGCCTGTTCCTGCTACCTAAGGCATGGAACTCCCTAGGTTTCAACTGCGTCAGGAATGTCTTTTTGGAATAGCTGCTATCACCAATGGCAGAATTACAGCTTGGTTTCACAATGTTTGAACTACACAAAATATCTGTAATCATCTTTATGACCACTTAAACTTAAGCTGTCCAGTTAAAGGCGCTGGGACTTTGGAATCTGCAACAGCTTGATCAAAAAAATCTTCGGCTAAAGAAGGTGACACTTCCCAGGTTGGAAGGGGGGGGAAAAGGATTTAATTCCACTTACTATCAAAAAACAAATTTAAAAAAAAGTGCAAGTTTTGTGTAATTCAGACAGAAGAAACCAGAAGCTGCGTGGAGACAGCAAAGTTCAAGTCCCACCATTCCAGTCCAATCCCAGTACGACCCGTGAGGTGCAAGTTTCGACTCAGCCAAAACAGAGTTAACAATACAGAACATTTTCTCCAGGCTCTTCAATTTTATATAAAGCCAATTTTATCTGAAACTGCTAAGCAATATTCATAGGTTATGAATAAAACTATTTAAAGGATAATCTAAGGCAGCCTTTTCATCAATATTAAAGTCATTGCACATTACACTGGAAAAGAATATTAGTCTAACTGCTCTCAAACTGTGATTCCCAAACTAGGAATCGCAGCCGGGCGTATGGAATCTGCAGGTGATCCATACAAAGCATCATTTTCAGGTGTATCTTTAGCTCTGCAACGTTGCCAAGATGTTTGTGGTCCTCTTCTGAGCACTCATAGGAGTGAGAAAAAAACCCTTTTTGCGTCATTTATTTGTTCATGGAAGAGCCAGGATCTGGAATTTTGTTCATCCAGCAAGTGGGGTTTTTGGTGGATCCTGAGCTGCAGGAGAAGGTGGGAACAACTTCATGAACTTGGGTTGAATGTCTCAGTTTCCTCTTCTGCAATGTTTGGGGGGTCTCTCTTTGGGATGGAGCATCATGGGATCATGGAATGGTTTGGGTTGGAAGGGACCTCAAAGCTCATCCAGTCCCACCCCCTGCCTTGGGCAGGGACTCCTCCCACTATCCCAGGTTGCTCCAAGCCCCGTCCAACCTGGCCTTGGACACTTCCAGGGATCCAGGGGCAGCCACAGCTTCTCTGGGCAACCTGTGCCAGGGCCTCACCTCCCTCACAGGGAAGAATTTCTCCCTAATATCTAAGTCGGCTTCACAGAGAAGCCTCACAGCTTCCCAGGAACAGGAAGGAACTTTCCACGCTGGTGACATCTCCAGAGGACCCTTAAGGGCAGGGACTTTGAGATGTGAGTGTCCAATTCAGGAATACAGAACAGCTCATCTGGACAGAAAGTGGCAGGAGGAAACTCAGAAATCCCAAATAAAGGAAACTGTGCAGGTGCCCTCCAAGGCAGCAGGAGGAGTTTTAGACCAATGAGGTCCTGCTTTTCAGTCCACCAGTGCTTTTAGGATCACAGGAATTGCACTCCAAGTTTTCCATCAGGTATTTTGACTTTTAGGCCTCATAACACCTCTGGTCTCATCCTGAGACGTGCAAATGCCAAATTTTCTTTTCACATGTCCCTCAGGAAGGCGAGTGAAGGGTCAGTGTGTCCCCTCATTGCAGCATTAAACAAAAGGCAGCCTGAAGCCCAAAGGCACATTTTAAAACCAAAAACTCCTTTCACTACCTAAATTAACATTTTATCCATAAAAATGACTTGTAAATACAGTAAATTTGAGGCAACATAAGAAACTCCAGTTCCCACTACAGGCTTTTAAGGAATCGCTTTATTACAGGGTAGACAGAAAAGGATTTTCCACACTTCCTTGTCTTATTTTTAACTATTACAAATGAAATCAGAATTATGTGCTCGAAAAGAATTACAGAGTTTTTGGTCTAAATGTCACTCAGAAACTCACACTGAAACAGGTGTACAAACTGAGCTGAACACCAAAATGTCTGGAAAATATACCAGAAACACAAAAAAAAAACTTTAAACAAGCTCAATGATATCTGATTATAATGAAAAAATGTAAATGTTTTAATTATCTCAAAGATGCACATGAGCATAAAGTTTGACTTTCACCACACATATATATAAATTGTTTAGATACATACATTTTCCTCTCATCTTTGAATAAAATCTTCTATGTGAAAAATTAATAAAACTCACCAGTAAGCTAAGAATAAAAAAAATGCATATAAGGACCTTGCAGTTACCCAAAAGCAAAGGAAAAAAAAATATTTTCTTGAGCATAAAGAAAATTCCAAATATGCTAAAAAAATCCGAGCAACTAAAGGGTGCATTTAACTTTAACTGATATGCAGCAGGAATACAACAGGATTACTGCCTCTTAATATGCTGTCCAAAATTAAATTAATTGAATTGGCTCTATTCCCTCATACCCCAGGAACACAGGACAAAGATAAAACTCTGTTTCCCTGCCAGCAGCACTAGAGGTTGATCATTTACTACACAGCACACAGGGCAAAGGAAATCGATGCTGCAGAGTAAAAGAACTTTGTGTAACCAACAGATTTTTGTTGTATAATAGCAAAAGAAAAGTGACCACGAAAATCTCTGGAGGCACCTCCTGCAAGACTTCACCCAAAAGCATTTTTCTCATGCCCCCTTTCTTCACTTGGTTTCCTTCCTCCTATTTCTGTCATTTTTTGCATTTTTGTCACTATCTGATTATGTTAAATTTTTTTTTTTCATTTTCAAACCACCTTTGGCTGCTGAATACCCAGAAGATTCGTTTCAATGAGCTCCCTATAAAGGAATCCACAAAACAAATGTAAGCCTGGCCACGCCGGGGCACAGGGCCGTGCCCTTTCATGACGACACACTGTCAGGAACGTTTCCAGTCATACCAGGCATAATTCTTGCCAGCAGGATTGTGCTTGATCCCAGAGGATGGAACAGCTGAGAGGAAATACCACAGGCAAAATTCCCCACATCCCAGACAGCTCAAAGGTGACGTCGGCAGTCGGGAGCGCTGAGAGTGTCTGTGACAATGGTAAGTGCGGGGTCACTCGTCATGCAAGGAACATGCAGGTTTCATGGAAAAAAGGGACAACAGAGCACAAAAAACACTTTCCTTTTTTAAAACAAAAATTAGAGCAAGAAAACAGGTTGAAAGTTCACAAAGAGTGATCAAATTATTTTAAACTTCCTCCCGCTGCAAGGTCATAAAATCCAGAGATGCTGTTGTGACAGGTGGGTGCAGGATTTGAAAGAATCCCAGAACAATTTGGGTTGGAAAGGAACTTAAAGTTCCACCCCCTGCCATGGGCAGGGACAACGTCCACTATCCCATGTTGCTCCAAGCCCTGTCCAACCTGGCCTTGGACACTTCCACAGCTTCTCTGGCAAACCCAGGTCAGGGCCTCACTGCCCTCACAGGGAAGAATTCCTTCCCAATATCCCATCTAACCCTGCCCTCTGGCAGTGGGAAGCCATTCCTTGTGTCCTGTCCCTCCAGGCTCTTGTCCCAAGTCCCTCTCCAGCTCTCCTGGAGCCCCTTTAGGCACTGGAAGGGGCTCTGAGGTCTCCCTGGAACCTTCTCTTCTCCAGGCTGGACACCTCCAGCTCTCCCAGCCTGGCTCCAGAGCAGAGGGGCACCAGCTCTCAGAGCATCTTTGTCACCTTGTCTCAACCCTCTCAAACATGTCAGCATGTTTCTTATGCTGCTTTTAGGAGGAAATTATTTGGAAGATGCTGTGTTTTGCTGGGAACTATTCCACCTGAGGCTCCAATACCTTGGCATTATGTAACGACCCAATCTGCCTGAAAGTGCCCAGCTCTGGCTGCTGACTGAGGGAAAACTGGAGTAATAAGTCCTACACACCTACACTGCAGATCCTGATCCTGGCCCAACTCTCTCATGAGACTTTAAAGAGACCATTTCAAGTTAAAATTTTACTGAATAACAGCCAAGACCACAAGGAAATGAATTTTACAAGTTGTTAATTGAGAGGCCATAAAAATATTCTCCCGTTTCATCAAGACACACTGGGCAAAGTGCACCATTCTTAAAATTGTTGTCTAAAATGTTAGAAAGGTTGCAGAGAACTGGCAATAGCTGGGCCTTTACATTAGCATAAACACATCAAATATTCATTACAGCCAAGCACTCATTATGTCAGCAGCTGAATTAAATAACAAGAATAACGTTCCCCAACTATAAAAATAAGTGCCACAATAGTCTCCTGCACTACAGCAATTTTCAAGAGGAGACAGTGAGACAGTGCTGAGGGAATCACATTGTTCTCTCTGCTAAAACTGCTTCATTCACTACAAATATATTGGCTTTTAACAGTTCTTTTTCAGATGAATTTCTACCAAAGAGAAGGAATTATGTTCTACAGCGTGAATCCAAATGAAAGGAAAAGCATTATACTGGGACAATGGAGTTTATTGCAATAGCAGAATGTACCTTAAATGCAAAATTACACCAACACTATGAGTTTACCAGTTTAATCATAATTAAAAAAAAATAAATACAGCAGACATTGCGTAAGCTCATTTATATGAAGTTTCTACAGTGGGTGCATGAAAGCAGAAAAGTAGAGCCAGAAGTGTAATGGCATCAGAAAAAAAACATCTCAAGCCCTTAAAATTCATCACAACTGCACACAACTAATGGAAATAGTTATAAAATATAAATATAAAAGCCATGTAACAGGTATAATGAAGCCATTAGGACAAGGAGGAATGGCTTTAAACCAAAACAGGGCGGATTTAGATTATATCCTGGGAAGGAATTGTTCCCTGTGAGGGTGGGGAGGCCCTGGCACAGGTTGCCCAGAGAAGCTGTGGCTGCCCCTGGATCCCTGGAAGTGTCCAAGACCAGGTTGGATGGGACTTGGAGCAACCTTGGGCTAGTGGAAGGTGTCCCCGCCCATGGCATGGGATGGCACTGGAAGAGCTTTGAGGTCCCTTCCAACCCAAACAATTCCATCATTCCCTGAATCCATCATGTCCATGAAAGCAGCAAGCCTTAAAGAGTTATTAGTAAAGAAGAGATCCTCTTTTTTTCTTTTGAAGTCCTTCCTGCTTTCCCATCTCTGGGGATTAGAAGGAAGATGGACAATGAACAAACAATTCACAATGAAGGACAGAACAATGCAACTCTCTCCAACTGGGAACAGATTACAATGGAAACTCATGTGCAAACAGCAGGCTGGTCTTACAAATGGGCAAACTGCCTAAAAGAAGCCTTTGAGGAGGATACAAATTTCCTGGAGAAGATTTTATCAGTGGATACTGCCTATAATTCAGTGCAAAACTTTCCATCCTACTATGTTCAACTCCAACTATTTCTATCCCTACAGTAGAAAACAAATTGAGATTTTTTTGAATATGCTTCTCCTGAACCTCCACATTTTCTCTCAGCCTGTCCTCTCCACAGTCTCTGCATGTGCTTTAATCTGGGATGGAATTGGTATTACCAAAATCACTGTCTGTGGAACACTAAAATTTGAATAACCATCTTAACATTGTGTAGAAGTAAGAACCCCAGAAACGTCTTCATTTTTACTTGCTGTGCATTAGATGAAGAAGCGAACTAGACCTGATTCCTGTTCCTATCTGTAGGACTGGAAAAACATTTCCAAAACAAAATCCACACAGAAGCCTTTCATGGAGCAAAGCACTTTTACACTGGATCTACTCTTACTCTGCACACTTGGTGTTGGGCTGAGGTGTAATAGGGATGAAGGTTTGCTTGGAAAAACCAATACAAGTGGAAACTTCTCACTGATGAAATGCAAAGTTTGCAGTAGGAGAACGAAGACTAAACCCTTGTTATGTGTCAGGAAAAAAAGCAGGAACTCTTCAGTGCATATCCAAGAAGATGGTCAAAGAAATATTCCAGTTTGATATAATTTAGCAGAGAAAAAACGTTTGCTTCATGCTTCTTCTCTTATTCTTCTAATAGGAATTTATATGGAAGATCTCACTGCAGTTTAACGACCTGCAGACCTCCCAGTTTCCTTTTGAATTCAGTAGAAGTGTTGTGTCCCTATAAGAGAGGAACTCTTCTTGGCATCTGATTAATTCCTAAATTGTGGACCTGGAAGTGTCTGAAACATCTGTCATGGAACAGGCTGTCCAGAGGGGTGGTGAATGTGCCATCCCTGAAAGTGTCCAAGGCCAGGCTGGATGGGGCTTGAAGCAACGTGGGATAGTAAAAACTCGAACTCAGGGATTGGAC
The DNA here is from genome assembly GCA_013397565.1 of Ptilonorhynchus violaceus. Classification (NCBI taxonomy): domain Eukaryota; kingdom Metazoa; phylum Chordata; class Aves; order Passeriformes; family Ptilonorhynchidae; genus Ptilonorhynchus; species Ptilonorhynchus violaceus. Next base: position 616,024 of record VZRJ01006268.1, read on the forward strand.
TATTCCCTGATTTCTCTCTAATTGATCTGTTTCATTAACAAGTTAAGAGGACAAAGAGCAACCAGTCCTGTAAACATCGTGTATTTCCTGTTTTAAAACCCCAATATTTGATAGTACAAAGGCTGCAACTTCAGACAAACCAAAATCTGCTACAGGTTGAAGAGGTCAGCAGCAAACAGGAGAAAAGATGACACCAAGACTCTGCTTGATCTTGGCAAACTCACCACAAATAGCTCATTAAACAAATGTAAAGAAGAGACAATAATGGGAATTTCTTGCATGACCTGTAATTTATCCCTTAAAACAATTTAAATTCTATAGCATTCAACAAATATGGAAAAACTGCTGTAGTGACTCAGAGGAACAGATGTACACCGGGCATAACTCAATTACAGAAAACAACAGGAAAAATATGGATGTCCATAATTATCAAAAGGACAAGTTTCTATTATTTCTACAATAATTTCTACAAGATTATCAGAATCAGTCAGACCCTAAACAACTGTGGGTTATTCCTCATCTATAAATAAATGAGACTATAGCGGAGAATATAACTCAAAAGCATTTCAAATTATTTTTCTCATATTTTTACCATTTTTTCTTCTATTTTCCAATTTTTTATGGTCAATAAAGAAGAGTGATTCACAGGACTGATATGACAACCACATAAATCGCCTTCTAAAGATGTTTATTCCTCCACAATGACTACAAAAGTTGTTCAACTCACTTAAATGCTGTTTTAAGAGTTACAGTGAACAAAATAATATTGATTTAGCTCAAAATTTCTGTGGCAAGGATAAAGACTGTGGCCTGTGCCTCCAGTTGGGATAAGGGAGTGGAATTCCACCCAAGTCAATCCCACTATGCCAAGAATCCAACCAGCAGAGGCACACACAGCACTGGAGAAATAAAGAAAAAATAATAAAATACTAAAATAATAAAAATAATAAAATGAAGAAAAACTCAGTGTCTGTTCTCACGAAGAAGTGGAGAAGTAATTTATGCTGAATTATAATAACGTTTAGATCATAAAAAACAGGGGGAAACTACTGCCTTTTCCTGCACTTTCTCAGTTTGCCACCTTGGTCAAGGGTGGAGTATTAGAAAAAACACTAAATTTTATTAGGAAAACACTAAGTGTTGCGTACCTTTCAGTGTACTGAGGCAAGACCTGAACGAAAACATGCTACAGTTACACAGAAAAACTAAAATGATGACGCCAGTGCCAGAAAAGTTGCTATACAGAGAAAACACCTTGGAGTGGTGGAGTGCAAAATAAGCAATTATTCTGGAGTCATGGTAAATAGTAAGTGGTAATTAGAAAGAGCCTTAAAATATATATGTAAAATATAACTTTTTTTAAAGCTTTTAAAAAAAAATATTGGCTAGAGAAGCTGAGGACACCTCAGCAATGGCAGCACATGGAGTTCTACAACATGCAGAGTATCACAGTAATCCTCCATGGCTATAAGAATGCAAAATAATACCCAAAACCTCCATAAACTGCATTTTAACATTTATATTATTATCCTACAGCCATAGGCAGAATCCACAGTCACACTGAGAATTGCTCATCCCTTCCTTGTCCAATAACCACACGGGTTCACAGGAAGCACTCATTTTAAAAATGGTTTAATATATCAATATAAAAGGCACAAACTAAGCCCAGTCCAGTCTCATTTTGATCTCAAACTACTTTGACAGAAGTTAAAACAGGAGAGGAAACCTTGGTCTATGTGATATTGATCCCCACAAGTGAGATCAGACATAGGCCCATGATGATATCAAATGTGATGCTCTGATATGAAATATTATCTGTGGTTTAGTAAGAAAAATCAAGTTAAACCCCAACCACCAACCCTCACCTCCACACTGAAATATGTCATGTGGAGGAACTGTACAATCCAATCTAAAATAGATATTAATGATTCATTAACAATTAAATACAAATTGTTCATTTATGAAGTTATTAAACATAACCAATAATTAAGGCTCATAGATGAATGGTGGCAATGAATAATCGGATTAAAGGATCCAGAAAACTCCAGTTGGTAAAGAAAATACTTCAATATGATAAACCATGTCAAATTACACCACAAATTCCAGTTGTATGAAATCCAATCAACGTTCGGGTTACAAGCATTTAAACCTTGCGATTCAAATTCCAATTTTAACTTGCCAAGTTGGGATATTTTCCAAAATCAGCACTTAGATGAACTTTTAAAATTGAAGGGTTTAGCAGAAAGAAAAAAATCCTTTATTATGTAGGCCAAAAGCAATGTGCAGTGGTGTGTATCTCATTTAGAAACCAAAATGTACTGACAAGATATTTGAGATATTTCAGAAATAAACAGTGTTTCCAACATTGTAGTAACTGCTTCAAAATAATTTCAGTGTCCAAAGATGTTGAAATCTTTGTACAATTATTTCTCTTTATAAATGCACTGGAGGCAGCCACATGTTGATCATGTTTAAAACCTGAATTTATGAAATTACATAGGTACTCAGGAGAAATATATGGTTATTTTAATGTATCACTTAGAAATGTAATGGTCACTTTAATATTTCACTTAGAGGCACCACGATCAATGTTTTCTATTGTTTTCTGAATTTTAATAGGGGCACCCAGAAAAGATTTGGTTTGGAGTGTCGTGATTAAAGAAAAGAGCCCACGCTTCGAGACTGCACAAGATTTGTGAGAAATAAAGGGAATTCCTCCCCGAATTCCACACGGCCGGACAAACTTAGGGCACTGTTGTGATGCAAACTGAGCCCAGCACATCCCTGTGTCCCCAAGCACATCCCATGTTAATGCCTGCACAGGAACAACAGAGAGAACCACACAGAGAGCACAACTCAACTCCTCCAAACACTTCCTTTCCACCCAGTATCCATCTGAAATCCCCCACGGGATACCTATTCCCACACGGAGCTGTTGAGGATATTTTTTAAGGATTTAGAAAGATAGGGTTGCTGTGGGTATAATTTTTCTTCAAACTCCCTAATAAACCACACTGAAAGGTTTCAGAGCACCAAATATTAATCACAACAGCATCTTACCCACTATTTCACTACAGCATCTTTCAAAAGGTTCACTGATGTAGTAAAAATCAGATTTTTCTTGCTATGAAACCAATTTAATGTAATATTATGTACCCCAAGTTTTTTACATCATCAAAAGACCAGTTAATTTTAGCAGTCTAGTAATCCAAGCGCCACGATGCACCGTTAAAACACAAACACATTCCTATTAAAAACCTTTTCATTAATGTTGTTTCTTCCCTTCAGCAGAGAAGAATTAGGGAAATGCACTTGTGCAGCATGCCAGGAATTGCACATCTCACAGGCTGAACAATCCAGTTTTAAGGATAGGGTAATACTTACTCCAAGTGAAGCCGATCCATAAAAATCTACGGTTTACAGCTACTCCCTGAAATAATAATGCTGATTGTCACAGCAGCAGGAGGATAATCCAAGCACATCCAGGCCTAATAGGCAGGGTGATCATATTTGCTCCCAGGAAATCAGAAAGCAGGTACCTGTCTCCCTGAAAATCCAGGCACCTTTGGAAAAAACAATGGACTTTTAGGTCCTTAATTCTATTGACATCGTAAGGCGTCCATGCTTCAGCCGTCACTGCTTTTTTTAATCCTTTTTTTTTTAATTCCTGAGAAAACAGCAGATTTTCCCACTGTTTGCAGCAAACAGGTCCTGTAACTACAAACTGAAGTTTCCGTCTCCAGTGCCATCAACTCTGTCATCTTCAAACATCCCTCACTTGGCAGCAGCCGATATTTTCCCATCTCTTGTTGCCTCTAAAAGTAGAAAATTCAGCAATTTCTGATGCTCTCTAGGAAGATGCAGTGAAGGGAATGAGAGCAGGAGCAGAATAACCACGCTCTGGTTTCTGGCTTTGCCCTTCAGGCGTAGCCTGGGTGTCTTCGGCGTGTCCTGCTGGTCTTCAGGCTTGTCCCTAAAGGCTGGGACATGGAGCCAGGACAGTACCAAGCAGCAAAAACAAACATTGTGGCTTTTAGAACATACTCACTTTTCTATTGAGGTGTCACAACTTTCTCTCTACTCTTACTTCGCTGCTGGGTCAGATGAAATCTTTCAGGAGGTTCCATTAAAAGTTCGTTTCTGTCGAGAGAAACGCTGGAATTCCCGTTCCGAAGGAGGTCAGGTTTGGGTTTAAAGCATGTTCGTGTCGATGAAAACTTTTTGTTTTGCTGCAAAAAATGAGAATTCTCCCTTTTATTTACACATTTCCTCTGTAATCTTCCAAGTTACTCGGCTCCCTTACAGTTTAATCAGACATAGGGGGGGAAAAAAAAAAAATCACCAAATATCGCATTTTCCATATGTACAAACTGACATTGTGGAAGCTTCATTAAAGGCTTTTATTTCTCTGCTCACTGCTAACTGGACGTCATTTAATGTCACCACCACTTCCCAAGAGCCCAAGAGACTTAAAAAGCGACGGAAGTTTGAAAACCGAAAAAAAGTTGTGAGTTTTTCTGTACCCCAGGACGGTTTTCTTTCGCGAAGCTCAAGCCGAGCAAGCAGACAAAAGAAGCTGATTTGACTGAGCCGTGCCAAGTCTTGCCTTTTTTTCTTCCCTCGCCTCGCTCGCTCTCTCGCTCTCTCGCTCGCTCGCTCCCAGCATGGCAACCTTCCCGAGCAGTCTTGGCGGAGCTCCAGCCTGTGCCAGCCTGTCTGAATCCTTGTTTTCCAAGAGATGCTCTTTGCGAATCAATTAATAAGATTTCCAAACAGGAAACCGTGGGTCAGTAACCAAATCTTGGCACCAACAGCCGCTCCCTTCTGCCAAATCGGCTTTATAGATTTCATGGTTCCCTACGTTTCACAATGGATGTAACGTTTGTGCTCCCGGATCGTGGAGCGCTGGAAGCCATTCCCCGTTCGCAGGGAGAAGAAATCTGCTCGCTAAAAATGTCCGCATGCGACACATGAACAACCTGCAGTAAATCAAGGCTCTTTGGAAGGCGGGCGTATGTGTAATTTTAATAAGCACCAAATACTCCTTAAAATAATGTGTTTTCATTCTCTCCTCCCCAGAATCATGGGAAGGTGCCAGGAGCAGGAGACGTATGGAATTGAATTAAGATCACACTCGGAAGTCACGCGCGTTTTAACTTTATCTGAACTCCAGCTTGAAAACCACCAGTTCTTCTCTATTCCACCGTTATTAAAAATCAGACGAAAATTAGTAAGAAATCAGATCCCAGCTCATACCCAAAAAATCTCCCCACATCCGTAGATGCCAGTGATGTCATCTGTTAATCCAAGAGCTCAAGTTCTTGTGGCACTCACAGGAGAAATGGCTCAGCATTAACAGTCAACTCTGGTGGGAAATTTCCTGATGCGTTGCAAGACTTTAAGGAGAGAAAATTATATTTGGAACTTCATTCAAGATATTCTAAACGACAAGAATTCATGCGAGGAAAATTACAGGAATAAACTTTCTTTTATCTTCAAGCTATTTGCCAAGGCAAAATGCCAACTTTTTAAAACACATGCATTACATTAATGAGCTAAATAGAATATTCCAAGGGAAAAAACCTTCCCTAAGTGTATAATTTTCTAAGTTTATTCAATACAGAGTATCAGAAGTTCACAGGATCATAGAATGGGTTGGGTTGGAAGGGACCTTAAAGCTCATCTAGTTCCAACCCCCATGCCATGGGCAGGGACAACTTCCACTATCCCAGGCTGCTCCAAGCCCCGTCCAACCTGGCCTTGGACACTTCCAGGGATGGGGCAGCCACAGCTTCTCTGGGCAACCTGTGCCCGGGCCTCACCTCCCTTACAGCCAAGAATTCCTTCCATATATCCAAGGAAGTCCCTCTCTGTTTCTAAAGGTAACAACTGTTACGTTCTGTCTGAGATTGGGTAATCTTATCTAATGTTGTTTTACAAAACAGGTTAATTATCTGACCTTGGACATCCACCCAAGGTTCCCCTTGTCTTCTTTCCAATGACTGTAACAGACCCATCCATGTTTTTCCCAGTAGCGTCTGAACTCCAGAAGAAACACCATTAAAATCTCATTTTTGCCTCAAAATACTGCACACACTATCATTTCCATTTGCACCTCACACCCTCATGACAGGTCAACTTAGGAAAAAAACACACCTATGTTTAATTTTTCTATTTCTTTGTGCACTTGACAGCAAACTCCTAATGTGTCACTTTGCCTTTACTGAAGGACCATCAGGCATCAACACAGAAACAAAAAGATCTCATGGAAATTACTGACAGTGGAATTACCTCTGAAAGGCCACACTGCTGCAGCAGTCGCTATTAAATGCTCAGCTTTTAATCAGTTTTCCTTCAAAAAATATATGTATTGACAACAGGGGACTTCAGCTCTATTAAAAATATATATATCATTCCTCTAGAAATGAATTATTTCAACTATTCCTTCATTACTCTTAGCAAAACTAAGTCAGGAAAACAAGTATTTCTGAGCAGCAGCTTTCCTGAAAACAATTTGCTAACAGGATGAAGAGCCTTATTTTATCCCTCAAAATAGTGCTCCTAAGGCAGTGGATACAGTGACAGTGCATGTCACGTGCAGGAATGACTCCACTCTTCGTGCCTTAAAGCCTTTTTTTCCAAGGTGTAGTTTACTGCAGCTCTCCCAATTTCCTCTCTCTTAAGGACTCCAATTGCTCCACTCCACTGGAATTGTTCCCACCGCCCTCCATGACACCTTCCAAGATGCACCATCCTCCAATCTGAGCTGTTGATGTCTTTCAATGGAATTCATTTCTCCTCCCCTCACATGAAGAAGTTCCCAACCCCGATCAATAAAGTGTTCACCATCCTCCAGAGAGGAAGAAAACACAAACCTTCCTCCACACCTTGTGTTTTGGGCCTTTTTTTCACATTCTCTGCCTGTTTTTCACCGCGCTTCCCCCTGAGGTTCTCCACTTTGCTCTTCTTGTTGAGATCCAGGTCTCCCACAGTTCTGAAGTCAGTCCTTTCCTTTCCTTCTTGCACAAAGCCTATGGAATTTCCCTTGGAATTCCCTTGGCTGCAATAGACCAGTACTCAACTCCCAGACAACCTGACCTGACACCAGGTTCTATATCAGTAACTCCATAAAGTGCTTTTTCTCCCTCACATTTTTCTCCTGAACATTCTCCTCTCGCTGATGTTTCTTTGATCTTATTCTCCTCCAAAGCACAAAATATGGAAAGAGTCGAATTCCTCATCACTCCAAGAATCCTCCTATCCATCTCCAGTCCAAATTTGACCACTTTTGTTGTTTACCATTACAGAACAATGTGTAGCTCTGTCCTTCAACACCATTCAAATCCCTGTGCTCGTAGAAAAAGCCACAAATTTATCGTGTTGCAATATCTTAGCTATCACTGGTCTTTCTCTGAAGAATTAGGAAAAAATTAATATTGATCTGTGCCTTGGTCATCACTCATTTCAAATTCTTTTTTCCATCTTGGACTCAAAGATCTTGGAGCTCTTCTCCAACCTTAATGATTCTGTGATCTTTTATGCATTTCACCATGATGCCCCTAGAATTTGTTCATTTTAAATTCTCCCAGGGAAAGCTTCCTGATGTTGTCTTATTCCCTCTTATCCATGTATTTTTCCCTCTCTCTAAAATGCCCGTGTCTCACCAATGTGGTACACCTGGATACCTCTCCCAGTACACCTGTTAGGTGAGAATGATTTCCCACCTCCCAAGTGGAAAATTGGGAATAGAAGAAGTAACTTGGAATACAACCCCAAATAGCTGCTTTCAAATGTCAGGTATAGCCTTTACTTCCCTTTTTGTCTTCCTTGCTGGAACACTAAGTGCCATGGATCAATGAAAGCCATGTAACACTTTATCCTGACCACCCCATACAAGATTATTGCTCAAAAGCAGCCTGAGTCTGACAGTCCCTGAAATATTTTATTCTTAAGGATAAACACATTGGCATATTTGGCATATCAGGGCTAACTCTATCAGTCTTTCTCCTATCATCATTTCTGGGCATTCCTATTAGAGATAAATGAAGCCAATTCCTCTGAGGACAAGCCAGAGGTTTTTAGGCGTCTAATTTTGGAGCCAGATGCTTTGCTGATTTATTATTGAAGGGTGAAAGTGCTACTTTTACCTGGGCTGTTTGTACAGAGATGATGATAAGGAATTTCCTATTGACTCTCCACTTTTCTGGTTTTTCATTATTAAACAGACAAACACTGGGGAAGCTCTAAGAACATATAAGTGAGTGACTGTAGCTATTACACAAACACCAGTAAAACAAGAAGGAATACTGAGAGAAGACAAAAGAAAAGAAAGGAATACTGCAGCCACCCAGAAGAAGCAGGGGAAGATGGTGAGAGCTGAAGTCAACATTCCAGGAATCAACCAAAAAATAGAAAAAATATACAAGAACACAAGAATAAAGGCCTATAAATGCATGAAAAATCTGAATATGAAGACTACACCTGCAAGATTCCCAAGGTCAATCAATACAGGGACCACTTCTGGCAGCTCATTTCTCAGTTTTGCACATTCCCAATTAACTCTGCTGAGGATAGACTGTCTCCTCCTGGCAGCTGCCCCCTTTCCACCTGCATTTACCATTTATCATTTTGACAACATCATGTATGCCTGACTGTGGTCTTTCCCGTGCCATAGAAAACATTAGCTCCAGGGAGTTCCAGCTGAATCCAGGCGAAAATCAAAGCAGCAGAACCACGAGTCCGGTGGGTTTAGGGCTGGCACTGTCACACTGTGGGGTGTAGTCCTCCAGCTTTGCAAGGCAAATAAATGACAAGTCCAAACTCTATGGGAAGCTGTCAACAACTTCCTAAAATCACTGTGGGATTATCCTTCAACTGCTCATCATGTGCTGGCACTCCGCCCCACATTGAAATTGCAAAATCCATGGGTCAATCTCCACTAAATGTGTCCTTCTTCAGTTCCTTTATTCCAGAGTATATCCAACAGAAATTGCATTCCTAGGTTAAAATGTTTTCCCATTCTCTTTGTCTAGTACCACCCAGAACACTTCCAATACAAAGCACCACATGGATTTTTAAATATCATCGGCACCATTAATTGTTTATAATTTCCTTTTAGCTCTCATCAGAAAAAAAACAGACACTTCAAAAAAATCCAAACGTTGGGAGCTCAGCTCCACAGGCTGGGGGTGACTGGCATTTAAAAAGTGATTGCAGGATGCAATGCAAAAAATACATGCACAGAACTTGAGGTAGAAAATAGTTACTCATAATAAAATCCACTTATAGTTAACTTGAGTGGAGTGAAAATAGACTTGTAATGACGTGAGAAATTCTCAAATATCTTCAATTATTATAAAAATGGAGGCTCTAAAAAAATCAAATAACTGAAGAGAATTTATCCAAAATGTGGTCAGGTTATGCTTTCATAACTGCCAGTCCAGATGTGAGGAATAAGAACATATTCTTTGTTTGGCACTAAGCAACGGGTTTATTCTGAAATTCAGGTACAAAGTGCTTGGTGTTCAATAAATGTATTTTCACAAATTAAATGTTTTAAATGGTTCTACAGAGATCAGTATCTCAGAATTCCTCATCTTCATCCAGTCATCAGCCCAGAGAGTGCTGGTTTTTCCTCATTTTCCAACTTCCATTATATTTAATATTTTACAACCCCAGTACCCAGGAATGTCTGTGCACAGGTATCCACATGGATAAAATACACGTTTGATGATTTTTCTCCTGTCATTCAAAAATGCTTTTAATTGTTGTAAATGAAATCCAACACTGAGTGAGTCTTAATTGGTGTATGAAATACTTAACACAAGGATGACTCCTAAAACGAGGACTTAAGGAGAAGTGAGTTACTTAATGCAAAAAGATGAGTGTGGAAGTCTGCAATTCCACCCTATCAAGGACTGGATGGAGGGACATCCAAATCCTGCTGATGGCTCCTTCCTATCCCATCCTCTGGACCTGTGTCAGCAGCCCAGGCACAGCCACACCACATCTAAAAAATGATGCTGTGTCCAACTGTTTTTTGGGAAGGGTTCCAAATCTAGGAATTTCAGAGGAATGCACTAGTTGACTGCCACAGAAACAACCCCCAATTCCCAGCCTGGGTATGCCTGCATCCAGCTTTTCCTGAGTGGGATGGGATCCTTTTCCAGTAAAAGGGAACATCTTTCAGGTAGTTTGGAAAGCAATTTGATGACTAAAAACGGCACAAGGGACCAAATTAAATCATACAGCAAGAACTGTAGACAACTGGTAAGAAAACAAACGCATTAAAGCCACTCAACAATAAGATATGAGGTGTGAGGTCTGACCCCAAATCCCTTCATTGCTCAAAACAAGAGTTTTAAACAGGAATCATGTTCAGCTGCCAACAACCTCAGAAGACACCTTGGAGAAGCAGAACTTCAGAAGGGAACGTGGCAAACGTTGGGCTGTTGGTCCTACTGCTCCATTCCAGAGGATGCAGCTGCACTCCCGGACAATTATACCCAAAGCACTGCATTTATGACTGGATTTATGAGAAATGCTAACAAAGTGGAGGGTCAGAATATCCTAAAATCATTGGGAAAAAAAAAAAGGACCTTTTCTAAGTTCTGAAGTTCTGAAATTAATATCTGAAGAACCAACTCTAAATGTACCTCTAGGTCGTCTTATCACTATTTATTTTCTTCATACAAAGACCTATTAGAACATATCATGATATTCTGCTTAAGAATCCACCCTCTACATTTGGTTTGCCCGTTCCTTTCTTCCCTTTCATGTTTCCTTTCTGAGTAGTAACTTGGAAAACTGCCATTCAAGGTATTACTAAAATGAAGCATTATTATTCTGTGAGAAGCTTATTTTATTTAGAAGTTGTCTGAGTGCAACCTCTTTAAGACGAGATTTTATCTCTGCTCCCCAGATCAAGCTCAGTAAGTGCAGAAGGAGGTTTGCATATTCCTACTTAGGTGAAAAGCAGAATCCTTAAGGAAAAATATAAACAAAAGAAAACAAGCACTATAAATAGTCCACATAGACCTTACACATTTTAATGTTATCTCTGGTGCAGTTATTTTGATTCTGATGATTTTAAAACAAAATCTTACTGTAGTTTGTTAAGGCAGATCAGGAAATCATCCACTGATTCCAACTTGGAATTTTGCCCTTTTTTAAAACATAAGCTCAACATTTGAGAGAAGCAGATGATTACAGACATTTTCTCTCCAAGACAAGCAGATCAGCTCCCAATCTACTGATCCCCTAAATCCATGATTTCCCAAAGCCCCTTCCAACCTGGATTATCCTATGATCCCACTCTGCCATACACAGGTACCAGTCGCTGTCATTCACACCAAGGGCTGTGTGGAGTCATCCCTCTCCTCCCTCATCCAGCCTCATTCCTCACTGGGTTCCTAAAAGTTGTGAGCCAGAGTCTCAGGAACCAGATCCCTACCCCCAAAGTCCTCAAGTCTAAACAAATGTCCTTAAGATGAGAGATCTCTGTCTCACAGAGACACACAAAAATAATCAGTTCCCACTAGGATTCTGCTTCTCAGCCATTCCTGAAATTTGAGCATTCCTTAAAGCATCTCTGGAGGCTCCTAGAAAGTCAAATTCCTGAAAAACCAAGCCCAAATTACAGTAAAAAAACAGATATCATCTACCTGGCCACATTTCTCAACACAAAATAAGATCTTCTCTTCAAAGCAAAGACCCAAACAATCTCTACTAATTCCAATTTTGCATTATCTGCAACAGGAATTAACTATAAATAATTCCTAAGAAACTGCAATAACCATCCCTGTATTGTGATGGGTTTTACTGCACAAGTCTTTATCTGATTTGTACTAAGATTTATTTATGTGCATTATTTTAATTGTATGAGAAATTTAAATGCAAGTTTTGTACATCTCATAAAAACTGGCAAGTTACAAAATAAGTGCAATAATCAAATGTATCCACACCACTGAAATTCCATACATAATAAATAAAAAATAAATATGGAAGAGTAAAGCAATGCCTATCACACAATAAATTATACTCCAAATAATTCAGTGGCTGCAAATTAAAAATAAATTCAATAAAAATTACATAAACCTGAAGTTAAGGCAACGTACACCACTGTAATTTGAAGGTATAAATTTGACAGGAAGACATTAATTAAACCAGAGAAGCTTTTAGGGCTGAAAAAATTCCAAAGGAAATATTGTACATCAAAGAAACACAAAAGAACTAAAACACAGAAATTAGCACCTGAAATATTCAAGCAACCTCAAATCTGCTTGAAGGGCTATTCTGCACTTACCTTCCCTCAAATCAATTAAGGTGAGGAGTTTTACCACTTACTTCTTGTGGGTTCTGAGGGAACTAAAGATGCTGCACCTCTACAGTTCCACATGTAAATAACTTCACTCTCATTTGGACAACCTGACTTTGGAAATTCTTTTATTATTGACAATGTTGTATACAAACATTCACCTAATGAGTGTTACAGTGGCACATGTGGGATCCAGAGCACAATGTTACCTAAACGTCCAGTCAGTCTCATTCCTGCACTAACGATAAATGGACACAGCCAAAGAAGTCCAAAGTATCCCAGGACCCAGACAAAATCAGATAAAATATTCTGTGATTACAGAAAATAACTTGAGTAAATATAACCTTGTGGTCAATTCTCACAACTGACAGGTTTGTTTAACACCCCAAATTTGGCAAAATCAGCCATTTCATCCCTTTTCAAAACAGCAGCAACGATAAGCTCCTGATCCCTGTGTACCACAACCGCAACCACCTTTCACCAGGAATAATTATCCCCTCTCATTACACAACTTCGAATGATCCCTCAGAGCAGCATCCACACACAACCCCCTGAATAAAGATCCTCTGGATGCTTTTTTCCTTTCGGAGAGGGGAATTACGGTATCAGCACGAGAAGTCTCCAGCAAGCCTCATTTGCATTCAGGAGGCTGCCAGTTGGGTGAAGTTTCTCCCCATTTAGGCGATCCTGTCTCCCAGCAACCCGGGCTGTTGCCAGGAGAAGCCCCGGGAGCGCTTCCTCCGCACCCCCCGGCTGTGAGCCGCATGCTAAGCAGAGCTCCGGGAACTCCAGGGACTTGAAAAAGAGAATTTTTTTACTTCTTTTTTAAAATTTTTTGAGGGCTTTAGTCATGAACGATGTCACCCTTTCTCTTGGGATGTAGTGAGAGGGGATAAGGCAGTGCAGGGTTACTCCATCAGGGGGTGTTACCTCAGCAGCAGCATTTGGCAGCTGGATGTGCAGCTCTGTAAACATTTTTCCTGTATGCTTTTCATCTCTCCAGCATCCTGCATGCCTGTTAACTTCCTTTGGGTTGTTGTTTTCCAGCTGTCAAGAGCAAAAAAGCACATGCAAACAACAACAAAAAAATGCCTTTATATTGGCTTAACCTTTGCTTCTCCTGGCAGCACCTTCCAAAAGGTAAATGCAGTGGTGGGTTAAAAGTAATTCCTGTTTTTCCAACGACAGCACAATATTTACACTTCTACCCTTGGCTTGAAAAGGAGGTGTTTAGTGTGTAAATATAATTACCTGACAAAATGCACCAAAAAAAAAAAAATAGGAGAACTAGAAAAAGCCATGACAAGCAGGATTTCCAAGGAAATTCATCTTGGATGTACCTGTAAAGAAGTTGTAATCACAAATCTGAGAAGTTCTTTCAGGTAATAAACAACCACTGGGGTGAGATGCTCTTCTGCTGTACATTCTGCTTTCCATCTTGGCATACACAACAAAATTGTAATGGAATTTAATAATTTATGGAAATTGATGGCATGAGTGTATTTGTGACAAAGATTGTCTCCTGGAATGAAGAAATAAGTAATTAACTCTTCTGAATTAGAAAGGTAAATTGCAATTTGGAAAGTGCTAAACCACGTATGACATTGTTACTTCACACACTCAACTGCACTTCAGTGGAAGTCAAATCTCAGATTTTTGGCCCATATTTCATACAAACTCCATAAAAATGGGTAACTAGTTAAATTATTACATAGAACCCTGTAGCAGGTAAATAAAGTGGCAGAAAACTTGACACTAATCCTCCAAAACCTTAAGAGAAACGGTATTTCCTTTGAGGTTTTGTCCTGAGGTATAATCTCACTCAAGAATCTCTGGTTTAGACCTAAAATACAGTGATACTAAATTCACATGTGAAAAATTTTTATATTTACTCAGGATTAAAAACTTTTTGAATCATTAAAGGAAATAAATATTTTTCACTGGATTCCTTATTTTAAGGACATAGTTTAACGGTGAGCATGGTGGTGAAACAAACGGAAGCACCAGACCACAGCCCACTGGTTTGACCACAACAATTTCTGTTCGCTATCTTAAGAATGGTAAAAATAGACTAACAGGGAGAGCACATGGATCCTCTGTCAAATGACATTTTTAATCAATGTTTTCTTTAAAGAGCACGATCTGATTCAAGCAAGAATTAATTCATGGCAATGCTGTGCCTTTTTTACACAGGTCAGACTAAAATCCACCATGACCTCCTTCACGTTTGTAATTACTGCTCTATTAATCTTTAGATATAAAGCTAAGAGGCTTAATGGGTTTAAACAATCCTAAGATTGTCTACACATGAGCTGGACTTTCTCTGCCTCAAAAAAGTCAACCCACTACAGATGTGTAAGAAGATATTTTCTGACACTGCTCATTGGAAACAGTAGGAAAAACATTCTTTTAATTTATTACACATCGCTATCTCAGAGTATCTAGCAAAAAAAAAAGTGTATGTGTATATATAAATATATATGTTATTCAACTTCTGCATTCATATGGCTCCCTGACTAGTGCTCCCGCCACCATCATAAAATAAAATAGTCCATTAAATAGCGTAAGCAATATATCCTCACATACTCAGAAAACACAGCCATGTTTCAGCAGCAATCAGACTAAAATTAATTCTGAAATCTAGAGTTATACCAGAAAGGTAGAAGCAATAAATAAATAATGTGTGTTTTCAGTATAAGGCACAACATCTTATCACATCATTACACAAAAATCATATGAAAGAAATAGTTTTCAAAAATGAATGCAGATGCTCTGCTGCAAAGAAAGAGAACAGCACAACAAACTCTAACACCCAGATTAGGAAATTTGTACAAGATCTGATAAATTCAACTTGTTTACAAAAAGAGTAAGTGAAGGTTGCTAGTGTTTGTATTCCTTTCAGCTGTTCCAGAGTAGTTTATTCCTGGTTAAGTGACTTCTACAAACAGAACTCTGTATAACAAACCAACTACTTGCAGTCACAACACCAAAATTCATATAATACACCAGGTTTAACCGCATGATTTCCTTAGCTCCTCATCAGCACTCACACCTCTGGAACTTCAACCTCCCTCCAGACTGAACTCTGGGAAGAGCCTGGTGCTCCTCCACAGGGATCTCAGCAGTGGCAGCAACCTCTACCTGTGAGAGCTCTGCTCTGGCAGACCTGGTAACTGCAGCACAAGGGAAGAAGCTCCAAGGATGTTATATCCCACAGAGTAAGGAGCAGATCACTCGGATCTCCAAGAGATAAGATGCTAAATGCTCTGCAGCTCTTCACCCAGGAGAGTCAGGGGCTGCCAACACCACCAAAGATGAAGAGGATGGGCACTGCATGTCCTGAAAACTCTGGCAGAAGTTTTCCTCAAGTGTCTGCACACTAAGGCAGAGCTTGGCTCACTGAGGAGACTCGGATGTCCAAGCGTGGTCACAGACCCGTGATGTGACAAGAATCAGAGACCTGGCACAGCACACACAACTTGAGCACGTCAGGGATCAGAACAAGTTAGACAGGATGCAGGAATAATCCTTCCCAGCACAGAACAGGATGGAGAGCTGCACTCTACTGAAACCCACTCCTGGATAGCACAGGGCTCCAGAGGGAAAGTCCTGTCAGTGACCACGAAACAGCAAAGATGAAGACCCAAAGGAAGGCTGGAAAGGTGAACAGGAGTTTTAGCATTCTCAACTTGCAGAACTCAGACTCTGGCTTACATAGGGAATTACCATGGAATCACAAAATATCCTGAGTTGGAAGGAACACACAAGATCATCGAGTCCAAATCCTGGCCCTGCACAGATACCCCAACAACCCCACCCTGTGCCTGAGAGCGTTGTCTAAACACTCCTGGAGCTCTGGCAGCCTTGGGGCCGTGACCATTCCCCGAGGAGCTGTTCCAGTGCCCAGTCAGCCTCTGGAGGAAGAACCTTTTCCTGATATCCAACCTAAACCTGCCCTGACACAGCTCCCTGGATACTGCCCCTGGTCAAAGAGAGCAGAGATCCGCGCTGTCTCTCTGCTGCCCCTCAGGAGGAGCTGCAGCCACCAAGAGGGTGCCAGAGAAAGAAAAGGCCCTGCAGGGCGGTCTGAATTTTGACCAAAACTTCCTAAGAGAGTTAAAGAACAAAACATCACATAGAAAAACTGGGAACTTCAAGAGAAACACAGAGCTACTTAATGCACTAAAATGCAGAGCACATACCAGAAGGAGAAACAAGAACAAGCAAGAAAGTAGGCAGACAAAAGCACTACCTTGGCTTTAGGCACAAAATCAGCAAGGCCAAAGCTGGAGTTCAAACTAACTGGGGACATAAATGTCAGCAAGAAATGAATCCACAAAAATCACAGGAGTAAAAAGAAGCTCAGAAAGAATCAAGGTGCACTGATGAATACAGAAGACAGCCTGGAAGTACGTACAGAGAGGACTGAAGTACTCAAAGCCTCTTTCGCACAAGTCTCTACAAACACCACCTGCTCCAAAACCTCTCCGGGCTCTGGTACAGTCAGAAAGAAAAGCAGCAAAGGACATGAGGAAAAATGGGTTATGGTTGCTTCAAGAACCTAAATGTGTTTAAATCCAAGGAGTCACATGGAGTTTTTCTGGAGCTGGGAGGCAAACTCGCAGGTGTGGCCATGAGAACACTGTGACAGATCAGAAATTATGAAAACCACAGTGATTGGAGATCTCTGATGATGAGATTTGGGCTACAATAACAACTATTTTTAAAAAAGTAAAAAAAAGAATTGAGGGGATATAAGATGCTCAGCTTCGTCTCAGTCCCTGGAGAGATCATGCAGCATGTCCCATTAGAAATTATTTCCAAAAGGAACAAGAAAGTAATCAGGAATACCCAACACATCTACCAAGGCAAATCATGCTCAAACAGCTGAGCTGTCTTTTTAGGATGAAATGATGGCTCTACACATGAAGGCAGAGCAGTGGTTATAGCACATGTTGAGTTTAGCAGAGTTCTGACACCCTCTCTCCCACCATTTGCATGTGGAAGTGACGAAGTCCTGGCTGGAGGAGCAGCCTGCACATCAAAAATCAGCAGGACCAGCAGCCTCCAAAGGCAGGAATCGATACCTTGATGTCTGGTGTGCAGCAGGTGACACCAGGGGCTGATGCTGGGGCCAGAATCATTCAATATCTGAAACAGCAACATGAGTGATGTTGAGATAACAGGCTCCGCAAATCTGAGGGCAACATCAAACACACAGCGAGAACAGACACAACAAACGACAGGGGTTTATCCAAGGAGACTTGGGAAAATTCCAAGTCTACACCAACAGAAACCTTATGGAAGTCAACAACAAGAGCAGGATGATCTCAGAGCTGCTGGGAAGGAGCTGTGATCCTGCTGCATGCCAGGTTAAATGTGCTCTCAGTGCAGAAAAAACAAGTTGTGCTCGGCTGCATCACAAGGAGGAACAGCAGAGTAAGAGAAAAATCCTCTCCATGACGGTCTGGTAAGAACTCAACTGGAATATCAGATCCAATTCTGATTCGTAGCTCACAAAAGACATTAATAACATTGCAAGAGGCTGCAAGGTCAGCAGTCCAGTTGGCGATCAGCCTAAAACTTTGATTGCCATTGTTTTCTAAGACCAGTTGTTAGGGTCTGCAGGAGCCCACAGAAGAAATATACGTAAACAACACCGTGTACAATAAACACCTTGTAGATGAGCTATCAAATACATCCCTTGGAGCACCTCAGTGCCACTAAAATTCCTACTGAACAGCACTGACAATCATCTTGAAACACTTTCATTTCCGAACAAGGCTGTCAGAAAACAAAATTCCTTAATTCTGGGTTGCTACTTCGCTTATGTGTCAGCACACATCAACTCAAAGGAGAAAAATCACCAGGAAAATTACTAACAACTTAAAAACGCTTTGCAAACAGAATCACAGAATGGTTTGAGTTGGAAGGAACCTTAAAGATCAACCAGTCCCACCCCCTGCCATGGGCAGGGACACCTTCCACTAGTCCAGGTTGCTCCAAGCCCCGTCCAACCCGGCCTTGGACACTTCCGGGGATGGGGCAGCCGCAGCTTCTCTGGGTGAACACAGCGACGCGCACGCCGGCTGCTTCAGCAACCCATTAATCCCTATTCTGAGCGCACACAAGAGACGTCACGGCGCGAGTGAACCGCGGCACAAACACCTTCCCAAGGCACATTTACTCTCCTCTCCCCATTCACCCCTCACGGGACGCCCCTGCCGCCATCTTCCCCTCCCCCTCCTCCCCGCCCCTTCCGCGAGGGCACCGCGCACGCGCGCCCGGGGCGCGGGGAGGGGGCGCGCGGCTGAGGCGGCGGCGGGGCGGGAACGGGAGAAGGGAAAGGAAGGGAACGAAGAGAGGCAGCCCTTACCTGGCACCGCCATGCGCTGGGTCCTGCCGGGCAGCGCTTCGCCCGCCTGCGGCAGGCGGGAGGCCAAGTCGCCCATGCTGAAGGCGGAGCCGTGCAGGGCGCGGAGGAAGAACAGGAGGAGATGGCGGCGCGGCGGCATCGCCCGCTGAGGGGCTGAGGGAGCCCCGGGGAGGGCGGGGCGGCAGAGCGCCCCTTGCCGAGCGGCGGCGGGACCGCAGCTCACCCCACACACACCGACCCTGGGGTGCCTCAAGGGCGCCCTCAACCTCAGTGTTCTCTGTGAGCCTTTATTCCAAAATATCCCTTTCTATGTGCTCTGCCCACTGGGCCGTGTTCCTGGCAAGTGCTTCTGTGGACTGCTTCTTGCTCTGGAGTTTGCCCACGCCGTTGTTGCCAGTGCTTTGGGACCTTCATGGGGGCCATGTCGTGTCCACCTCACGTCCTCGTCCATGTCACACTCACCCTCTGGCTTCTCCATGCCCCTGGTTTAAGAGGGGATTTTGCAAACCTGTTTAGAAAAACACGCCACACAGATCTTTCAAGCAGTAATGTGCTTTATTTGTGCAGCCAAAGAATCACAGAATGGTTTGGGTGGGAAGGGACCTTAAAGCTCATCTCTTTCCAACCCCCAGTAATATATATATTTTGTTTTCAGGTTACTTTTCTGGTTGTGAGTTTGCACAGCACTCTTGTGTGTTAAGTTTAACCAATGTCTTGTATCATCCCAGTCTTGCAGAGTATTCTTTCAATGAACATACTGTAAATAATGTAAGTCTTCAGGGAGAATTTTCTGTGCCTATGTTTGCAATAAAAATACAGAAAAAAAAAAGTAAACAGAGTGTAAGTGCTTGTGGAAAATAGCCTCTGTGGTTTTGGGGGTAATACAACACATATTCACACTATCACAGAGTTGTTTAGGGTTGAAAGAGACCTTAAAACTCATCTCATTCCAGGGACACCTTCTACTGGTTTATACAATCATTAACTGATTGGAAAATTCTTCATGACAGTTTTCAAAAAGCTGAGTTGTTGGCTAAATAGAGAGAAGGTGATAAAACAACAGACTAATGCTTAGTTTGAGAGGAAGGTCAGGGCATTCTCTCAAAAACTGGTTTATGATAGATGAAATTTCATTAAGTTCATAATCAAGCTGGCTTTTACTTGGATACAATACTTTTAAAGCCCAGAATTTAATTCACATTTATAAAGGTGTTGGATATTTACAAGAATGTTGAGAATTCCCAGATGCTTCTAGAAGAATTTAGAGGAGCAGGAAAATGATGGTTTAGGAGTTTTAGATGATGGTTTAATTTTCTTCAAGATTAAAAATTCAGATGGGAACCTGAGAGACAAATGCTGCTGCCTCCGGTTTCAGGTTCACTGTTCTGTGTTTGAAGGGTGAACAACATCCTCTTTGAGCACAGCTAGCCCCAGGGTTGCAGTCAAATTTTCAAATTTTGTTAAATTGAATAAGATTTCTAACTAAGGGTAATTAGAGTTATTGAGGTCAGGACTAGAGAGGACCTCAGGTGACCTCAGAAAAGCCTTGTGATAATCTGAAGAAAATCCGTTGAATAATGTGTCAATATAGAGATGCATGCGATAAATAACTGTGATATTTTGATAGTACAAGTTAGTAAGAATCATAAATGCTCAATAACAGAGTAAATTTCATTTAAAACACGTTCACCTAGTTAGTTGTTTTCTCATTTATGATTACAGTGTCATTTTCTAGCTCTTTCTTTGTAAGGAACCACTGAAAATGACGATGTCCACTGGTTTCATACTGATCATCTGTTCACTTTCACCACATCAATGTGCCAACAATGTGTTCCTAAAAAATGCACTGCTCAGTGTCATAATGGGTGGCAGTTTAATTTTTTCCTAAGAGTTACTCTACCTCTGAGCCTGAATTTTTTCCTTCCTCCTTGTGACCAGTTTTGTTTTCAGTGCCATCTTGCCTGCAGGAATCGAGGGCAGTCAGAGGTGACAGGCAGAAAAACAGGCTCATGTTGGGCTGTTCACATGAAGCAGATGAAGTGGCTGAGATCTTCCAGAGCCCTGATGTGCTCTGAAATTCCAGCTGCTGAAAAGCCAGCCTTGCCTCCACAATACCGGTGATCCTCCGCACTGAACATTCTGTCCTTGGCTGTTTATACTCTGTGTCCCCCTTAAATCATAGGTGCCCTTTTCAGTGCTTTAATTTCTCCAGGAAAAATTGCTTCGTCACCCATCACGTCGAGCTGCTTCGTTTGTGAGACTGAAAACAGCAGAGCAGGGCACGGGGATTGGGATCCAGAACAGTGGCGGCGAGGCTGCTGATGCTGGAAAATTACAGGTGGTGGGGGCAGGAATCAGCCTGGCAGTCCCTGTTTGTGTGGCACTTCACACACAACATCCTTGCCTCATCACTGAATCCAAAGTATTAAACAGTAATAAACCATTGTGCCACTTAACAAATAAAAACTGATTTTCACAAGGGTTTAGTGCTTGTTGGCTCCATGGAAACAGAAGACTGTTTAAATTAGATAAATCCCGCTTATATTTCAGGAGGGTGTGGGCTCTCCCCTCCTCTTGTTCCAGAGAGTGAGGTCTGGGTGGGAGACTCTGAAAATTACACTCTAACTTTATTTAAAGTTTTATTGATATGGGTTTATCTTACCAAGCAAGCACTAAAACACGGTTATTTTTTTATTTATAGTATATTATGTTTCAAACTTAAACATAGATTTTTTGTGTACTAACACACTGAATTAAGAAATAGATCAGGAAAAAAGCCTGGATTATAGCACCTACACAGTGCTTGCTTTCCCGTGTAATTATCACAGTATTCCCAGCACAGCAATTTTATGGCAGATGTTAAAAATCTTCCAGAAGCCAGCGTGAAGGTGGAAAAAGAGAGGAAAGAGAGAGAGAGAGCAGGAAGAAAAGGGATATGGGCTTACCTCTCTCCTTTCAGCCAGGGCTTTGCACAAATTCCTACTCATCCAGTCCTAGGAACTTGCTCAAAATAGACACAATTTTTTTCCAAGACCTGACATTTCCTATACATAATCCATCAGAGTTAAATTTCCTAGCCTTTGTGGTTTGGGATAGATGCGTTTTTCCCGTGTAACAAAATCTGCCATATCTCGAAACTGATAAAGCCCTGTGTGGCCATCTCCGTGGAAATACGGGGATTGGGAAGGCAGGTCTGTGCTGCAGTGTGCACCTCCTGGAAAAGCAATCTCTGTTTTATCTGAAAACACGCACTGAAAGAAGATCCTCCACAGGCTTTAGTGGATTATTCAGCGCTTGATTACTGTTAAAAATATGCAGCTTATTTTTAGGTTGGCTTCAGCTCCCACCCGTCACAGCTTATCTTATCTTCCCTGGAATGAAGAGATTGCTTTTATCCAGGTTTTGTTATCCAGACTTATGGCTGCAGGCTGCGGTCATCCCTCCAGACAAGATAAACAGGACTCTGGGAGTTCATCACAGTCAAGGATGTTTTTTAATTTTCTTAAGTCATTTCACGTCTCTGGACCCTCTCCAGGTTTTCACGTGACGTATTTCCTCATCTTTTTTTCCCGCTTTGATGAAGATGTGAATGAGGAATTCAGCATTCCGGTGCTGCTCAGACAAGGAAGTGCCAGTGTAATCTGGTTTCTTGATTCCTGGTTGGGTGTGCATTCATCTGTCCAAGGGTAGTGTTAGACTTTCCAGCCTCAGAGGTTCATTGCTGTTTGTACCCAGGGCTCCCAAGGGAATTAACTACCAATGTGTGGAAATATATAGGTGATTATGGCACACACATAGAAAATTGTGTTTGATGCCCAGTCCTTGTCAGCATTTAAATCACTAATTTAGACTTGTTCCAATCTTTTGTCTTTGCTGCTGTCACTACTGCAGGTTCTGGTTAGCTGCTGACAAAAATCATTTTCCCACTTCTTCTCCATAATTGATAAAAATGTCAAATACTGAATCACGGAATCACAGAATATCCTGAGTTGGAAGGAACCCACAAGGATCATCAGATCCTGACCCTGCACAGGACATCCCAACAATCCCACCCTGTGCATCCCTGAGAGCATTGTCCAAATGCTCCTGGAGCTCTGGCAGCCTTGGGGCTGTGACCATTCCCTGGGGAGCCTGTTCAGTGCCCCAACACCCTCTGAGGGATGACCCTAAAGCCCCAGGGGAGTCAGGGTGTGCTCAGGGCTGCTTTGGACATGGGGCCATGTCCGGCATGGCCCTGTCTGTTCTGGCTCCCATGCCAGAGGGCTGCTTCACAGTGGAAAAGGCCCAGGGGAGTCCCCCTGCAGGAGTGCTTGCACTGCTGGCAGTCACTTGGGCCTCGGGACACCTTGGTGCCTTTTGGGGTTGGTGGCTCTGATTTTGGGCTTGGTGATGCTTTTGCACCTCTTGGCTGCCATTTTCTGGGGCCTCCCACACTCCCTCCCCATTCCATGCAGACAGGATGTAGACTCAATGGTATGAACAGAAAAGCAGAACCATCAACAACATCCTCTGTGTCTACATCATCATCTACATTTGCATGTTCATCTACAGCTACTGTGGCGGTGGCTTGGCCTGCACCAGAGGATGCTGTAGATGGGCCAGCCACATAAGGGGCTGAGGAGCCAGAGGGCTAGAGAGCCCTGATGTTGTGGGCCAGAGAGCCCTGAGGTTGTATGGTAAGGCTCTGAGGTCCATAGTCCAAGACCTCCCCCCCAAAGATATAGTAATGAGGAAGGTCTCTCCCCTCCGCATTCTGCTTTGGTATGTTCCCCTATTCAATTGGTTTGTCCCTGTTAGTTGTCAATCTATGTTCTGTATGTGGTTATGTTCCAGAATGTTCTCCCTCACTCGATGCCCTATTGGCCCTGTTCCCCTGCTCCTCCTCTCACCTACCCTTATTGGTTTGTGTCTTGTAGTCCCGCCTTTTCTCCTTCCCCTGACCCTAATGTGATTGGCCCTCAGTGTTTTCTCCGCCTCCGTTCGGTTCGGTATATAATCCTGTGTCACGCCTGTGCTTTTGGTTCTCCTTCCCTGATCCTCCAAGAATAAACAGCATCTCTGTGGAACCTGATAAGGAGAGTTCACCTTCAACTGTTTATCTCCATTTTAAGGTGTCGGGCGTGCGACTGCCAGCACGACCATCAGCGTGGGTGGGACTAGCGGGTGTTGGTGTGGTGGCCTCATGGCCCCCCCCTGGAGTTATCGGCTGCAGGTGGTAGCCGCCACCCCAGATAGCAAGGCTCAGGGAGCCTTGGAACCTGCGAGGGACTCCAGGGAAGGCACAACATTGTTCCTTTTCCCACCGGCTGTGGCACACCACGCCGGGGTACAGCTGAACAGCGTGAGGCTTCCAGGAAGGTTGCGGGATTCGTACCATCTAGCCGAGCCGTGCACCACAACAAGCTACAACATCAAAAACAGCCTGGCTCCATCCCCAAACGATGGGAGCTCTCAAAACACCTAATGCTNCCCTGATGTTGTGGGCCAGAGAGCCCTGAGGTTGTATGGTAAGGCTCTGAGGTCCATAGTCCAAGACCTCCCCCCCAAAGATATAGTAATGAGGAAGGTCTCTCCCCTCCGCATTCTGCTTTGGTATGTTCCCCTATTCAATTGGTTTGTCCCTGTTAGTTGTCAATCTATGTTCTGTATGTGGTTATGTTCCAGAATGTTCTCCCTCACTCGATGCCCTATTGGCCCTGTTCCCCTGCTCCTCCTCTCACCTACCCTTATTGGTTTGTGTCTTGTAGTCCCGCCTTTTCTCCTTCCCCTGACCCTAATGTGATTGGCCCTCAGTGTTTTCTCCGCCTCCGTTCGGTTCGGTATATAATCCTGTGTCACGCCTGTGCTTTTGGTTCTCCTTCCCTGATCCTCCAAGAATAAACAGCATCTCTGTGGAACCTGATAAGGAGAGTTCACCTTCAACTGTTTATCTCCATTTTAAGGTGTCGGGCGTGCGACTGCCAGCACGACCATCAGCGTGGGTGGGACTAGCGGGTGTTGGTGTGGTGGCCTCATGGCCCCCCCCTGGAGTTATCGGCTGCAGGTGGTAGCCGCCACCCCAGATAGCAAGGCTCAGGGAGCCTTGGAACCTGCGAGGGACTCCAGGGAAGGCACAACATTGTTCCTTTTCCCACCGGCTGTGGCACACCACGCCGGGGTACAGCTGAACAGCGTGAGGCTTCCAGGAAGGTTGCGGGATTCGTGCCATCTAGCCGAGCCGTGCACCACAACAAGCTACAACATCAAAAACAGCCTGGCTCCATCCCCAAACGATGGGAGCTCTCAAAACACCTAATGCTACGTTTCTGCTCAAGCTCTCCTTATGGGAGCCTTGAGCTTGCTGCCAGCTCTTGGCACAGGATCCTTCCTCATCTTCTTCCTTTGCCTTTCCACCCTGCTGGCCTGTCTGGTCGCGCTGCCCTGGGGTGGTGGCTGGTATGTCCTTGCATTCTGCTTTGTCCTCTGACATTTCGTGCCACTAGTGGTGCCAACTTTTGCACTCTTGGGGTCACTGTGATCAGGATCAGGCACCTTCCTGGGCAGCCAGAGCTGGCTGATTTTGCACTGGGGGCCAGTGCCACTGATGCCTGCAGAGTCCCTGGGCATGAGGACGCTGCTGGCATCACCCTGGCTGGTCCCCATGGCCCCCAGATCACGCTTCAGGCTCTTGTTTTGCCTGGTTCTCTGGCCACTGATGGCCTGGACAGATGCAGCGTAGTGGCTGGGGCTGATGACCTTGGGTAGGGTGCTGTTGGCCACTGGGCCAGTGTCCTGGTCTTCATCCATCGGGACATCCGTGACCAAGGAGAAGGAGATGTCACAGCTTGCAAGGTGGCCACTGCCTGGGAGGGTGTCCTCATCCATGGGGACATCAGTGGACAGGCTGATGTCACTTCCAGAGGGACAGTCCTCATCTATAGGCACATCACTTGATAGAGTGAGGTCAGTGCCTGCAGGGTGCTCTCTGTCCATGTCTACATCAGTGGCCGGTGAAATGTCCGAGTGTAATGGAGCATTCTCCAGGGACACATCAGTGGCCAGGCTCATGTCCCCACTTGGGCTGGTGTCCAAATCCATGGGGACGCTGGTGTCTGGGGGACTGCCAGTGGCCACGGGTGCCCCCGAGGCCTTGGCGGTGCTGGCCAGGCCGTGGCCATTGGAGCCGTCCCTGCCCGGAGCCGTTGTCACACCTGCACAGGGGAGAGGGACATGTGGGGGCTGAGGGCGGGGGGAGTCTCCTGGGGCTCCGCGCAGCCGGCCCCGAGCACAGACATCCCCCTGCTCTGCGCCAGGGCAGCGGGAGCTTGTGCCAGGGACCCTCCCTGCGGCTGAGCTGCTGTGCTGGGGGCACGGGGCTGCACAGGGCCAGGGCAAATAGGATACATGTCCCCCAGGGCCTGGCAAAGGAGCCCTCCACAGTCTGCCCTGGGCAGATGTGACCCAGGCAAGGCCAACTGTGCTGACCGTTCCTTGCTGACCCCACGGGCCACAGCTGGCAGGGCTGCTGGGGGAGTTAGAGGTGCTGGCTGATCCTGCAGGAGGTCCCAGCCCAGTCTGAGGGGACTGAGGAGGAGGAGGACCCTTTTCTTCGAGCATTTCCAGGCATGAAATGCTGGGGCTCCCATTGTCGTGCCCCACCCCCAACAGCTTTGCCAGCTCTTCATGGCGAAAGAAAGGCTGAACCAAGGAGTTGGAATTACAGAATCTCCTGAGCTCAAAGGGACTCACCAGGATCATGGAATCCAACTCCTGGCCCTGCACAGACACCCCAAAAACCCCACCCTGTACCTAAGAGCATTGTCCAAACACTCCTGGAACTCTGGGCAGCCTTGGGGGTGTGACCATTGCTTGGGTTGCCTGTTCAGTACCTGACCACCCTCTAGGTGAAGAACCCTTTCCTGACATGCAGCCTAACCCTCCCCTGACACACCTCCAGCTGTTCCCTGAGGTCCTAATAGGATTGATGCTGATACCTTATTCCTGTAATCACACCAACTTCCTGATGGTTGCTTCATTGCAATCCCATTTTCTGACTGGTCAGATAACGAGATCTTTGAAAAAGCTTGAATTTTCCTCAGGACAAATGCATTGGTTTCCCAATTTTAGCGAAAAAGCCGTGAACTGGTTCTAAGGCTCTTCAGTCAAGGGAACCGGAGACTTTAAGTGCCCCGATTCCTTTTGGAAACAAGAGAACTGAATTCCTGTCTTAACAGCTGTATCTGTTACCCCGGAAGGACAGTAGAGATGAGAACACAGCAAAGGATCAACGTGAGATGGTTTCTAGAGAGAGGCGGGAAGATTAATCAGTCATTCATCCGCCTTCCATTTGGGATCTAGATGGGCACTGAGACACAGATTAAGCTACATAAATTATCCTAAAAATGGAACTGACGTAGAAGAGCCATCAGCACTGTACCTCAGGATAATGCAGTGATTCGGGATTCACAGAGGGATGTCAAAAACAATGGGCAATTTAACAGAACACGGTCTACCAAGTGTGCCGGGCAGAAGGAGAAAACACGAGATACAAGCAGCCTCTCCATACAGGTTCTTTATTTTTCTATGGCATTGTAACAATTATGAGGGAAAAAGTGCTAATGCAGCACAAGCTCTGAGGTCCTTTGGTTCTCTTTACTTCACTGGAGTTCAAGGTACATTTTTATCACCACACGATTCCGGGTTCTCCACACAATCCCATGCTGTGGCTGTGCTATCCCTGAAGTGTCCAAGATCAGGTTGGATGTGGTTCAGAGCAACCTGGTCTAATGGAAATTGTCCCTGCTATGGCAGAGGGTGGAACAGGATGAGCTTTAAAGTCCTTTCCAACCCAAGCCATTCCATGATTCTCTGACAGACAGCTGCATTTTGATGTCCCGTCTGTCTGAGATCAGAATTCACATTTTGCAGCCAGGTATCCCAAGCTTTAGCAGATACTTCCTTCAACAGCATGGCTTCTCACAGATCCATGAATTTCCTGGAATTAAATTCCCAGCATCTGAAGCTCAGCCCTGGAGTTTTTAAATCAAGATTTTCCACTGTGGTACAAAATATTCCACAGGACAGGTTCCAGTTCATGAGAGAGCAAATTCCCGGGCACATGGAGTCGTGGGTGCTGTGCACATCGGGTTAGATGGTCTTCAGCATCATCTTTCCTTAAAATCTGAAATTTTAATACAGATTTCACTAGTTTGTGTGCTCATGACGCAACACTTTTTTGGCAAAACTGTAATTTTGGTAAGAAATTTCTCAATAAATACTTTCTACTCAGTTCACTTTGGGATTTCTATGTTTTTATCACCGTGAACTCTGGTTTTGCAAGACTGATTTTATCAACATTTTTTCCTTTATTTACCTAGGAAAAATTGATGAATTTTAAATCAAAGTTGAACACCATAAAAATGTTGCTTATATTACACATTGACTAACAATTCCAGAATAAATTGATTGATTAGCACAATATCCTTCAAATTCCCCATCCTAAAAGTAGTATTTTACATTCCCCACTCCAGATTTTCCATATTGATCTCACAGTCCTCAAGATTTCATCCCTTCTTTACTAAAACCTTTTTTCTTTCTGAACCCCAAATTCATATTTGCTCAAATATTTAATCATTTAAAGTCTGAAGTCCATTCATGTAAATCCAAACAAGTGGCTAAAGTATATTAATGACTTTTATTTATTTAAATTACCATTAGTGAAGAAATAAGCACGATATTAAATTATCATTAGTGAAGAGAGAAGCATGAAAAGATGCAAACTGTTACTTTGGGGTAACATTTCGCCAAGGCAACTGCACAGCCCACTGCTCTGCTGGAGGTACTGGGAGGATTGAGCTGGAAAATACAAGAGAATGGTGAATAACTATATTTCCTTTATATCTCCCATAGTAAAGAATTATAGTTTAAAAAATCTAATGGAATCAATTACATTTTTTGGTGGAAAATTAAGGACCATACCCATGCTCTGGTGGTGGTTTTAGGGGTATTTCCTTGGCCGCATCAGTGGGTGCTGGTTTGTATTCAGTGGCACTGGAGACTTTATAAAAACAAATGAGAGAGTTGTTTACACTGCCCTGCTAAAGAAAATAATCTGATTTAATGGTGCTGGTTTCCCAGTTCAAAAAAAAAAAAAAATAGAAAAAGAAAAAAACCCCAACAACTCTTGTGCTATGTGCTGTAATAAGCTTTTTATAAATGTGCTCATGTGGTGCTGAGCGGAGCCCGCTGTGCCAACACCATAAAACTGAGAGGAAGCTTCATCAGCTCTAAGTGCCCTCGTATATTCCCTGCAGCAGCATTCCCCGGGATTAATAAAGTTTGTAAGAAATACACAGGCAAAAGATTAAAAATACATGCGTGATACTACCCGTGGTAATAAAAGCTGATGTTGTTTGGACTGCTTGTTTATTGGCTTGCCCTAGATGAGATGTTTTAAGGTGAATATGATTGAAGAGATGAGCTTTCCCTCAAGGCCCTGCTTTTCCCTGCCCAGCAGCTTCCCAGGGATGTTGGTCCAGGGCTGCTTCTCTGAGCCCTCTCGTGGGCTCCTTCCTCCACTGCAACAGCACATCCTAAAAACGAAGCATTTACTCTTCTCCAAGAAGGTGATCTTTATGGAATGTGAGCTGTCTCCTCATCTGCCTGTGTAAGAAAACATGTAAAAATAAAATAAACTTAGTATTTCATTAAAGGCATGAGAAATTTTTAGGGCTTTGACCGCAGATAACCTCGTTTTTGTTGTGGCATCCAGCACTAACAGTGATTATGGAATTGCAACATAGAACACTCTTCTGGGAATAGATCTGCAGCACAGCCTGTCACTGCTTGGCAAAATGCACTCAGGTGCTGATGGAAATGGAAAGGTTGTGTATTTGAAATAGCAGTTTCATTGGAAAAATCGTGATAAAGTGGATTAAGAGACACCTGAAATGCTTCTTGGCTTTAAACAAAAGTATCAGGACATTTCCTGACAGCATCTGGATCCTTGAGGGAAATTAAAGGCTGGGTAATATTCTGTTTGGAAGAAAATAAATTAGCGGCATATGTAAAATATATTGGACTGCCCATTAGATTATCTTTAATCATCCATGGGATGTTGTGACATTTGATTCCATTCTTTCTTGGAATTGCTGCGCAGGATGTTGCTGTGCAGGGCTTGCAGGAAGGCAGAGGTGCAGATTATTGAAATGGTATGGGTTGGAAGGGATCTTAAAGATCATCCAATCCCACCCCCTGCCGTGGGCAGTGACACCTTCCACTATCCCAGGTTGCTCCAAGCCCCATCCAGCCTGGCCTTGGACACTTCCAAGCATAAAAGATCTTTAGGTATTGAAATTCTGTTGGTATGTTGCTATTTTAGTCCCAGGGAAATCAGTGGGACTTTGTCACCTCTTCTGGCTCCCAGGAAGTTACATTCCAAATGAGACAGAACAACCCAAAGTGAGCTCTGAGCAGCCTGGGATAGTGGAATGTGTCCCTGCCCGTGGCAGGGAATTGGACTGGATGACCTTTAAAAAGCTACTCCAACCCAAACTATTGTATGATTCTGTGAAGGCCATAATGAGCCCACTGCAGATGTTTATTGAATTTATTTTTTCATCGTAATGGGGTAGAATTACAAGGCTGGTTTGTAAACAGGGATGTGGAGAGGATTAAAGTACAGGCCATCCACAGAAGAGTGTTTCAAAAATTGTGTGGTGTAAGGCACCAAAATGAGCCTGAGAGGGTTGGCAAGTGACACAGAGGAGTGGCTGTTACTAAACCAGATTAGAGGGAGGAGTAGAACAGGGGAAAGTGTGATATGGAGAGCTGAAAAACTAGTCATGACTTTTAGGGTTGTCAGCAGCAATACTTTTCATGGACAGAGTGGAGAAACTTGCAGCTGATGTCCACGGATGAAGCAAAGGTTGTGACTTTCAGCAGCAATGTTCTTGGACAAGCAAGTGCCCTGCAGCTGCTGTGAATAAAAATTCCACATTTGTCATATCGCAGTAATTGCAGTCGCCTGGTACCTTCTATTCTGAGTGTGGGAGGTTATAAATATTGGTGATGACTCAGCATTTGCTTTAGACTTTTTGGGCTTTACCAGTCATGTTTGCACTCCTTGTTCGTGTTGTCACTGTTTGTCAGTGTGAACCTTCACCCAAGTGGAGGAGATTTACAACGAAGTCTGGGGAACGTTTGCCTTTAGTTCAATTTACACCTCAATTTGGACCTTTTTTTCCTCAAGATTTTTAAAATTGCTTTTACTTTTCCTTGAAAGATGCAGAAGAAGAACAAGATGATGCAGTTTTTACCTTTCTTTGGGAAGGGCATGTTCCTTCAAATATTTTCCAGGACGGCTGGAAGGATACAAAAATCCTGATTTGGGGATGAGCAGTTCTGGCACAAATACCAAGAGACGACACTTCCATCCTTAAAATAAGCCCCCCGACATAAGTGATAATTTAATATACATCATGCCATCTGCTTGCAGAACTGTGCAAGCTGCTCCCAAAGAAGTCAATGGGAAATGCATTTTTCCTATTATTTTAAACATTCTGGGATCAATCTTGATGTCACGAAGGCAGGCAGTAGTCACCTTTCCCCAAAGACAAATACAGCTTGTCACTAAAGAGAATAACCACCACTGCAAACCCACCATTCCTCCTCCTCCTCCTCCCTCTGCCCTTCCCAACCCTCGGGATGAAAACACAAAGTGCTCTCCCAGTTAAAAAAGCAGATGGGAAAGGGAGAAGGTTTCAGAGCTACAAAGCACAGGAGCCCTGGCAACAGCTTTTCCTTTTATCCACCATGAGTTTCCATCTTGGAGACTTTTCCTGATCTTGACCTGACCTTCAGGAATGTGTCAGCAGCATTTGAGGCCAGAGGAGGGATTGATCTCCCTGTTTTCCTTATATTCCAGTTTGTAGAAAGGCTGGATCAAGCCTTGCAAAGGTATTTTTGTGTCTGGGTCTTCTGCTGCGGCCCCTCAGGCTCACTGGAACTTGGAAGGACAGCACAGTCTGAAGAGTTTTCCCATTCTGATGAAGCCACTCGCAAACACACGTAGAAAAATGGGAAACTGAGGCCGATGTGCCAGGGCTCTTCGCCAGAACCTGCTCCTGGCTGGTGGTGAACCTCCATAATATATGAAATTATAATCGTTCCCTGCGCACCTCCTTATGTAAGGCACGTGTTGGTCTGCAGACATCTCTCTCGCCTTCTTCAGCTCAAGTGTCCAGTTTAGTCAAATTCCCATCTTGTGTTAGTGCTGTTCCACAGCTTCCACCATTCCTACTCCAGTCATTCATCCTTTCCCAGCTTCCAAGTGTTCTTTTTGAGAGGGAAGAAAGGAGACCCAAACAGCACACATTTTTCATGGTGCAGAGGCACCTCTGCACCATGATCTACAGACATGCAAAGCAATCTTGGTTGGAAAGGACCTTTCCATGTCTCCACTCAAATCATAGAATCTCATGGGATCACAGAGTGATTTAGGGGAGAAGAGACCTTAAAGCTCATTCAGTTCCACCGCCTGCCAGGGGGAAGGCAGGGACACCTTCCACTATTCCAGGTTGCTCCAAGACCCATCCAAGCTGGGGCAGGGATGGGGCAGCCACAGCTTCTCTGTTATAATTCCAGGCAACTTTCTCTGCCCGGACTCTTCACATTCAAGTTCCTTTGGTGTTCTTTGATCCATTCGCTGTGGCCTGCGAATCAGAAGTTACTCATTTTATACCCTGCTCCTCTCTTGGCCCTGCACGCTGCCTGGCAGGCTTCCTAATCCACTTGTGTTTGGAAAAAGATTGATAATTCATTCCTTCTCTTGGAAAGTAGTTTTTGAAACCTCTTAGTCTACCTTTTAATAGAATGCCTGCTCTCTATTTTTTCTGTGTTTGAACACGAAGTCTTCTTACTTGTAACAGCCTCCTTCGCTCTGATCTTTAATTACGGTAGCTTTCTTCTGGTCTTTTTAAAAGTCTTTTTTGATACACTCAGAGTATCTTCTCTGAGCCTCTAATATGGTGTCTTTAAACAATATCTCTGCTGCTTGCAAACATTTCACCCCGTCGTGGCTCGTGCTAATTTCCTTTGAACGAGTCGCCTCATTTTTCGTAAGTCTCCTTTTCAAATCCAACACTTGGTGATATTTTTGGCTGCCTTGTTCCTATGACTGTACTGGAGCTCAGCACATTATGGCTTCTCCTACAGAGCCTCTCTTTGATAACACCATAATGATCTCGGGCTGCACAAGGAGTTCCTTCTCCAGTGACTAAATCTTCAAAGAATATTTGTTCACAGGTGTCTAAATATTTACGCTCAGCATCCATTATATTTATCCCGTGTACATGACTTTCCCCCTTTTTATTGCATCTTGTACACCCACAGAGTCTCTGGGCTCATCTAGGACACCTCAGGCAGTGGCACTGCCCTGGCCAAGTCATTGAGGAGTGGCTCTGTTGCCCTGCTCTTGGCTCTTGCCCAAAGAGATCTTCACCACTTCCCACTGTGTCTTTCTCACCTTCCATCGTAACCTTCACTCCAGAACAAACAATCCTTGGCTGGGATTCAACTTCCAGACAACCACCATCCTTTACACTGACATCGGGGCACTTGTAGAGCCAGGAGGGATGAGCTGAAGGTCAGGAGAGCTGCTTCACAGCTGGGAGCTGGAGTCTGGACAATCAGCAAGGACAGGAGGGTGGGAGCTCCTGTTTCTAATAAACTTCATGTAATGACTCTGTGTTGCGGTGGCTGAGCCTGGTAGGGCCAGCCACAGGAGTGGCCGAGGAGCCAGAAAACCCAAGTGCAGTAGAAGACTGCTGGTGGGAAGGCTCCGAGGTCTGAGATCTCCCCCATAGTCATGGTGAGGAGGAAGGCGTCCCCCATCTGGCCTAACAACACTATGTTAACGTTCCCTATTTGGTTGGCCTGTTGGCCTGTCAGTCTCTGTACCCTTTTGTGGTTATGTTCCAGGACCTTCTCCCTTAAGCAACGCCCCATTTGTCCCTGTCCCTTGCTCCTCCCCTTGCCCTTCCCTATTGGTTATTGTACAGTAACCCCACCTTCTCTCCACCCCCTGGCCCTCAACCCATTGGTCCCTGGTGTACTCTCCGCCCCTACTGCCCCTAGTATAGAACCCTGGACGATCCATTGTTCTGTGCTTCTTCTTCCCTGAACCCTTTATGGAATAAACCTATTTCGTGGAATACCAGAAGAAGAGCCCCTCCTACTCTTTGCCTCCAGCTGTACACTTCTGTGTGTGAGTGAGTGCCTGCGCGTCCACCTGCGCGGGTGGGATCGGGTGTTGGCTGTGCAACTGCACCGACCAGCGACCCATGAGAGGGATGCTTGGAGACAACCGTGGCATTCCTGTTCCACGAACCACCACACACAGCGTCACAGCGCTGCCGAACACAGGACGCTTTTGGGAAGGTCGCAGCCCGTACCATCTAGTCCCATCGGGACAGCTCTGAAGTCACTTCTTTTTAGATATCATATATAGGAGCCTTCCCCTTTATAAATTTCACCATCCAAGTACTTGAGACTTTGCTTTCAGAAAAAAAATGAATGGACTTCTTTTCAAGTGCTGTTACAGCACATCCACTCATCAGAAAATTGGTGGGACCAGCAAGGCCTTTCCTGCCTGGA